>JBBBDQ010001337.1:3635000-3785000 GCA_037127315.1 Ascarosepion bandense
CAGGGTTTGCATTGGAGCAGTCGTCTTCGGATGACTGCTCTATAACCCTATAACACTGTCAGCTCTCGCCCGGCGGGGCTTCAACCAGTCGTGGTTCATGAAGGGTAGAACCACGACTCGGTAAAAATAGACAGACATATTTGCGGCCCACGCTATGGCCGGGAATACCACATTAAAATGACCATGTGTCACATCCGGGCTTGCGTGGAAGCCCTGGTAAATACTGCAAGGGTTTGCATTGGAGCAGTCGTCTTCGGATGACTGCTCTATAACCCTATAACACTGTCAGCTCTCTGCTTCCGAGCAGAGAGCACAAACCCGATCGTGGTTCCCGCCGAAGGGTAGAACCACGACTCGGTAAAAATAGACAGACATATTTTGGCCCGGCTATATGGCCGGGAATACCCCATTAAAATGACCATGTGTCACATCCGGGCTTACGTGGGAAGCCTATTAAATACTGCAGGGTTTGCATTGGAGCAGTCGTCTTCGGATGACTGCTCTATAACCCTGTAAACATGTCGGCTCTCTGCTTCCGAGCAGAGAGCACAAACAGTCATTAGTTCCGCCGAAGGGTAGAACCACGACTCGGCAAAAATAGACAGACATATTTTTGGCTATATGGCCGGGAGCCACCATTAAAATGACCATGTGTCACATCCAGGCTTGCGTGGGAAGCCTAGTAAATACTGCAGGGTTTGCATTGGAGCAGTCGTCTTCGGATGACTGCTCTATAACTATAACACTGTCAAGCTCTCTGCTTCGAGCAGAGAGCACAAACCCAGTCGTGGTTCCGCCGAGGTAGAACCACGACTCCGATATAGACAGACGTATTTTTGGCCTATATGGCCGGGAATACCCACATTAAAATGACCATGTGTCACATCCGGGCTTGCGTGGGAAGCCTAGTAATACTGCAGGGTTTGCATTGGAGCAGTCGTCTTCGGATGACTGCTCTATAACCCTATAACACTGTCCGCTCTCTGCTTCCGAGCAGAGAGCACAAACCAGTCGTGGTTCAACCGAAGGGTAGAACCACGACTCGGTAAAAATAGACGCAGACATATTTTTGGCCCGGCTATGGCCGGGAATACCCACATTAAAATGACCATGTGTCACATCCGGGCTTGCGTGGGAGGCTAGTAAATACTGCAGGGTTTGCATTGGAGCAGTCGTCTTCGGATGGCTGCTCTATAACTCTAAACACTGTCAGCTCTCTGCTTCCGAGCAGGGGCACAAAGCCAGTCGTGGTTCCTTGAAGGGTAAACCGACTCATTAAGCCAGACAGACATATTTTTGGCCCGGCTATATGGCCGGGAATACCCATTAAAATGACCATGTGTCACATCCGGCCTTGCGTGGGAAGGCTAGTAAATACAGCAGAAGATTATCCTGTAGTAGGTTGCCATTGCTTTCTGCGGTAGACTGGTTGCCTTCCAAGGTTATAGAACACAATCTGTCCTGTTATTTAACTCATAACTGGAGGGAATAGACGGATTAATAACTTTCCCAAGGGTATTTGCACGTAAGTGAATGCTGGAATTCGAACTCGGCTCCCCAATTCCTCGTTCCAAATCGATACACCACAACGCACATCTTATATCACATTGGTTGATATTTAGATTTAGAAAAACTCTCTGAAAGAAATATGTCTAGTTTTGATTTATGTTGGAACTAAATAAATAATTTGGTTCGTGCAGAAGTAATCGAGAAATTTCTGTAAGTGAAGGGAGAGACACGAAAAACGTTATTAGAAAGAAAGAAAGAAAGAAAGAAAGAAAGAAAGACGATAAAATAATATTTGTATAAAAAAAATCGTTTTCTTTTTAGATCGAATGTGACAAAAGTTCGATGTCGGTACGGCGCTGACGCAGAACAAAGAAGACGCGCGAGACAAGATCGATAAACTTAATTTATCGATGAACGTAACCAAATAAAGGCAGGACGAGGTGAAACGTTAATTAATGTTCGGCAAAAGAAAAAGAAATATACAAACGTACTAATATGACTGATTTAGTGACTGATTTGATATTCACGTGACAATCAAAGCAATTTTGGTATTTGATCCTCGTTTACGGACCGAATCTGAGCGGAAATGTTTTCCAATCGTTTCCAGAAGCCAACAAAGCCAACTCAACATCACATCTCCGTTTGCGTACGATTTGCAGGACATAAAAACACACAATAGATTTTTTTTTGTTTTATTTACCGTGTATCTTCAATATGTAGACAATCATAGCTCTTCACATTTTCCACTCCTTTGTAGCTCTTACAATTGTATTCTAATTCTTATCATCCTCCCCTCTCCCTGAGTGAACGCCTATTTATACAAGCTTGTTTGGTAAATTACTTGATGTTTTTCTCTCATATCCTCTTGCTTTCAATTTGTCTCGTGAGCGTTTCATTCTCCATCCCTTGTTTCCTGTTTAGGATGCGGTTTCCGGTTTTCTCTTTTCCAATCTTCTCACTTTATAGACTAAACTATCGCCCGGTTCACACTCCACCCACGTCTATTGAACAGGTGAAGAGGCTCATCCCTTGTTTCCTGTTTAGGATGTGGTTTTCGGTTTTCTCTTTTCCAATCTTTTCACTCCTATGTAGCCCCCTGCACATCACTGGCGTTAACGCCTTGCTCGGGATGATATGATTAAAAAAAAAAAATCATCTTTCCTCATTAAGTATCAAAGAAATTCTAACCCTTTCTGAATCTTAGTATAAGTGTCCTTGCCATTTACCTCAAAACTTCCTCGTTTCTTACATGCTCCATCCATGGACTTTTCAACATCCTTCTGTAGAACCATATCTCCATTACCTCAAGTTTCCACTTCATCGATCATGAAATTACACGATATTCACTGCCATATCAGAAAACTGATATTCCATGTCATTCATCCATGTCAGTCACGAATTCCAGTTGAATTTGTTGCATTCACTTACGCGCAAATACACTTCGGAAAAGTATTAATCCATCTCTTCTCCCTCCAGCTATGGATTAAATAACAAGACAGATTGTGTTCTGTAGCCTTGATTGTCAACCAGCATACCGCATAAAGTATTGCAACCTACTGCGGGAAAATGTGCCAAGTTAGTCATGTTTCTTTCGTGACATGATTACCCAAGCGAGTATCACGTATGGCACTGAAATGACTGATCTGGATAAAAGAATTAAATAGCAGAATAAATTGGGTTTTATATCCTTTGTTGGGAACCAGTCTACCGCAGGAAGAAATGTCAACCTAATGCTTGAAAATCTTCTACCTTATCGGTCATGTATAGAAAGAGCTATGATCGCCCAAGTGTGTATGGCGTGTGGCACTTCTGACTAACTGTTATTCCATGAACTTTAAGCATAATTCTTTTTTCTAACGAAATTTTCCCGTTTCCTAATTGTTTTAGTATTTGAAAGCATATTTTGCTCGTGTTATGTGCCTTCGAATTTCGGCGTTACGTTTTCGGGACACGGTTAAAACTTTTCAGTGATATTTAAATTTTTGAACATGATTGATTTTGACTCCTTCAATTCCTAACTCGAATCTTGGGCAAACTCGTCTCGCTAATGAACATACATTCTGTCTTCATGCAATTGTTTCTCCCGTTTTTCTTAAAATATTACCCGTAAGGTTTGATAATTCCGGGTGTAAAAAATATATTTCTGTCTGGACAGCTAAATGGAGAAGTGGGTATAACTAAAAGCCTAACCATACTTTAACTTCTGTTTATATATTATTCTTCTATGTGCCGTGTCCCTTCGGAACGTAGGCGATCATGGTCTTGCACATCTTATCCCTAATCCCTCGTAGCACGTTATCTCCTGTTATCCAACCTAAATCCTGCTCTGCCATCAATTTCCTGAAGCCAATGAAGTATATTACGGGTTGCTTTTCCCTGTATCGCTTTCCCTCTATCTAACCTGTGAGTATCAGATTCTCCAAACCCTCATTTCTCGTTACATGTACCAGGAACTTCAGTTGTCTTTTCCTGGTGTTAAATATTAGTTTTATTTTCGTTTCCATCCTATCTAAAACCTCATCGGTGCTAAAATGTTTGATCCATAATATCTTCAGCGTCCTTCTGTAGAACCACAATTTTGTTGCATTCAGTCTTTCACTCATCTTTGATGAAATTGTCAAGCATTCGCTGGCATATTGAAAAGCAGACATCACATAACAATCCAGTACTCTCTTTTTGTTTCTAGGAAAATTTTCCTGTCTCGAAATTTTCTACTCGGCCTCTGGAATGCATCCTTGGCCATGCCAATTCGTCTTCGGTTCGCAGCGTCGCACATTTTGTCTTCTGGTAGAACACTTCCCAAGTAATTTAAATTTCTGTACCTGCTTAATCTTTGTATACCAGCCGTAGTTGTAGTTTTGGCTATATATATATATATATATATATATATATATATATATATATATATATATATATATATCGTGTTGAATACACCGGTTCCCGTCCGATCACCGAAGTTAAGCAACATCGAGCCTGGTTAGTACTTAAATGGGAATATCAGGTGCTGTAAACATAAAGACCAAGAATGGTCCACCGGTCCTCCAAGTTTGGGGGTTGGGTGCAGGGCTAACAACCCTGCCCCGTAAAAAACAGTTTGTTACAGAAACAGTAACAAAAAGTTGCTGCTCTAAGCACCATCTGGGTGTGATGGATAAATGATGATGATATATATATATATATATAGAAAATATTAAAATTTTCTTTAATCGGATGACCATTTCGATAACTAAATGTAACATCATCGAAAAAAATCATTATGGGAAAGTAAATTTGTGTGTGTGTGTGTAAAAACGGAAGTAAGGGTTGACTAAATGAAAAAGGGGCAGATTATTGCTATCGGAACCAGTAGGTCTGCTACTTTGGTAACAGAAACAATAAGAGATACAATAAAATAAATCAAAATTAAAAATAAAGAAATTCATTAGATGATATAACGGCTTTACAAGACCACTGTTAAAGTGTCAGGAATAATGTAATTATCAAAATAAACTGGTTAAACATAAATTAAGTGAAAAATTAAAACAATAGAATTAGAAAAAAAATAGATTTCAGAACTACTCTGGAATTCAGGTACTACCCAAATTTCCTCTCTATAACCAACCAGAACAAATACCAATCGTCTGTTTTAATGGTACGTTAGTATACAGACTATGTCATAAAACACCATTAGTTTATCAACAGAAGGAAGTTCCACGTTTCTAAATTTTTTTTAATCATATCACCTCAAGCAAGGCGGTAACGCCACTGATGCGCAGGGGGCTACGTAAGAGCAAGAAGATTGGAAAAGAGAAAACCGGAAACGACATCCTAACCAGGAAACAAGGGATGAGCCTCTTCACCTGTTCAATAGACGTGGGTGAAGTGTGAAAACTGGAAAAATTGAAAGAGTCAGAAATATTGTTAGTCGATAGTACATCGGAAACAGGTTGGATTAAATCTGCCAACCATTTGGCTATATGTTGAATGGAGCCCACCATAGACAATATTTATCGAAGTGGGAAACCGTCTTTATGAATTTTAAGGAGGCCATACATTTTATGCCGCTGTAAACCGACCGGCCTGATTCGTTCATAAACGTCTTTTGAAATGAGATGTTCTTTGTACAAAGATAATAACCATCTTTGTGTCTCAGTTTCAACCCGAGCGGTGTTGTCACAAGACTCAACTGGACCAATTCTTTTAAACTTTGTAGAATCGAACAAAATTACCAGCATTTTATCCAAATAATCTTGTTTATTTAATATGACAACACCGGAACCTTTGTCTGGATTGGTTATGTAAATGTCTCCCCGTGACTTCAATGCCTTAATTGTATGAAAATGAATACTCCGCCACGAAAGTTGGTCTCTTTCAGAGCTAAGTGTAGAATATTCATGGAACACCTCAAATGACTTAGTTTTAACTTCAAAACACTTCACCGTTGCTAACGAGTTGTGATGAAGAAGTTGAGCGTAAAGTAATTCAAAATCCGATAGAATTAATTCTTTACTAACTTTTACAGTGAAACCGATAAAATGCAGCCGTAACTTCTACTCCAACAGTTTCTTTCCTCGCACTTCCCGACTGTGGAATTCTCTTCCAAACGATTGCTTCCCCGACGGCTACAATCTCCAGGAGTTTAAATGTAAGGTCAATAGACACCTCCTAACACACTAACCTGCTCCCATTCTATCAAGCACTCTTCCCATCTGCCTAACCCTCATCCTCGCTATCCTTACTCATCTGTCACCTTCCTCCTGACATTCCCTATGTCTAACCACTCCTTCTCTTTACCTTCCCCTATGTAGCCCCATGCGCAATAGTGGCAGTGGAATGCCTTGCTTGGGGTGAGATGATTTAAAAAAAAAACTGCAGACAGCGGAAAACAAAAGTTCAAACCATGAGATAGAACAGAAAGTTCAATCCCAGTAAGGGTTATACTGGAAAAGTTGAAGATGTACCGATGTAAATTATTATCGACTAAACTAAATCTTCTTTTAATCAAGCTATTCAGAAATTTGTCATTATTATTCCCGACAGTTTTTTTCTAATTTCAATCTGCTGTTAACTAAATGAAGGCTGAAACGAAAATAATAAAAAAAAACCCTAATTCAGAACAAACAGCAGATAAAGTTATTCGAAAAGAACGCAAACATTTCATAGAAAAAATCAAATAACTTATTCATACCTAATTAAGGCACGCTCAACAGTAATAAAATTATTTTTAA
This sequence comes from Ascarosepion bandense, assembly GCA_037127315.1. Lineage (NCBI taxonomy): Eukaryota > Metazoa > Mollusca > Cephalopoda > Sepiida > Sepiidae > Ascarosepion > Ascarosepion bandense. The sequence continues at coordinate 3,641,717 of JBBBDQ010001337.1, forward strand.
TTTTAAACAGCCTTCTTCTTATAAAAGACGGTGCAATATTACAGGACAAACAGGAATTGAGAAAAGATCTTTTCAGTTTCAAAGAAGTCAACTTCTGCCATAAACAGACAGCCCTATTAAGTTGAAAAAGAATTTCTCTGTGGTACCTACGACGTAAATAAATAGATAAAGACTTGTGCGTTGTGGTGCAGTAGATATCGGCTCGGAACGAGAAATCGGGGAGCCGAGTTTGAATTCATTGCATTCACTTACACACAAATACCCTTGGGAAAGGTATTAATCCGTCTCTTCCTTCCGGTTATGGTTTAAATAACAGAACAGATTGGGTTCAATAGATTGGCTGGCAACCATTCTACCGCAGAAATCAATGGCAACCTACTGCTGGATAATCTTCTGTCCAGTCAGTAATGTCTATTTCGTGACATGATCGCATAAGTGTGTTTAACGTCTGGCACTTAACTGACTGACCCACAGAAACGAACAATTGCTTTAAACAAACAGGACGTCATAATTTTTAATCTTACTTATAGAACTTAGATATCTTTCCGCCAACACTTATTCATAGGACACTCGTTGGCTCTTTTAATTATAGGGACACAGAAACCAAATGGAAACGACAATAGAAGGGAAGTTGAAGCTCGTTTAAAATTAAATTTATTCAGTTAGTTAAAACGTGAGTGGGGTGTAAATCACAGCTCCAAAATAGTTAATAAAATTAGAAAGAAAGGTAACTCACATTCATTCCAAGAGTCTCAGTGATCTTATGAAGTGATACTTTTGGCTGCATAGACTTGGACGATGTAATTTTAAATACATAGCCCTAGGAACTCGCAAATGAAAAGCAGATCGAGTACTATGCAAAACAGAAAACAAAGTATCCTCATCCATGGAGGCACAATCCTAATTATATAACAACTGCTGACCAATTGTTGGCTATGTATAGGATTAATGCGCAGTTAAATGAAAGATTTCACTGAATTAATCCTATTGACGCTCTATCTCCATTTTGATATCAAGCACTTTATGACAAAAACATCCACCTTGCCTAAAATTAATTTCTACTTGATCGGTAAAATTCTGAAAAACTGACACAAACATCATTAAATTTAATTACATATCTGCAGACTTATCTGTTTCGCCGTATCACAGCTCATCAGTACGGTTAGACCCGGATTGCTATCTTACACGAGATTGAAAACCGACCGAAATGGGATCAGTCGGCGACTCTACCCCTGGGCTGTGGGCGTTCGGTGGAAGTAAGCAGACTTTTTTGAGCATATCATTATACGCTCCCAATAGCTAGCGCGCTCTAATTCATTTCACTGAATGAGCGATAGATAGATAGATAGATAGATAGATAGATAGATAGATAGATAGATAGATTAAATTATGATATATATATATATATATATATATATATATATATATATATAAGTTGAATATATGGATCGGAATCCGACAAAATATGTTAAGAACAAGTAAGAAAAAAAGTGTCTTTAATCTAACATGTTTCAGCTATAACAATCTTCTTCAGAGATTTATTAAAGACGATTACAGACGTCATGTAAAGTTTTCAAATATCGAATCATGAATCTCTGTTTCTGCTGTTCCCTTTTTCTTACGTCAGACCGATAAACTTAAATTTAAATAAAAAAACACTTTTTTTTTTCTTTCTTAATCCCCCCCAGCTATTCTTTTATAACTTCCTGTGTATGGATATGTATTTGGGCTTCTTCCGGTATAGAAATTTTGTACCATATTTGAATTAATAAATTTTTGTTTTCGATCTTTACTGACGAAGCGAGAATTTCCTCGCAGAAATGGCCATTCAACGAATTTAAATTTCGGGATTTTGGACATACTATATATATATATATATATATATATATATATATATATATATATATATATATATATTGTTTTACATTTGCGGAATAGCTACTACTACAGGTTCTTAGAACTCGATTTATTCAACCACCGGCTGAACGTAAAATGAAAAATTTCTAATGTGACCGGAAATAAAGGTTAGTTTATAAAAGAAAGGGGCCAATAAACAGTAAAAAGAACAGTAGCACTGAGTTAAGATTGGTGATGCAACAGCTTACCCGGGGGTGGGGTCATAGGTAGCCGGTAGGAATAAACTTCAGACTTATTACGTTTATAAAATTAAATTCTAACCGCTATCAATAAATTAAGGCTGAAAATTTTATATAACGATTAAATAAGAAGGAAGGGAAATCATTTAGGCTTCAGACTATTAAAAAGAGTTCAATACAATTATATTGTAGAACTTTTGAAAATCGCCTGAAAACACCACCTGGTAAAAACCTACTTCGCTACATCCATATATATAGTTCATTTGTAAACGAGTTATTACGCGATGTAGGAGATAGACTGAACTATCGCCAGGTTCACACTCCACCCACGTCTATTGAACAGGTTAAGAGGCTCATCCCTTGTTTCCTGTTTAGGATGTAGTTTCCAGCTTTCTCTTTTCCAATCTTCTCACTTTGTTTTTTTTTTTTTCAATTGGAGTAGATAGATCTATCTATCGCCCGGTTCACACTCCACCCACGTCTATTGAACAGGTTAAGAGGCTCATCACTTATTCCCTGCTTTTCCGGCTTTCTCTTTTCCAATCTTTTCACTATCTATTACGTAGCCCCCTGCACATCAGTAGCGTTACTGCCTTACTCGCGGTGATATGATTAATATATATATATATATATATATATATATATATATATATATAAACTTATTTATAAATAGAACTTTGAACTTTGCCTGTGTGTCCATGTGTGTGTCCGTTACCTATAGACTCCGAAACGGCTGAACCGATTTTTTGAAAATTTACACAGTTTTACTATATGCCTCTGCGAGTGTTCTTAGCTAGGTTTTGTGTCGAGGTACCCCCGATAAATATGGAAAATCGATAATCGAAAAAATCTGGTTATAGAAGGAATGGTCTGATTTTAATCAAATTTGATACTCATAGACAAAGATATAAGAAACGATATTCTGTAATTTCAAGGTTGCAGTTCTTACAATAGTGCAGAAAATCGATAATATATATATATATATCAAAGCAAGTTGTTTGTGTGTGTGTGTGTGTGTGTTTGTGCCTGTTTATCTGCCTGTATGTCTGTATTTTTTTCAGCTCTTTTATTTTAGTTTTTGCTTCGGGTTTGGCTCTAAGTAGGTATAATTGTATTTCTTAGTCTCAGCTATGATACCATTTACTCAGAGGACTTATTTAGCCTTGAAAATTCAGTTTACGACGAAAAAAACTTATTTGATATCGATACTAAGAAATCAAAATTTGACTTACATCTATTCATTTTTCTTTCAGTCTACGATTTCGCTTTAAGTGGAAACAACTATTGCATTTTAGTCTTTCGTGCCAACGTCCAAAGAGTCTGAGCTCCAGGACCATGGATTAGTTTTAAAGCTTTCATTACACCCGAGCAACACCGGGCTATACTGCTAGTAATATATATATACTGTAATAGTTGTTACAATGGTTTATAAATTCATAGTATCACTACACAAAGATCTTTCGGTTTCGAAGCTAGCCCTGTATGTGGACTGCTTCATCATCAGTTTTTTTTTTTTAATCATATCACCCCAAGCAAGGCAATAATGCCACTGATGCGCAGGGGGGTACGTAAGAGTAAAAAGAATGGAAATGAGAAAGCCGGAAACCACATCCTAAACAGGGAACAAGGGATGAGCCTCTTCACCTGTTCAATAGATGTGGGTTATTTTTTTTTAATGAAACTCATGAGACTGCTACACAAAGGCTTTCAGGTTTCGGTGCTAAGCCACCATCATCAGTCAGTCAGTTAAGTGCCTTACGTGATACACGCTTGGGCGATCATGTCTCGAAAGAGACATGACTGACTGGGCAGAAGATTATCCCGCAGTAGGTTGCCATTGTTTTCTGCGGTAGACTGGTTGCCGACCAAGGCTATAGAACCCAATCTGTCCTGCTATTTAACCCATAACTGGAAGGATTCAACTGGAATTCGAACTCGGCTCCCCGGTTTCTCGTTCCGAGCCGATATCCACTGTACCACAACGCAAGTTCACAATCATCAGGTAGTCAAAACCTGAAACTTTCTGAGCTGCAGTTCCATATTCTTTTATTATAACACTCATGTGTGTGTGTGTGTGTGTGTGTGTGTGTGTGTGTGTGTGTGTGTGTGTGTGTGTGTGTGAAGGAATTGGTTTCAAATATGTACTGAAATCCAACAGAGTGATAGGTTAATGAACAAATAGAAGACATTTACAAGTTTCGCTTTTGTTTATTTTATAATCGTGTCGCCCCAAGCAAAGCATTTTACTGCCACTGTTGTGCAGAGGGTTACATAGGAGGAATGTCATGAGAAGTGAGAGGTTGCAGGGGGTGTCAGGAAGAGAGTAGTAGAGGGAAGAGATTACTGATGAGACTCGAATGGACAAGGAGGAATGTTATGAGGAGTGAGAGGTTGCTGGTTGCTGGTTGCTGGGGATGTCAGGATGAGAGTAGGAGTGGGAAGAGAGTACTGATGAGAGTAGGGTGGATGTAAAAAAGCATGAGAGAGAGGATGTAAAGTGAGACAGGAGATGACTTTATGTTTAAATTCTTGGAGATTGTAACTGTCAGGAAAATAGGCGGGAAGTGGGAGAAAAGAAGCTGCTGGAGTAGAATTTGCGTTTACAATTTATTGGTTTCACAGTAAAAAGGGTGGCACCTAGTTGCTAATTTTGTGGCTATAGGAAATTCGTATATAGGGTGTACCAGTGAGCTAAGTTCATCGGAGTAGAAGCCGTGAAAGTATTTGTAGAAGAGACACAGGGAAGCCACACTGCGTCGATGAGAAAGCGACTGTATCCTAGCTGCCAAGCCGGGATCGATCACATTACAGATTCTCAGCTGGATTCGATCGAGGACACCTAAGTGGATAGCAGTAGCACCCGACCAGATATTGGCAGCAATACTTAATGCACGGGCGGATGGTAGACTTGCATATGTGGAGGATTGTTTGAGACGGGAAAAACTTCATGGCCCTACACAGAGAACCGACTTTTTATTAACGCTTCACCAAAGAAGGAAATATGAAAAAAAAAGAAGGAAAATTATGTTTTTCCCGTCTCAAACAATACTGCACATATGCAAGTCTACCATCCGCCCGTGCATTAAGTATTGCTGCCATATCTGGTCGTTTGCTACTGCTATCCATTTTTTTTCCTTTTTGTTTTATTTGTTCTTTTTTAAGCGGACTTTACGTACATCTGTCCTGTCAAGCAAGGTATGTATACATAAGACATATATGTGAAAAATTTTAAATAGAGTATAAAATGTGCATTAAATAAAAAACGCATATATATATATATATATATACTACAGGCCATAATTATTAGGGCACCCCTGTGTTTTAAGAAATGATGTATTTCATTCTATTTTTTTAGTATTTATTGCCAAGTGAATAATTGTAAATGAAAATAGAATGGTTCTTTTGTTAATATTGCACAATAACATGTGCATCAAATGAATTTATAAATATTTAATATTTGCAGTTTCATCAATGAAAGAATGAAAAAATTCAGGCTGATTCGGACGAGTTCATCTTTACTTCCTTGCCTTGTAAGATTTTGCAAATTAATAATAACAAAAGAACCATTCTATTTTCATTTAGAATTATCCAATTGGCAATAAATACTAAAAATAATATCAAATACATAATTTCTTTTAAGAAACTGGGGTGGCCTAATAATTATGGCCGGTAGTGTGTGTGTGTGTGTGTGTGTGTGTGTGTGTGTGTGTGTGTGTGTGTGTGTGTGTGTGATCTGAGAATGAGACAAAGGACTTCCGTCTGTTTTAAATGTGAGCGCGTAATATTTATTGAACATGAATAAAAATTGAAATTTGTTGAAATTAGCATTTTCTTCTTTCGCTAGTCGATGCTTTTAAAAATGCTTTATACAATGCAAACATTGACTATTTAGTATATCCGAATAATAAAAATAACAAAATTTCCTGTGTGTCTATATATATATATATATATATATATATAAAGTGAGAGAGAGAGAGAGACAGAGAGAAAGAATTAGACACATGATATATATATATATATATATATATATATATATATATATAAAGAGAGAGAGAGAGAGAAAGAATTAGACACATGATATATATATATATATATATATATATATATATATATAAAGAGAGTGAGAGAGAGAGAGAGAAAGAATTAGACACAGGATATATATATATATATATATATATATATATATATATATATATATATATATATATGTATGTATGTATGTATATCTCGCTTGTTTGTGTCATTTTTTCCCCGCCAGTTCATTATTTTAACAAATCAAAGAGGGAGAAATGCGTTTGACATTATTTTCAGGTTGGTCATCTGAGGAATCCGTCTTTTCTACATCCAGTACGTATGCACCAAGACAAACAAAAAAAACATGGTGGAAAGGAGGTCAGAAGGGCTGACATTTCTCGTAGATCGGGTTGCAAGATGAAATTTGTTTATTGATTTGAATCAACATATTTCCTGACGAAGTTTTATAATGCGGATCAATGGAGAGGAATAAATTTTCAGCAAAGGAAACTTTACAACATATATGTTTAAATATAATCACACACGCATACACACACACACACACACACACACAAACACACACGCACAAACACATGCACACACATACACACGCAGGTATATGAGCATTATAAATTCACGCACACACACATATACATATATAGACACAGGCGTATGAGTGTGACTCTAAACCGAGTATAGGGTTACTATACTACCCGTCAAAAATAATCTCGCCATTGCTAACGAATACTACCTACAACATATATGACATGAATATTGCATTATAGAATGAAACAGACTGTCGCCGCTTGGTGTTGAAATCAGGGTCCAATTCGCCCATAGCCCAGTGGTAGAATCGCCGACAGACGCCATTTCGGTCGGGTTTCAGTCCTGGGTAAAAAAGCAATCGGAGTCTAACCGTACTGATGAGCTGTGATACAGCGAAACAGATCTGTCTATGGATGACAATATATGTATATATATATTTGTGTCTGTGTGTGTAAAATTTTCACAGAGAGTATAACCACAAATGGACAATATGAATAAAGACAAAAAGTATCTGGTCGGATGCTTCTGCTATCCACATATTGGTCCTTAACAAAATCCAACGGAGAATCTATAATGTGATCGATCCCGACTTGGCATCTCAGATACAGTCGCTTTCTCACCGGCGAAATATGGCTTCCCTGTGTCTCTTCTACAAATACTTTCACGTCTTCTGCTCAGATAAACTTAGCTCACTGGTACTCCCTATATAGGAATTTACTCGAGCCACAAAATTAGCCACTAGGTCAAATCCTTTTACTGTGAAACCAATAAATTGTAAACGCAAATTCGACTCCAGCAGCTTCTTTTCTCGCACTTCTTGCCTGTGGAATTCCCTTCCGTTTACTTGTTTTCCCGACAGCTGCAATTTTCAAGAATTTAAGTGTAAAGTCAATAGTCACATCCTATCTCACTAACTTGCATCCTCTCTCTCATGCTCCTTTCTTCATTCACTCCACTTTCATCAGTATTCTCATCTTTCTCTTACCCTCTTCCTGACACCGCCTGTATCCTGTCACTCTTTCTCATAACTTTTTTCTATGTAACCCCACTTCTCAACAATTGCTTGGGGCAACACAGTTATAAAAAAGTCTCTAAGGCTAAGGTAAGACTTATTTTTGTCTTTATTAACATAAATGCAAACTTATCACTATACTCGTTTCGAAAAACCCTCCGCGTATATATGAGGAAGGAAAAAATGGTTGCAAAAAACGAAAGAGCTAAGCACATGAACATCAGCCAAAGCGATTTGGACCGAGCCAGTACGTAGCCCAAAGAAAAAATCCGAGACGAGTAATCAATAACAAAATACGTGTGGGGGGGGGGGGGGGGTACTGACCTCAGTGTCCACTTAAATATGTATAAATATAAATTAGCGCACATTGATTCAATCATACGTGATACACATTTGGGCGATCATTCTTCATAACAGACATGAGTGAATGGCTAGAAGATTTAATAGCTTGCCATTACTTTCTGCGGTAGATTAATTGCCAACCAAGACTGTGGAAACCAAACTGTCCTGATATTTAACCCATAGTTGGAGGGAGAAGAGAGGAATTAATAGCTTTCCCAAGGGTAATTGTGCGTAAGTGAATGCAACAAATTCAACTGGAATTCGAACTCAACTCTCCGATTTCTTGTTCCGAGTCGATATCCACTGCACCACATTGATTGCTTGTGCTATTAAAAGTGCTCGATATATCATAACTGAGGTATCATTTACTGCTCATAAATAAACGTATTGTTTCTCACCGGTTGCTCAATTCTGAGTTCCATACGCAACGCAATCTCCAGGTGCTGATTGAAAAGTGACCGCTGCATAAATTAAGTATTGATATTTATACTGTACTATAATGATAGTGGACCATTCCATTTTATTTAAGGAGGCGGGTAATTGAATAAAACAATAAAAATAATTGCGCAACTTGACCCACACAAAGCGAGCGGCGGTGACGGAATCCCAGTCATAGTACTGAAGAAATGTGCCCCAGAACTCTCCTCTGTCCTCTCTAAACTCTATAACCTCTGCCTATCTGCTTCCTGCTTTCCTGCCTGTTGGAAGTCCTCCTGCGTAGTACCTATATTTAAGAATTCTGGCGAACCCTCAGACCCCGCCAATTACCGTCCTATTAGTCTCCTCCCAATCTTTGACAAAGTTTTCGAAGCCATTATCAACGCCGAGGTGACTCAGCATCTTATGGCCAACGGGCTTCTCTCTGACAAACAGTATGGGTTTCGCTTCACCAGGTCTACTGCTGATATGCTAACGACCATTACCGAATACATATACCAGGCACTTGACAAGAATGGTGAAGCCCGAACCGTTGCCTTGGATATCTCCAAAGCATTCGACAGGGTCTGGCATGCTGGCCTCTTGTGCAAACTGCGGAGCTATGGGATAACTGGACATCTGTTTGACCTCATCCAGTCTTTCCTCTCTAACCGCACATTGAAGGTGGTATTAAATGGGCATGCCTCCCAAAACTACCAGACGAACGCGGGCGTCCCTCAAGGTTCTATCCTAGGCCCCACGCTCTTTCTGATCTACATTAATGATCTCCCCGACACCATTAGATCCCAAGTTGGCATGTATGCCTACGACACAACAATCTACTCCCGCATCGATCAGAAACCAGGTCTGGACGACAAAGTGAACCTCGCTGCCGTACTTGAAAGGGACCTCCAATCCGTAGTAACCTGGGGTAGGAAATGGTTGGTAAATTTCAATGCCTCCAAATCAAAGCTGTTATCAACTAATCACCATAGACAATCGCATCTACCTCCCATTAGCATGGGACAGGCTAGTCTCCCAGAGAGTAAAATACTACGCCTCCTTGGCCTTACACTCTCGGCGGACCTCAAATGGAATGACTATATTGAATCCATTGCCAAATCTGCTGCTATGAAAGTAGGCTCCCTGTGCAGGGCCCGGAAATTTTTCCCACCTGAATCTATTCTGCACATATACAAATCTACCATCCGCCCGTGTATTGAATATTGCTGCCATATCTGGTCGGGTGCCCCTGCTGCTCTCCTTGGGCTTCTTGACAAAATACAAAGGAGGATCTGTAACGTGGTTGATACTGACTTGGCAGACCGGCTGCAGCCGCTCTCACACCGGCGTGATGTGGCTTCCCTGTGCCTCTTCTACAAGTACTTTCATGGCTTCTGCTCCGATGAGCTCAGATCACTGGTGCCGCCTAAGCATGAATTTACACGAGATACTAGATTAGCAACGAGGTCCCACCCTTTTACAGTTAAACAAATAAGATGTAACCGTAAATTCTACTCCAACAGCTTCTTTTCTCGCGCTTCCCGCCTGTGGACCTCCCTTCCACAAGTCTGCTTTCCCGACAGTTACAATCTCCAGGTGTTTAAATGTAGGGTCAATAGACACCTCCTATCACACTAACTCCCAACTATTCTCACAACACTCTCATCTACCCAACCCTCATTCTCGGTATCCTTACCCGCCTATCACCCACCCTCTGTCATTTCCTATATTTAATCAGCCTTTCTCCACTACGTAGCCCCCTGCACAGTAGTGGCAGTGACATACCTTGCTCGGGGTGAAACGCTTATAAAAAAAAAATAAAAAATATTATTATTATTATTATTATTATTATTATTATATATTTTCGTGCGTGCGCGCGCACTTGTGTGTGTGTGTGTGTGCGCGTTTCAAATATTAGAATAGACTGTTTTCGTGACTTCCGGATATCTTGGTTATTTCCAGATAACTTTCTGGTTTGTAAATTGGATAATCTAAAAAAATTGCTTTATGTTTTTATAAAGTGGATGCATTACTTAAATTAAAATCAATCTGGTTCAATATTTCTAAAGAGATATTTGTTTTTATGCCTACATGTGAGCATTAATTCATTTCTTTGGTTTATTATATTAAGGCTATTTATCTTTTTTTAGGCGAAGGCATTTACACGAAGGCAAAAATTACAACTTCTATCTTTATCATTGCAAAGTTCAATTTTATTCATTATTTAGCCGTCATTTTTGGTATGATGTTACCATTTTTATTTGCCAGTAATATTTAGACTGGGCAGTATTATTTTTGTATGTATCGTTTGTGGTTGTGACGCCTATCTTTATTTCATTTCAGCTGAACCATGTAATTTTTTTGTACTCTATCAGATTGTATTTTAGTTCTATAAACAATATAATTATTCAAAAATTGACTATTTAAGAAACAGTTTATATTATTCTACAGGTAAATTTCTTCTACGCTTGCTTCATTGTAGTTATAATTTTTGCAAATTATACAATTATTCAATAATTCATTTTTACGACATAATATAGATTTTTCGATATTCCTAACGCACCTGTAGCTGATCCTGATCTTATTTTTGTTAAAAATATTATTTGATGTCGTTGAATTTTTTAAATGTTTATCTATTAGGTTACGAAAGATTTTACTGACATTAGATTTTTACGTTGTAGTTGTAGCTGTCAGTCAGTTAGTTAAGTGCCATACATGATACACGCTTTGGGCGATCATGTCTCTTTAGGGACATGACTGACTGGGTAGAAGATTATCCCACAGTAAGTTGCCATTGGTTTTTGCGGTAGACTGGTTGCCAGCCAAGGCTATAGGACCCAATCTGTCCTGCCATTTAACTCGTAGCTGGAGGGAAAAGAGATAGATTATATTATATTATTATATTAATTATAATTAATAGGGGATAAATTTATTATTTTATAGCAATAGAAAACCTACCCCCACTTTATACCCAGTACAAGTTTTAATTATGTTTCCAACTATTATATTCAGTCAGTCAGTTAAGTGCCATACGTGATAAACGCACTGAGTGATCATGTCTCGAAAGAGACATAACTGACTGTGCAGAATATTATCCCGCTGTAGGTTGCCATTGATTTCTGCGGTAGACAGGTTGCCGACGAAGGCTATAGAACCCAATCTTTGTTATTATTTAATCCATAACTGGAGGGAAGAGACGGATTAATACCTTTCCCAAGGGTATTTGCACGTAAGTGTATGCAAGGAATTCAACTGGAATTCGAACTCGGCTCCCCGCACATAAGAAGTTTAAACCATAACTCATCGTGGTGCCTTTTTGCATTTGTACCTTTAATGTTTTTTTTTTGTGTATTCTATATTTACTTCATGTTTGATTTTTTTTTTTTCTAGGATTTTTTTTTTTTGTATTTAACTTTAGGTTCATAAAATATTTTCCTTAGTGTTGGAGTTTATTTATATTTAACTGTATTGTTGTTAATCTGTATTCTATTGTACTGTACAGTATTGGCAACATCAACCACACTTATATTTACACACACTCTATAATTCATATTGAGCCGTTTTATTCTTAAGTAAGGCATATCTTAAAACTATATTTTTATCATGTTTGGGTGTTTGTGTTTGTAAAGCAATTTTGTAAATATATAAAACGATTTGCAAAGATTTGATGTTGACATGTTTCATCAATGAATTGGCGCCATCAGGAAAATGGATTTTATTTTGTTTTATTTTATGAAGACACCGATTCATTGCGAAAACATGTCAAAATCTCAATTTCAAAAATTGTCTTGTGTGTTTATTCTTCCGTTAGATTCACATTCAGCCTTTGTTCTAACTACAATACTTGTGTGTGTGTGTGTGTGTGTGTGTGTGTGTGTGTGTGTGTGTGTGTGTTTGTGTGTGTGTGTGAGTGTGTGTGTGTGTGTGCATTCTTGTTTTGGGATTTGTATTTGTATGCATGTATTTATTTTGTATGGGAATGTATTTGTCTTTTGTGCGTACATATATATATATATATATATATATATATATATACGTACATGTTTGCTTTTATTTTGTGTGTGAGTCTTCTTTTCGCATGTACTTATATGTGTGTACGTGTGTGTTCAGGTTGTGTGTAAGTCTTTGTTTTTCTTTCTGCGTGTACCTGTATGTGCATACGTGTGTATGTGCGTGTTTATATCGTGTGTTTTTTTCTTTTTGTGTGTACGTGTATGTGTACGCGTGTGTGTATACGTTTGTTTGTATGTATGTGTGTGATTGTGTGTTTTATATGTGTATACATGAGACAGAGAAAATATTACGGTAATATAGAGGGTATGAGTTTATATAACGTATCAGCAAGAAGAGGGGCCTAAAATGTGAACTAGATATTGGGAATACTAAAATCAAGCAGGTAGAGAAATACCTGGGAAGTGTGATAACAGAGGACGGGAAATGCAACACTGAGATCCAAAAGCGAATTGGGATGGCCAAGGAGATATTCCAAAGCTAAGCAGTGTCGTAAAAGAAATATTTCGTTGGAAACTAAGAAAAAATAACTAAACTGTTACGTGACACCTGTCCTTCTATATGGCAGCGAATGCTGGATATTCTCCTCAGAGATGAAGGAAAGACTCAAAGCAACAGAAATGTGGTTCTACAGAGGGATGCTGAGGATACTGTAAGCCAAACATGTGCACAACGATAAAGTTTTGGAGAGAATGGAAACGAAGAGAAAACTTATATAAGTGGAAGCTTACGGCATATCACGTTGAATACACCGGTTCTCGTTCGATCACCGAAGTTAAGCAACGTGAGCCTGATCAGTACTTAGATGGGTGACCGCTTAGGAATACCAGGCGCTGTATGCGTTCAGTGACGGATGTGCGTGATGGTGCAGTGGATGTCGACTTGGAAAGAGAAATCGGTGAGCCGAGTTCGAATTCCAGTTGAGTATCCTGCATTCACTTAAGCACTGGTACACTTGGGAAAGGTATTAATCCGTCACTTTCCTCCAGTTATGGGTTAAATAACGGGATTGGGCCTGGAGGCAACCCATCTAGTGTTGGTGTTACAATAAAAAACACCCTTGGTAGCCCTGGCGAAGAATCAAGTATTTGACAAGATTATGAATTTCGCTATAAACTGCGCCAGGATTCCAAATACACAGGGAATACTAGAGGGGTGTAGTGAGTTCTATCTCGTCCAAGGCCGCAGGACGACGAAGAGGAAGAGACAGTTGAAATTTCTTAGACACATAATGAAGAAGGAAGGCTTAGAGAATCTGATACTCACAAGCTAGATAGAGAGAAAGAGGGAAAACTGAGCGTGGCATACCTGATAGACTTAAGCAAATGTACCGCCGAGCAGGGTTTCGGTACACAGAAAGAGGGGGACATGCGTTGATAGAGTGAAAAATAAATGATATTCAAATACAGCTGTACAAATTTAAATTAAGTTTTATTATTGTGTATGAATTTCCTTTGAAATTAAAGAAATGAATTACAAATATTTTTTACGAAAGAACATAAAAATATTTGACTATCCGGAAAGTTCATGCCGATCTTTAGTCGTTCGTTCGTTAGGACAAGTCAAATCTCTTAACAGATATAATAAGCTTCTTCTTCTTCTTCTTCTTCTTCTTCTTCTTCTTCTTCTTCTTCTATGTGCCCTGTCCCTTCAGGACGTAGGCGATCATGGCTCTCCACGTCTCCCTATCCTTTGTGGCTCTTAGTATGTTTGCTCCTGTTGCTCCTGGCAACCCCCGTTCCGTCATCCACCTGATCAGGCCCTGCAAATATGTTATCCGCTGCCTTCTATCTGTCTAGTCAGTATCAGGTTCTCCAAGCTCTCCTTCCTCATTGCATGTCCCAGGAACTTCAGTTGTCTCTTCCTGATGCTCAGCATCAATTTCCTTTTTGTTGCCATTCTTTCTAACACCTCGTCGTTGCTTGTATGCTCAGTCCACGATATCCGTAGCATCCTTCTGTAGAACCACATTTCGGCCGCTTCCAGTTTTGTCCTCATTTTCGATGATATTGTCCAGCATTCACTGCCGTATTGAAGAACTGACATCATGTTGCAGTCTAGCACTCTTTTCTTCGTTTATATTGAGATTTTCCACATGTCCGATTAGAGCCCACTTCAAACTATCTCTTGAAAAGAAACTTTAATTCATTTCAAATTTGCATCCCTATGAAAATTTTAGACACTTTCATGTTTTTTTTAATTACCGTAAAGGTAAAAAGTTTCAGGCAGGCAAGCACAATTTGCCGGGGCCTGGTAAGAATGACAGGACTGGAACCACACGACGACCACTACCACTACCACTACTACTACGTAGGAGGCGCCACGCCCAACACCAAGATCGCTGTGCCGCTGCTGCTTGCTCGTGAAACGAGACTTTCGGATCCGGAGCCTTTCGGGAAGACTTTCGCCCGCATCTTACGACCGACTGACCCGTGCTCGACCGCCGTTCGCACGGAACCCTTCTCCACTTCGGTCTATGTGCGTTGTGGTGCAGTGGATATCGGCTCGGAACGAGAAATCGGGGAGCCGAGTTTGAATTCCAGTTGAATTCATTGCATTCACTTGCGCGCAAATACCTTTGGGAAAGGTATTAATCCGTCTCTTCCTTCCAGTTATGGGTTAAATAATATGACAGATTGGGTTCTATAGCCTTGGTCGGCAACCAGTCTACCGCAGAAAGCAATGGCAACCTACTACGGGATAATCTTCTGCCCAATCAGTCATATCTCTTTCGAGACATGATCACCCAAGCGTGTATCACGTATGGCACTTAACTGACTGACTGAAAGGTAAAAATGCCTGGCAAGCAACAATAAAGAAAGATGTGCTGTGTCCTGTAAAGATGTTTTAAATGACAGAACTGTACGGAAGTGGTTTGCTTAGTTTAAAGTTGATGATTATAGCCATATTGATGAAGACCGCTTAGGCAGAACCACACGGAAGATGACAACCAAATCAAGACATTAATTGAGAATAACCCGCATTGCATAAAAATATTTAAAAACAAAAATAAAAGTTTCATATTTTAATTGATGCTTATTTGAAGAAAAATATTCACTAATTAAGGTTTTAATCCTTCATAAATTACATTTATTCGGTTATAAAAAAAAAAAAAGATATTTTTCTGGTGCTGAATTTTCCCAGTCCTGAGTTCTTCCGGCGATTAGTCGGTGGTATTCAGTCGGAGGTATTCAGTCGGCGGTATTCAGTCGGTGGTATTCAGTCGGGGGTATTCAGTCGGGGGTATTCAGTCGGCGGTATTCAGTCGGCGGTATTCAGTCGGGGGTATTCAGTTGACAGTGTTCAGTTTGCGGCTGTGAGTTGTCCTGCCCCAACAAAATAAGGAGTTCGATCCGAAATTCCAGCGTATATCACCTGAAGAAAGTCGAGGCGTACAACGATCGAAACATCCTGAAGATGACAGTAAAAATTAGTACAATAGTCCGAAACATGTAAATAGTATATATATATATATATATATATATATATATATATATATATATATATATATATATAAAGAGAGAGAGAGAGAGACATTTTCGTGTTGCAATGTACAATTAATTCATAATTTCTACGTTTCGAATTTCTATGTTTCAAGATAGATGGTCTTCATCAGACAATGTTGGATGTTGGTTGTGAAAATGATTTACGATCCTTCCCAAACCTCCGTTATAGTAGCAGGGACCGCAACACGTGATAACCGAAACAACAAAATCACGATTTCGTAAAACGTGGCCTCTCTTCCGATTGGTCGAACGCGACCGAGCTAAAAGGAATTGTTTTAATGATTGAACCAAATGGTGACGGAAGATAGAAGGCGAATATACAGTATTAACAATTAACAGGCTTTATTTACAAAATATACAGATGGTTTTAAAACAGATTAGGTATTTTAAAATGTGGAAATCGAGACAAATCAAAGCAATTAAAAATATAGGTTTCAGAAAGAAAAAACACGAAGGATGGGTTTATCTTGTCATGAAGATAGATATTGTTTAGGTAAACGGTTTAAAGTCAACTAGCATGCATTTGCAAGGGCATATATAAAGACACATCAAAGGACAAACGAACGACTTATCTGTCGTTTGAAAAGAGTATTTCTCTTCTTTTCTTTCAACGTCTCTGAGACGTTCTGTTTTCGTTCATACTTTCTTTCTACCTTTTCCTTCTCCCCTTTTTTCTCTTAGTTGCGTCTCTTAGAAGTTTGTTTTTCTTTGATCCTTTCGAACACTCTTTTTCTCCTTCTCGTTGGGTAGAAAATTTGTTGGTGAAATGGATCTTTACTTCTTTTCTTGGTTTTCTTTCTTTCTCGTCTTGTTTAGGGGTTGAGACGTGTTGGATTTTTATTTTCTTAAATTTCTGTCTCCCCCACTTTTTTTCTAGGGTGTGTCACGCAACCGGATTTATAGCCAACTATCGCGGGCCTTCACGGGCGTCCGTTCAAGTTGAACCTGAATACGAAACTGACTGAAAACAGCCTATATTTTCACGCCAATTTTTGACACGTGAGTCGTGATTCGCAAACATGGATCCTTTTGCAGATATGCGTAGAAAGAGTTCACTGCCCTTTCTCGCAAGTTCTAGGGTTCAGATTCGTGTTACTCTCTGGACAGTATCTGGCTAGATCATCAGGTTTTCACGTGATCAGATAATCACGTTTTCAAGTGATCAGAAAGAAGAAAGCTTGCTTTGCATTCACTGCAGAAGCTTCAATACAAGCATTTAAGAGTGTTTGGGTGTGAATCTGAGAACAGCGCAAAGGATTCCGAAAGAGTTGGATGAGTTTAATGGTGATTACGAAGGTCTGATAACTGTTGATGGTGACGATATGCCTTCATTCATCTTCCGGGCCTCAGATTCAACACGGAGCCAACATCAATTGCCTTGAGAAGGTAGAGTTGTCCTGGGTCAAGACGGTGGCTGCTAGAAGATCCTATGTCTGGCAAAATGATTCTGAACCATGCTGCACAAGCAGGAAACCCCAGTCAATTTCTGCGACCAGATCATCTCTTATATCTGGCTACCTAATTCCCTAGGTTGCAACTCCCTTGATTATTACATGCGAGGTGGGGGCTCAGTTGAGTGAGAGACCAACACAACGCTTTGTAACACGAAATATGAAATGAAGTCAAGGATTATGGCATCATTCACTAACTTAAACGAGGAATCCAACCAAAAGAGTTGCAAGAGATCCAGAAGTCGTCTGAAGGCCATGCTTGAAGCTAATGATGATTTTATTGACTAGTTAATATTTCAAGATATTTTTGTGTAATTTTAGTAAATATATATCTTAAAATGAGATAGTGTTATTTTCATTTTTTGTATAATTCTGATGACATTTAATCCATCGCACCCTCTATATAGATATATATCTTTCATATTTTCCTGCAAGAGATTAATGAAACGAGGGTATGTGTGTGCTTGTATGCATTTATGGTTGTATATGTTTCTACATATGTATAATACGAAAGCAATAAACCTATCTTCCGACCTCAAGTGGAATAATTACATTGAATCAATAGCTAAAGCCACTGCTAAGAAGCTTGGGTCAATATGTCGGTCCGGGAAGTTTTTTTTTCCGCCTGAATCCATTTTGCACATATATAAATCAACCATACGACCGTGCATAGAATACTGTTGTCATATCTGGTCAGATGTTCTCGACAGGCTCCAAAGAAGAATCTGTAATGTGATTGGTCCCGACCTGGCAGGTCGACACCAGCCACTTTCTCATCGTCGAGACCTGAGTTCCTCTGTTTCTTCTATACATATTTTCATGGCTTCTGCTCTGACAAAATTGGGTCACTGGTGCCCCCTCCACAAGAATTTACTCGGGCAACCGAACTGGCAACAAGGTCTCACCCTTTTACAATTAGATCAACCAAATGCAGGCGACTTCCCGCCTGTTGAACTCCCCTCCATATACTTGCTTTCCTGACGGTTATAACCTCCAGGAATTTAAATGCTAATACCCATCTCTTATCCAGCCCTTTTTACATTACCTCGTGTATATTGTTCTTTAGCTTTCTCTCTAGATTCGCAACTGTCTTCACTGTTGTGTTTACATTCCTCTCTTGCCCTTTCTCTTTCATCCCCTGTAGCTGGTTCGTCTTTGTCTTCACTGTCCTCCTGCTTAATACTTCAACTCTCTTATGTAACCCCTGCACATCAGTGGTGTTAACGCCTTGCTTGGGGTGAAATGATTTTTAAAAAAGTGTAGAGAGAGAGAGATAGTGAAACAGTAATACAAAGTGAGCTTAATGATTTTTTTTAAAATTTTCTATATTTTTATATATGTATGTATATATATATATATATATATATATATATATATATATATGTGTGTGTGTGTGTGTGTGTGTGTGTGTGTGTGTCCACAAATATAATTAGCAAACACAGACGCATTTCTCAAAATTGTAAATCACAATGGCGGCGCCGTCATAACCTAAAGCCCCACATAAACAAATCAAGTCCCTTTCATACAGATACCTCTCTTAGTTTGTCTACCAAGTTTTCTCATGGGGACCCAAATTTGTGTCTAAATCAGAAATTACCATTTTCCAATAATTGGATTTCCTGATTTACCCACCTTGCCCTTATTTTCTTGTCATTTATGTCAATTTCTTCGATAGCAAAACGTAGTTTATATCAAAAATCGCCATCCACTATTGCTTCACTGCTCGGCAATCATGACTCAATGAATTCCATTCAAATAAAATCAGTGCTTTGGTAATTCTACAAAATGCCTCATAACTTTCATCTCTTTTCTTTTTGGTTTCATCGATTAATATTTTCAATCGCGGCAAATAAAACAGTTTAGCAGTCTGACGAATGACGGAGATGCATAGAATTTTTGAGAACAAAATTCTAAATTTTTGCATGACTGTTTGAATAATTACCTGATTATTCATCCATGATCTTCCTGATATAGTCAGTTCTCAAGTAGACATCTAAGAAGATAACAATGCCATCTACTCTCGCTTCAATAAAAAAATCTGCCAGAGCTGTCAAAGCAGACCTCGATTCTGCTTTTAAAAAAGGACCTCCAATCTCTGATGGATTGGGGTAAGAAATGCTTCGTAAATTTTAATGCTTCCAAAACGAAGCTGTTATTCTTTAACTAACATAAAGAAAATTTCCTACTTTTCATCAGTATGGACCACGTTAGTGTGGCTGGCGGTAATACACTGAGTTTCCTCGGTCTCACTCTCTCAGCCAATCTCAAGGGGAAGGAATACATTGAATATTTACTGCTAAAAAGATTGGGTCGCCGAGCCAGAAAGTTTTTCTTGTCAGAATCCATTTTGCATATTTTTAAATCTGCCATTCCTTAATCCATTGAATACTGTTACTTTATCTGGTCGGGTGCTTTTGCTGTTTATCCTGGGGTTCTGCAATTTAATTGGTCCTGATTTGGCAGCTCGCCTTCAGCCATTTTACACTGACAGAATATGGCTTCCCTCTGTCTTTTCTACATGTATTTTCACGGCTTTTGCTCTGATGCTTCGCTTTCATGTATTTATTCGTGCAACTAGATTGGCAACTAGGTCCCACCCTTTTCCCGTCAAAATAGGCAAATGTAACAGCCACTTCTTCCCTAGCAGCTTCTTTCTTCGTAATTCTCGCCTGAGGAACTCCCTTGCCCATGCTTGCTTCCCTGATAGCTACAATCTGCAAGGGTTTGAATGCAACGTCAATTATCATCTTCTATCTTCTTGACTCCCACCTCTATCTTACCCTTTTCCCAACATCCCCTGTACCGTTGTTTTTTTGTTTTTGTTTTTTTAAGAAAGGGTAGATACTTTTTTATTTTACTACTATCTATGAGTGTACGGAATAAAGTTGCTGTTAATGTTGTGTGACTTTATTTTTATTTATTTATACGATGTTCATTTTTTTTATTTTGAAGATTAAACATGGGTATTAATTACCTTTTTGGAGGAGATTATTTTATGTGAATGAGGTATTTTTTGGTTAATTAAATTTTAACAAAAAATATTTTCGATGTTTAAATAACACTGCTAATTCATCTCTACGGTTCAATAGTTCGCCATTGTTGGGGTACTTTAGAATGTGTAGCTTTCTACTTTGTATCGAGTACTCTTTATAAAAGTAAATGCATGAACAGTGGTTTTAAAACCTACGTGTTCCATAACTTTCATACAACAATCGACAAATAACAAAATAATTCAACAATGCTGCTCAAAAGAAATATGAATACGCTGTAAAAACTCAAATGAAAAGACTACATTGAATCCATAGCTGCATCTAGTGCTAGGATGGTTGGTTCACTGTGTCGGGCCAGTACGTTTTTCTCGTAGGAATCCATTCTGCACATCTATCTACTTAACCCATTAAATCAAATCATAATCAACATGTTGCCTCTTTGTTTTTTTTTTTAATTAATTTTTTAAAAAATCTTTCGTATTTAAAAAATCTCTGAAGACGCTTGTTAAAGTGAAACATGTTAGATTAAAGATATTTATACACTTTCATTTCTATCTGTTCTTTACTTATTACTTTTATCTTGGATGTCTATCCATGTATTAAACTCCCAGTGTCACGCACACACACACACACACACACACACACACACACACACACACACAGATAGATAGATAGATAGATAGATAGATAGATAGATAGATAGATAGATAGATATTGTAATGGTTGTTACAATGGTTTATAACAGCATAGTATCACTACACAAAGATGTTCGAGTTTCGAAGCTACGTTTGCTCCTCATCTGGTGATAAGTTGAAATGAAAAATAAATGGTGAAAACGATTTATTTTTGCTAATATGATATGTAACTGAATGTGGTGGGAGTACGATTTTGCCTACAGTTTGTAGCCATAAGGATACAGGCTTGGGTTAGGAGATGGATGCGGAGTAGCTTAGTTTTGGACAGGTCACTTTTTAGTTTTATCTGGGTAATTCTTATACTGGGATGTAAGGTTTTTTAAGAAAGGGTAGATACTTTTTATTTTACTATTATCATTGAATCCATAGCTGCATCTACTGCTAGAAAGGTTGGTTCACTGTGTCGGGCCAGCAGGTTTTTCTCGTAGGAATCCATTTTTCACATCTATAAATCTACCATTCGTCCGTGCATTGAATACTGTTGCCATATCTGGGCGGGTACTCCTACCATACATCTTGAGGTTCTCAAGAAAATTCAAAGGTGGGCCTGCAATATTATCGATCCTGACTGTCACTTTCTCACTGACGTGATGTGGCTTCCCTGTGTCTTTTCTTTAAGTATTTTCATGGCAACTGCTCTGACGAACTTTATTTCCCTATTACCCAAATCATATGTATTTAATCGTGCTACGAGATTGGCATCAACGTCCCATCATTTTAACGTCGAAATATTTAAATATAACCTCCTCTTCTACTCTAATAGTTTCTTTTCTTGCTCTTCCCGTTCGTGGAACTCACTTCCATTTGCTTGCTTTCCTCGTAGCTATAATTTCCAAGAGTTAAAATGTAATGTCAATCGTCATCTTTTATCTACTTGATTCCATCCATCTCTTATCATTTCTTTGACATCTCCTGAACAGTTTTATTCTCTCACTGTAAACTTGAAGCAACAAAAATGCGGTTCAACAGAAGGATGCTGAAAATATCATCAATGAGGATGTTTCAAAAAATGTGAACAAAAAGGACAATTAATATCACTTATTTACATAAGGAATAGACAGCTGAAATGTCTAGGGGACATAATAAGGAAATATAGCTTAGAAAATCTGATACTCACAGTGCAAATTGAAGGCAAAAGAGACAGAGGAAAAACAATGCATAAGCTACCTGTGTTTGTGTAATAGATTCGTTACTTGGTGTTGTAGCCTGGTTAGGGGCCAGAAATAAATACACTATGAAGGAACAGAGTTGAAGAAATATATTAATAAAAGAACAATAGCAAAAACATATACAACATGAAAAGATCACCAGCCTGACTCTACTGGTCCGGCTATCAGTTATCTGCTAGAATAGCTTCTCCCTGCTCTGCACGAAGCAGAACCTGCTGCGTATTTATACTTAGGAAGAGTTCATGTGTCCATGGGTAAATTATCATAACACTTGGTCGGTATAGAATTTTTCTATGCAGTGTATTTTGCACTATAATTCGTTGTAAGATTTGAAAAAAAAAAGGAATTGTTTTAAAGTGTCAAACAAATGCAAAAATGCACGTGTGGATCTAGAGATTTGTTATGACTAACAGGGTCAAGAGAGGTCGACGCCCGACATGGTACGAAGTGCATCGAAAGCTGCAGGTGTCAGTGCGGACAGCTGTTTAAGTGACGTCAACTGAAACAGAGATCAGTTGAGTTTGAAAGTTGGCTTTAGCAGTTGCGGATATCTTTCGAGTCGTCAACTCTGAGCGCGCCAACCGCCAACCGCCAACTAAGCGCTGACTCCTTTACACATATCACTGAAGAAAAGAGAATAATAATAAAAAAATATTTTTTTTATATGCCCATATCGACATTTTTGTTTTATCAGCAAAAGAACTGTGGTGAACCCTCGGACCCATCCAACTATCGCCCTATCAGTCTTCTACCAATATTCGGGAAAGTGTTCGAGGCTATAATAAATGCTGAAATAGTTCATCATCTCACCGCCCACAAACTGTTCTCCGACAGGCAATATGGATTCCGATTTGACAGGTCCACAGCCGACCTGCTAACTACTGTAACGGAGTACATGCTACAGGCCCTTGATGAGTCTGACGAGGCTCGCGCGGTTGCTCTGGATATCTCCAAGGCTTTCGACAGGGTTTGGCACCCTGGCCTCCTATGCAAACTACGCGGTTATGGTATTACCGGTCGCCTGCTTGACCTAATCCAATCTTTCTTAAATAACCGCAAAATGAAGGTCGTTCTGAATGGGCGTGCCTCTTCGTCCTACAGCACGAATGCTGGTGTCCCACAAGGCTCTATCCTGGGCCCAACGCTCTTCCTTATTTTCATCAACGACCTCCCAGATGAGATCAAGTCCCAAGTAGGCATCTACGCAGATGACACTACAATATACTCCCGCTCCAGTAAGAAACCTGTCGTGGCGGACAGACATAATCTCGCTGCTGACCTTGAGCGGGATCTACACTCTGTGGTGAACAGGGGCAAGAAGTGGCTTGTCAACTTCAATTCATCTAAGACCAAGCTGTTGTCTGTCAACCATTACAGGCAACCTCTTCTGCCTCCCATAAGCATGGACCAGATGATTCTCCCGGAGAGTAATATACTACGCCTCCTCGGACTTACCCTGTCCTCAGACCTCAAATGGAAGCACTATATTGAATCCATAGCAAAATCTACTGCTAAGAAGATTGGGTCACTATGTCGATCCAGGATGTTTTTTCCACCTGAATCCATCCTGCATATATACAGGTCAACCATCCGTCCGTGCATGGAGTACTGCTGCCATTTATGGTCAGGTGCCCCTGCCGTTCTCCTCAGTGTTCTTGACAAGCTCCAAAGGAGAGTCTGTAATGTGATAGGTACTGATCTGGCGACTCGTCTGCAGCCACTTTCCCATCGTCGAAATGTGGCCTCCCTCTGTCTCTTCTATAAATACTTTCATGGCTTCTGCTCGGATGAGCTTAAGTCACTGATGCCTCCTCAACAGGTGTTTACCCGTTCAACCAGACTGGCAACTGGGTCCCACCCATTCACAGTCAGGTTAGCCAAACGCAGACGACAATTCTACTCCTGCAGCTTCCTCTCTCGCACTTCCCGCCTGTGGAACTCACTCCCGTATTCTTGCTTTCCTGACGGCTACGACCTCCAGAAATTTAAAAGCAAAGTTAATACTCACCTACTAACCACTGGCCTCTAGCTCTCCCCCCTCCCCTGTATAACCTTCCCTTTCTCTCCGCCCATGTACCTGTCATTGCACCTGCTTTCTCAGCTTTCTATTGTTCCTTTCTAACTAGCTTGTACTCCTCACTCTTTTCTAATTAATCTTTCTACATTTATGTAACTCCCTGCACATCAGTGGCGTTTCTGCCTTGCTCGGGGTGAAATGATTAAAAAAAAAAAAAAAAAAAAAAAAACTGAGATCTTCAATTTTGGGTTCGGTTTATTCATTCATCGAAGTTATATAAAACATTTGCTATCAACACTATTCTCTTCGGATCTTTAGTTCCTGAGAGTGTAGTCACCAATAATAAATTTCGATAGGACTTCTAGTATTGCTCTGCTGTAAAGTTTGAATAAGTGCAGCGCGAAGATATATTTTAACTTTTTAGATATTTTGTTGAGAATGAAGTTAGTAATTATTTCTTTTTTTCTATTTTCACCACTTTTGACATCTTAGTAAACATCTTGATGAACAGATCTGCTTTTGAACAGATCTGCTTTTGTTTTGATACCGTAAAATGCTTATCTGAATTACGTATGCGTGCAAAACGGACGCATATCGGAGGCCAGTCAAAATAAACGAAAAATGTGTTTAAATATATACTTAACATATTTCGAGCGTTTTGTTACATTATCGTAATGTTATATAGCAATATACAACAAACACGCATATATATAAAAATATATCAAGTGATATCTTTATTAATGACGATGAACCGTGTAGCCTAGGGAACAGAGAGTGAGAGAGCGCGCCTCTAAGGGGTTGACGGGGAGGTCGTCTGTTGCTCCTCTGGTCTGGTCTGGCTCTCTCGTCTGCCTCTGTCTCGTCTCTCCGACTGCCCGGCGAATCCGTGTTTTCGCGGTCTTTATATATCTTCCAAAACCGGGACTTGTTTCTTCCGGCTTTGCCTTGATCACGCGACGCCCACGCGACGCCTACGTAATTCTCAGAGTCACCTGTCTGTTTGCCTCTGAGTTATTTCCGCATCTGCCGGAAATAGGGTCAAAGTGACATCCGTTACTTTTCACCGACCGGAAACAACACGGCTTGTATCAGCCTTTCTTGGGTGGGCCAGACCGTTATATTACATTCCTCGCCCACCCATTTTCCAAAATGTTCACCTAAGAACATTTTAAACGCAACATCCTCACTCTCCTCCCCATGCCACACAAGCCCGACAATTATATAAAACATGTGTCGAAACAAACAAAACAACAAAAACAAAAAAAAAATATAGGGGAGCCTACATCGGCAACCCAACAGTTCGTGTCCATCTTGAAAATTGTTCTACCAGCTCGATGTTTCATTGTTCTTTTTTTTTTTTTTTTAATATCCATTTTCACAGAATTGGGCAAAGTTCTTAAAAATGTTCATTTTCTTTCTCGACTCTGTCCATAAGCGTAGACTCTTCGATGCATAATCCACATGATTATAGGCGGTAATTGCGCCCCAGTTTCTAAACTAACATCGAGTAAATGACCTTTGACCAACACCATGTGTGCTTCTGCTCGAGTTTATTGTTACACATGTAACCTCATTTAATTTAATTTAACTTCAAACATACTATGTTTGAACACAGAAAAATGGCCATTATCTGCCGTACATATCATTCATAGTCTGACCGAGAAATGTTCAATAGAAAATGAAGAAAATTACCCCGATTCCAACGTTAATCCGCATGCAATTTACTTGTGGAGGATATTAATTTAGTCTAAAAAAATGGACCCGTGACTCGTAGTTCCTTAGTTTGTACAATGCTTTCCATTCCCTGAACTACTTCCTCTGGATTCGAAACCAAGCATATCTGATTTGTTGACATCTCTCTGTTTAACGCAGAGACATTTTTGAGTGTCGAACACCCGTTGACCCCGGAGTACTATTCACAACGGATAACTCAATTTCCTTTTCCGAAGCACTGTTGCTTCTTTTACACTTAAAAATCCGCTTCCTGGCTATTATTCCCAGGATTATTATTACGCCGACCACGCCAGCAATGACTCCTATCGTCAACTTCTTCGGGAGTTGTTCATATCCTTCACTAAATCTTTCCATATCTACCTGTTCCAAGGTATTTACTAGTTTTCAGAAATTAATATATCTTCAAAAGATATTTCCCAAGTCACATAAATGAAAATTCACAGAGGATGTTGAATTGATGGGAACCTGCACAAAAGCATAATTCACAACCATAGAAATGTAAATCATTTTGTAGTGTACAGTCATTGAAAAGAATTCCAAAAAAAAAACTTAACACTGCACAACCCAACGAAAACATTGATACCAACAAGTTAATCCAATTATCCACTTTAAAGAGTAGAAGAAACTTCCTTTACTTACTCAATAAAAGTACGATTAATTAAGCAACATACCAATAAACTCACTTGAACATATATGGTAAAATATTAACAACAAAAATAAATCATTAACTCAGATGTTTTGTACTTACAAATAGGTAAATATCTCAACTCCAATCCTCCCGTCAACTTTAACACTCTCGTCAACTTTAACACTCCTCTCAATTTTAACACTCCACTCAACTTTAACACCCCTGTCAACTTTAACACCCCCTTTCACCCGTCAACCCCCAAACCTATGCGCTCTCCGCCACTGCTACTCTCTACATGTATTCCTGACCCCCTCCGTTCTACCGAACAATCCATTTTTCTCAATGGCAAAAGTATGCATTTTTTTTTCTAACTGAACTTATTATAAACACGAGCAGAGAACACACACACTATCAAATCAATGAGTCACTCACCTTGGCTGATTGTCTATAGTCACACTGCTATATATTTTCGTCTTCTTTTTTCTTTTTCTTCCTTCCTCGCTGTCGTCCGGTTGTTTACTATTTTCGTCTTCTATCCGGTAGTTTTAAGTCCGTTGAATTTTCAATCGTTGCCGTGGTAACTAGCTCGTATCAATCTGTTTTGTTGTCTCAAAACAGCAAGCCACTTAGGCACCAAAAAGACAAGTCTGTTGTATATTGACAAACAACAAACACGCATATATATAAAAATATATCAAGTGATATTTTTATTAATGAACGATGGACCGTGTAGCCTAATGAACAGAGAGTGAGAGAGCGCGCTCCTAAGGGGTTGACGGGGGGGTCGTCTGTTGCTCCATTGGTCTGGTCTGGCTCTCTCGTCTGCCTCTGTCTCGTCTCTCCGACTGCCCGGCGAATCCGTGTTTTCGCGGTCTTTATATATCTTCCAAAACCGGGACTTGTTTCTTCCGGCTTTACCTTGATCACGCGACGCCTACGTAATTCTCAGAGTCACCTGTCTGTTTGCCTCTGAGTTATTTCCGCATCTGCCGGAAATAGGGTCAAAGTGACATCCGTTACTTTTCACCGACCGGAAACAACACGGCTTGTATCAGCCTTTCTTGGGTGGGCCAGACCGTTATATTACAGTAAGATCTATCTGTTCGTGATCATAGCGTCTAGTCTCAGCGTAGAGAGTTCGCGTTTCTGACATTAAATAGAGATTTTAAAACTATATTAAAAAAAAACAGGCCTATTATAAAATCGGAGGCCAGTACGATGTGTCAAAATAAAAGGAAAATGTGTTTAAATATATACTTCCCATATTTCGAGCTTTTTATGACATCATCGTAAAATCTATCACTTCGTGCTCATAGAGTCTAGTCACAGGTTAGAGAGATCGCGGTTCCGACATTAAATAGAGATTTTTAAAACTATATTTAAAAAAAAAACAGGCCTATAATAACATCGGAGGCCAGTACATAGAGCGTTATTCTCTACGACGTGTCAAATTAAAAGAAAAATGTGTTTAAATACATACTTCCTATATTTCGAGTGTTTTGTGTCATTATCGTAATATCAAACTGTTCGTGATCATAGCGTCTAGTCACAGGTTAGAGATTTCGCGGTTCATTAAATAGAGATTTTTAAAAATAGATTTTAAAAAAAAAACAGACCTATAATAAAATACAGAGCCTTTATCTACAGTGGATATAGGCGTTGGTTAGTTTTAGTGACTTGACCTAAACAGTTGTGAGTTCTACACCTGGCAACAGCAGCGGTGAATAAAAAACATAAAATTAAGTAAAGGGAAATAACTGCATGGCATCTGAAAGTAGCATCACATATGGAATGAGAACAATCTACCCCAGTGATCGAAATAAAGGGTTCGATTCGAAATTATTAGTAACTGAAGAAGGTCGAAGCGTACAAAGGTTGAAACGTCGTAAAATGGCAATAAAGACGCGAACAATTGTCCCAACATTATAAATAAATAAAATAAAATAAAATAATAGGCTGTAAAAATAGAGGGCCATCCAAGATAAACTTTTATATAATAATTTCACCCCAAGCAAGGCAATAGTTCGCTTCTGGTTACAATGAAATTAGAGGAAGACAGAAAAGAAAACGTTACAGGTGATGTTGTAGAAAGGTTAAGAGATAAGCGGGCTGATGACAATGACGAATGTTCCCCACGTCTCTTATATAGAAACATCTTGACCACAGCACCGCGCATCGAAACAAGAATTCGGTGCAACTAACGATTTCATCTCCTGTGTATATAATTTTTAAAAATGGTAAATAAAGGGATAAATACCGAAGGTGCTCGAGAAAACTTTGTTTGGCTACCAAATTCCACTTTACACTCTGTCACATTCCATGCGATTGGGTGCATGGATAATCATTTTGAAGAATGACACATTCCTTTGTCTAAAGTTTGTTGGTGAAAAAAATAACTTATTTATTCAACCATTTTGCAAAAGAAAACTTACCGTATTCCAGCGACTGCTTACCCTGGTCATACAAGGTTGAGGCGTTAGTATAGACGACCAGCACTACAGGGCCTTCTTCTTCTTCTTCTTCTTCTTCTTCTTCTTCTTCTTCTTCTTCTTCTTCTATGTGTCCTGTCCCTTCAGGACGTAGGCGATCGTGGTTCTCCACGTCTCCCTATCCTGGTGGCTCTTAGTATGTTTGTTCCTGTTACACCTCGCAACCCCCGTTCCGTTCTCCACCTGACCAGGCTCTGCAAATATATTATCCGCTGCCTTCCTCTGTCACTTTTTCCCTCTATCTGGCCAGTTAATATCAGGTTCTCCAAGCTCTCCTTCCTTATTGCATGTCCCTGGAACTTCACTTGTCTCTTCTTGATGCTTAGTATTAATTTCCTTTTTGTTGCCATTCTTTCCAACACCTCATCGTTGCTTGCATGCTCACTCCACGATATCCGCAGCATCCTTCTGCAGAACCACATTTCCGCTGCTTCAGGTTTCGTCCGATGATATTGTCCAGCATTCACTGTCGTATTGAAGAACTGACATCACATAGCAATCCAGCACTCTTTTCTTTGTTTCAATTATTTTAATGTCTAAAATCAATAAATTCACCTAAATCCGCTGTACTTTGTGTCAATTGCTTCCGTTAATCTAAGAAAGTCGATTCATACAGAATTGATGTTTCTCAGAAATTAGGATTTTTTTTACGTTTCATGTTTTAAAAAATGGTTCAAATACATAAGCAGATGTATAATCTAAAATAATATTCTCTTCCTATAAGTTAATTTTCTTGGAAACTCTTTTTAAAAATATAATGTTAATGCACATAATTTCTGATTGTCACGTTTTGTTTACTTATATTTATCTAAATCTAAACTTATTTATAAACGGAACTTTGTCTCTCTGTGTGTGTGTGTGTGTGTGTGTGTGTGTGTGTGTGTGTGTGTGTGTGTGTGTGTGTGTTACCTATAGACTCCGAAACGGCTGAACCGATTTTCTTGAAAATTAACACAGTTTTACTATAAGGGTCTGCAAGTGTTCTTAGCTAGGTTTTGTGTCGAGTTACACCCGATAAATATCGAAAATCGATAATCGAAAAAATCGGGTAATAGAAGGAGTGGTCAGATTTTAATCAAATTTGATACACTCATATACAAAGACATAAAAAACGATATTCAGCAGTTTCAAGATTGCAGTTCTTACAATAGGGCAGAAAATTTGATATCGATACCAGGAAATCAAAATTTGACTTACATCCATTCATTTTTCTTTCAGTCTACAGTTTCGCTTTAACTGGAAACAACTAATGCCTTTTAGTCTTTCGTGCCAACGTCCAAAGTGTCTGAGCTCCAGGACCATTGATTAGTTTTAAAGCTTCCATTACACCCGAGCAACGCCGGGTTATACTGCTAGTTCTGTATAGTTGTTTAGTTTCTATTAATTATAATTCATGAGGTGCTACAAAATTATTAATAATAATAATAATGATAATAATAATAAGCCATCAGATTGATTGAAAAAGGTCACGACAGATACTTTAAAGGGATTCCTGGAAGTACATTCTTGAAAGAAATACAAAAGTTCTATTTAAAAGTCATGCATTACAAAAAGATCTGTATAAATTACGTACCAAAGAACTGCAACCTCATCACTTGAAGAATTTCAATAGTAGCAACAACTAAAATGGGTATTACATGCAACTCGAAAGAAAATATTGACATAATCAAGATGATGACTTTCTATATTACATCAAACAAAAGGTTAGGAAGGAAACAAGCATCAAAGAGGAAGATGGCGATAAAACTAATGGAAATACGAAAGATTTCCAAAATTTCAATAGCTCAAGCTACTAGATCAATGAACGCCAAATATTCCTTCATAAAGGCAGGGCTAATATTACAATTATCATTCGTTCTTGGAACAATACACGTTGCACCAGTATCTTCGATCTTGTAATAGATGAAATAATCGATAAATGGCACATGCCGGCCATTGGTGGATGCACCATCAAGTCTAATCAATGATTATGTTCAATAATGAGTATTCGTTTCCTGCTCTCTCATTCCCAAGAAAACTATTCAATGGGGGTATCAATCTTGTACAATGGTTAGCTCCCTAAAATAGCGAACCGTGTACTTAGTGCGAACCCAACCGTGTGCCTTATAATTGTAGTCATAAGTTATAACTTCGGTACGTTTAGTAAAAAACGAGGCAACCAAATCAGCTAAGTGATCTTGGGTAGCAATTTTCTTTACGACCAAATATTACACCATTTGCCATTCAATTAAAAAACTAACGCATTCAAATTAAATTATAAGCCATTCTTTTTAAAACACTGCAATATTTTTTGTTATCGATAGAAAATGAGATCAAATTTAACGTCTAAATTAAATTCGCAATTACCCAAGAAAAAAGGAGTTCAGATGAACACCAAGAGAGGCAAACGTGGTACTAACGTAATAATTAAATTAGAATTAGTGAATTGTAAATAGATTCTTTAAATTGAATGCATTAGTTTTTAAAGTAAATATGTTAATATTTTCAACTTGAATTTACTATTATTTAATTTGAAAGCCTTAGTTTATAAATTGAATGACACATGGAGTTCTTTTTTTTTTTTTCTGTAATAACGAACATCAAGGCCTGGCTTGTTTGCATCAAATATAATCATTTTCATAGCATTTTCGTAGCCTGAAATTAATCGAACTACTTAGTTTCAATAAACACTCTTCGTTCGTTCGCTCATGTGTTCGTTCGCTCGACGTCACACCAACCAAAGTTTTTACACGTGTCCTCCCGTCTACCTCACAGACTGCGTCGAGGGTGGGGGGAGCTACTATTTGTATACGAGACTCTCACTCATGCGAGACTTACTTCAAAAATTCAACTTGGTTCGAATTTTTTTTTTTTTCATTGTTTCTACGGAAGTTGGAATAATCCATTTCACTTTTAATGGTGGTCACATTCTTTCAACAAGATCTGACACGCCAAGCAAATTGACTTTGCTAGAGGTAAATCTTCTCGTTCCTCACACAAAAACAGATCCATATGAATTAATGGATAACGATTCAGATAGCCGTGGTTGAAATCCAATCGAGTTTGTTAGAATATCTTACTTGCAAATGTAATCAAAGATATGAACCCATCTCTTGCTCCAAGACCAATTATGAGTAAATAACAGAACAAATTGGGTTATGTAGCCTTGGGTGGCAACCAATCTAGGAGAAAGACACCTCTGTTCAAAACCTCAAATTATGGGTTAAATAGACTCACCAACACATATTTGTTCAAGCTTGGTGTGTACAGCTACAACCCTAGTCAATCATGGAGCATATCCTCCAAGAACTGAGGAGGCTCTGAATCTGGATTATTAATGAGCGTTCATCTTTGGTGCCTTTATAAATGCTGTATTCGAAGAAAATCCTTCCCAAATAAAGTCTTACTGAATCCTTCCCAAATAAAGTCTTACTTAGGTGCTCGGTATATATATATATAGTCATCCGCAGACAGATCTGTTTAGCTGTATCACAGCTCATCAGTACGGTTAAACTCCGATTGCTTTTTAACCCAGGATTGAAACCCGACCGAATTGACGTCAGTCGACGATTCTAACCTCTGGGCTATGGGCATTCGGTAGAAGAAGGCAGACTTTTAAGCGTGTATATTGTCATTATACCCGCCCAAATAGCCAGAGTGCTCTAATCCATTATTGAATGAGCGATGCGTACATAAAACTAAACAAACAACCTTGGGAAAGTTATGAATCTATCTCCAGCTATGGGTTGAATAGCAGAAAAAAATTAGGCTCTGTAGCTTTGGTTGGGAACCAGTCTGCTGCAAAAATAAATGGCAACCTACAGATGGGAGATTTTCTGCCTGTCATGGATCGAAAGAGATATGATCGCCTGTTCAGGTTTTAATGAGCTTTTACTGAAGCGTCTACTCCTGTTATATTCGAGTTAACAAATGAAAAATATACTTTTGTGTCAAAATGACAAAATCGAAAGATTTTCTTGTATCAAAATGACAAAGATTCTATGTAACACGTTTCGCCCTCTAAAAGAACTTAATCCGACAAAAAATAACTATTTTATTTTTTTTATTTTTTTTATCTTTTTTATTTTTTTAATCATATCACCCCAAGCAAGGCGATAACGCCGCTGATGCGCAGGGGGTTACGTAAGGGTAAAAAGAATAGAAAAGAGAAAGCCGGAAACCACATCCTAAACAGGGAACAAGGGATGGGCCTCTTCACCTGTTCAATAGACGTGGGTGGAGTGTGAACCGGGCGATAGTTTAGTCTATCTACTCCAATTGAAAAAAAATAAAAGAGAGTGAAAACATTGGAAAAGAGAAAACCGGAAACCGCATCCTAAACAGGAAACAAGGGATGAGCCTCTTCACCTGTTCAATAGACGTGGGTGGAGTGTGAACCGTGTGATAGTTTAGTCTATCGATACATATATATATATAGTTATCCGCAGACAGATCTGTTTAGCTGTATCACAGATCATCAGTACGGTTAAACTCCGATTGCTTTTTAACCCAGGATTGAAACCCGACCGAATTGTCGTCAATCGGCGATTCTAACCTCTGGGCTATGGGCGTTCGGCAGAAGAAGGCAGACTTTTTAGCCTGTATATTGTCATTATACCCAACCAAATAGCCAGAGTGCTCTAATCCATTATTGAATGAGCGATGCGTACATGCCAGAGTAGCTACTGTTTTTTCAAATCTACCATTCTTCCAGAGTTCTCAATGAGGGTGTGAGAGCATAAATAGTCATCCGCAGACAAATCTGTTTCGCTATATCACTGCTCATCAGTACGGTTATATATATATATATATATAGGGGTGAGAGTGTGTAGGAGTTGGAAAAAAGCATATGTCAGTTATAATTATGCACCGAGAAGAAAGGCTACATGTTTTGGCGATCATGTCTCTGTCGATCCATGACAGGCAGAAAATTTCCCATCTGTAGGTTGCCATTTATTTCTGCAGCAGACTGGTTCTCAACAAAAGCTACAGAACCTATTTTTTTTTTCTGCTATTCAGCCCATAGCAACCCATAGCTGGAGATAGATTAATAACTTTTCCAAGGTTGGTTGTTTTGTTTTATGGCACATTAATCTCAGTGGGTCATTCAACGACAACAAACTTTTGAAATAAATTCATAGGTATATGTTTTATACTTTCATGGTCTTTTGACCCTAGTTTGGGGGTTAACTATTTGCCCATAGATGTAAACCTAACAGGTGCTGCCACTCATGGTAGCAATTATGAGGTGGTTCCATGCTCCTCACAATATCTCAGTCAGAGGCAGTTTACCGGGCCAAACTTTCCCAGTTAAGTGAATGCAATGGATTCAACCAGAATTCGAATTCGGCACTCCAAGTTCTCATTCTGAGCCGATATTGATGACACCACAACGCTGAAGATGTAGAGGGGCGAATTCTGGCGTCTGGCGTGTATTGATGCGCAGCTCACCTGATATTGTCTGGCGTCTGGCGTGTATTGATGCGCAGCTCACCTGATATTGTCTGGCGTCTGGCGTGTATTGATGCGCAGCTCACCTGATATTGTCTGGCGTCTGGCGTGTATTGATGCGCAGCTCACCTGATATTGTCTGGCGTCTGGCGTGTATTGATGCGCAGCTCACCTGATATTGTCTGGCGTCTGGCGTGTATTGATGCGCAGCCCACCTGATATTGTCTGGCGTCTGGCGTGTATTGATGCGCAGCCCACCTGATATTGTCTGGCGTCTGGCGTGTATTGATGCGCAGCTCACCTGATATTGTTCGGTTTACTAACTGTTTTTCTCTTTCTTTTTGCATTTGTTTCTTGTTTCTTTGTTTGCTGTAGTTTTCTATTTCCCATCCGACTCATCATCATCATTTATCCATCACACCCAGATGGTGCATAGGGCAGCAACTTTTTTGTTACTGTAACAAACAGTTTTTTACGGGGCTGGGTTGTTAGCCCTGCACCCAACCCCCAATCCTGGAGAAACGGTGGAACCATTCTTGGTCCTTCCGTTTACAGCACCTGGTATTTCCAAATGGTCACCCATTTAAGTACTGACCAGGCTCGATGTTGCTTAACTTCGGTGATCGGACGGGAACCGGTGTATTCAACACGATATAGCCGTAGACTCCATCCGACTACCTACTATATAATTCCAAGAATAAAATCCCCACTGGCCACCCACAGAACTTATTGAACGTAAGACGTTAAAAAAAACGACAATGAAACTCATAAACTTGTGTGAACCAACAGCAGAATATGAACCTAGATTGTTGACGAGCAGCCAAACATTGCTGAAAGTTACGAAAAATAAGAAATTGTGAAGAGTCATAACCGTCCACGACCTGAAGGGACATGGCATTTCGAAGAAGAATAAATGCAAAAAAACTTATTGTAAGCTTAACAGTCTCTCCAGTAATAAAATAATGGTAGCTACTAATTAATCTATTTTAATTACAATTCAGTAAAATTCATTTCCATTGAATTAAATATAAAACCAATTAGCCCTCCACATTCTGATGCGCACATAAAATGCAAATCACTTTCCGCTGTAGAGTCGTCCAGATGAAAGCCAGCCTTTAGGCTTATGAACTAATATATCAGCTCTGAAAATGCAGAAATAAGATAATCCTCTTCGTAATTAATCCTTCTCGTAATTAAAGTAAGCTAACCCTCAACGAAACAAAGCCGCTACCCAGTGGTAGAATGAAAGAGCATATAGCGTCAAACCAGTTTGGTTTAAGAGATTACTGCTGGCTCTGTTGGACACCTCGAGGTGGTATAATGGTTAGCGACCTTTTCTCGTCAGAATCATTACAGTTTAGTGAGTTCGATCCTCACTGGGTGTCTCATACTTTCGTCTTTGTGTCACATTTAAGCTAAGCTTAGAAAAATACCTTACTGGTGGCTCTGTAACAGAGTGCTGAACAAATGTAAATCCTCGGTCGATCCTCCATTCAATCAGTTTAGAGTACTGGCGTCGACTGCTGATGAAGCAGAATGCTTTGCTCGTAAATTCTCTTCCAATTCAAATCTCGATTCTTCAGGAGAAGCTTTGCCTGATTATTCTCCCTAAAAAGAATTATCTACTTAATGAAGTGCACATAGCTCCGTCCAGGTTTTTTGTTATCATCACCAAACTAGATCCTCACAAGGCTTGAGGTACACCTGCAGTTGTCTTAAGGGAATGTATTCCTGAACTGTCTCCAGTTCTTTTAGACTCTACAAACAATACATTGGTGCTTCTTTCTCTTCAGTTTATTGGAATTCCTCTTCTGTAGTTCCAGTCTTTAAGTCAGTTAAGTACCATACGTGATACACGCTTGGGCGATCATGTCTCGAAAGAAACATGACTAACTAGGCAGAATATTATCCCGCAGTAGGTTGACATTGCTTTCTGTGGTAGACTGGTTGCCAGCCAAGGCTATAGAACCCAATCTATCCTGTTATTTAACCCATAGCTGGAGGAAAGTGACGGATTAATACCTTTCCCAAGGGTATTTGCGTATTTAAGTACGCTAATGAAACTTTTAATCCTCCGAATTATTACCTAATTAGTATTTTTTACCTATTTTCGGCTATATACTACATGGATGTGCGTTGTGGTGCAGTGGATATCGGTTTTGGACGAGAAATCGTAAACCCGAATTCTAGTTAAATACGTTGCATTCACTATCGCGCAAGGGAAAGGTATTAATGCGTCACTTTTCTCAACCCGCTATGGTTGGCAGCCAGTCTACGGCATAAAGTAATGGCAACCGACTACGGTCAATCATGTGTCTTTCGAGACATGATCTATTAGGCGTGTATCACGTATGGCACTTAACTGACTGATCCAGATAAAAAGAATTGAATAGCAGGACAGGTTTCAAATTACTGTGAGAAAGTTTTCTGCCCAGTTGGGCGATCATGTCTCAAAAGAGACATGATCGCCCAACTGACTGACTAGATGCTCTAATCAGCTTTGAATTACTTAAGCATCTTCCTTCACACAGCCTTCTATCGGATAAAAAATAAGGCTTTCATTTTTCTACCGTCGATGTGTGAACAGTTATTTGCTAATTTGTCTATCAGGGTTTAGATAATAACGGTGCGGCTTGCGCTTTGACTTAAGATATCTCGAAAGCGCTTGACAGTGTTTCGCATCCTGGCCTTCTTCTGTGAAGTTCTTTATTCTAAGGAAGTAACTCTGAATATTATCTGATTCTTTTTAAATGTCTGACACTCATTCGTTGGTGACCACAAAAATTACGTTATCACCCATCATCTCTTTTTTCTTTTCTTTTTTTTTTGTTTTCCTCTCCTTCTTTGTCGATTCACTTTACCCTCAAAATACGCTGCATTAGATTTTTTTTAATCTGTCAAAAGAGTAATGGCAATGTATGAACCCAAAAGGTGATCATCTCACTTTGGTGAAGAAGTCACAGGGAATACGTGACTGTCGCTTAGTGATGGCACTGAATACTGACAGTCAACGACCACAAGTTAAACTGAGCAGTTGCTTAGTTTGGGCCCCTTGGACCCGGGCTGAGGCTAAATCTGTCTTCTCCAGCACGCGGTGCCGCTTTTCTATGGAAATATATCTTCATCAAATATAGAAGATATCTCCTGCTCAGAATCTTTATGTTGTGAAAAACTCAGGAGTCGCGGTTTCCAGTTTATTTTCGGTTCGTTTAAACATAAGATTAATATTATCCGCTTGATACCGTTCTGAGATAGTGTTCCTAAAATATCATATTGTGTTTATTCAATGGCTGAACGTTACCGCTAAATATTACGACAGAGCGGCACACATGCAGATTATCGTTACGATATACATGTGGGGAGCTAAGTCATAAATCCACATATTATGAGATAAGTCATAAATTCACATGTGGGGAGATAAGTTATAAATTCACATGTGGGAAGCTAAGTCATAAATTCACATGTGGGGAGCTAAGTCATAAATTCACATGTGGGGAGATAAGTCATAAATTCACATGTGGGGAGATAAGTTATAAATTCACATGTGGGGAGCTAAGTCATAAATTCACATGTGGGGAGATAAGTCATAAATTCACATTTGGGGAGATAAGTTATAAATTCACATGTGGGGATACTAATAATACATTTACATGCAGGGAGATACCGCATACAATCACATGTGGGAAGATAAGTCATAAATTCACATGTGAGGAAATAAATCATAAATTACATGTTTGGAAATAAGTCATAAATTCAAATGTTGGGAGATAAGTTATAAATTCATATATGGCGATATGAATGATAAATTTACATGTAGGGAGATAAGTCGTACAATCACATCTGGGAAAATAAATCATGAATACACGTTTGGTTAGATAACTCATATGTGGGGTATTAAATAATAAATTTACATGTGTGGAGATAAATACTAAATACCCATGTGGAGAGATAAGTCATAAAATCACACGTGGAGATATAAATTCTAAATTCATATGTGGGAAAATCAGTCATAAATCAAAATGTGGAAGGATAAGTCATGAATTCAAATAAGAAAAGATAAGTCATACATTTCTAATAATCAAGAAAACAATTTCGTAATTGCTTTTCACAGCAAATCTGGGCTGAACCTTATTAAGATTTCATGCAATAAATTATATTTGAATAAGATAGATTGACATTCTTCTCTGTTTAATTTAGTTTTCGTAGACGTTTAAATCGACTTTTCATTGATCGAAACTTGCGCCATCATTTTGTCTAATTTTAATTAATTAACGAGAAACCGGATCAATGGGTTGGGCTTCATCCATTTAATGCGTTTCACCGGGCACTTTCGGAAAGTGTGTGTGTGTGTGTGTGTGTGTGTGTGTGTGTGTGTGTGTGTGTGTGTGCGTGCGTACGTGCGTGCACGCGCGTGCTTTGGTGAGTGAATGCGTTCGATGCCAAGGACAGCATTTAATAGAGACATAATGAAAACGAAGAGACCAATACACTTGAATCCAAAAGTCAATATATCCTAAAATCTCTAATGAATATATGACGTACACAATCGAAATTTGGAAATTAATGAAATCGCTTAGAAAACAAAATAGAAATGAACAAAAATCGATGTAAAAATCCATGCGAAGAAGGAAAAGAAAGAGATGAGTATTTATGATGAAAAATGCCACGGTAAGTCATATTTTAGACATGATTAAAACAGAAAAACGGAGGTGAACAGAACACACCAAAAGAAAAGATATCAGATGGAGCAGAAGGTTGGTCAGTGAGTATCAAACGCAGTGTCAAGATAGAAGTATGTGTTAGAAGATGCTGCTAGTCAATAAAACAAGGCTGAGAACAGCATAATCGCAATTGTCATGGAAGAAATTAAAAACAGAGAATGATGATGATGTTGATGGTGGTGGTACTTTATCAGGGTGCAAAATGGCACTGCCATTCAGTTTAGCAATTCTGTGACAGCATCATTTGCAAAGGGGTAAGATTCATTAATAAAGTGCTTATCTACGTAACGGGATATATATTTATATAAAAAAATTTAGGCAGGCACGTTATTTCATGGTACATCGGAAATATGGGCCTATTTCAGGCGAACCATCATCAGCTTCCGTCTTTATTGTACAGAAGATTTTACGCGATTCGTGTAAAATCTTCTGTACAATATTCGTGTAAAATCTTTGTGTACAAGATTCGTGGAAAATATTCTGTACAATAAAGACGGAAGTTGATGAGGGTTCGCCTGAAATAGGCTCATGCTTCGGATTTACCATGAAATAACGTGTCTGCCCAAACTTTTCTTATATTTGCCCTATATATATTTATATACATATGTATTTATAGCTCTCTTAGAGAGTTATCCTACCACTGTATGTACAGGATACTCCTTTGGATTCTTCTATATCTATACCGCATGCTTATATATATATAATGTAGTGTACGAATTTACATGCCCATTCAGAGATTGCATCTCTGATACTAATCAAAAACCTAGTACATATATTGGTTTTACTACAACCACACTCTCCCGTAGACTTACATGTCATCTTTCTGATCAGAGTACTATTTAACAACATTTCTCTGAAAAACATAAACATGTAGGTAATATCAGACAGATTTTGGTCAACAATACGGTGATCCTTACTCATACACACAGTAAGAGGAACCTGCAGATATTGGAGGCCATGTACATCAAATCTAAACAACCAACACTCAATAAAATCAACGTTAAAACAGGAAATAACATATTACATTGCATTTGACTACATGGTTTTGTTGTCATTTCGCGCTATCACGTGGTGTGACGTCATAAAACCACATCACAAATTTAAGAACTGCGTTTATTATTTTTGCCAAGCGGAGTTTTATGTCAACACAAAATAAAACCGTCGGTGATGGTGGATTTTATATTTCATTTTAAACAACCTCTCTGAAGATGGCTCATGTGAACCGAAAGCTTAGAAGAAAAAAATAAATAATTCTCCAAATGTTGGAGAATTTTTGTCTTTATTTTCAACTGAAATTGAAGCAAAAATACGAAGTTTAGAACGGCTCATGATTAAACATAATAGATATTCATTGTCTCTTATATTTAACAGCATATGTTTAGAATATATATATATATATATATATATATATAGTTATATTATATGAATTATAGTTGAGAACATGTACCAGTTACAATCTACTACAAAGTGTACATTTTGTTTCGATGTTGAAAGGACAACGTCTCATCAAGTAGTAAACGCTATATTCAAACAGGTTTGATTTTTATTTAAAAAGCACAAGATCTACTCGTTTACCTTTTTGTAATATTTTTCTAATTTTCGGATAAAGTGTTATTGCGTATTGTGCTAGAAATTCTGGATAAGTTGCCCAAAGTTCATATTTTGTTATTTTTGTTCAAATACTTTTGACTATTGTAGTTATTACCAAGAACCAATGTTGTGCCTGAATTTTTTTTGTGTACATTTTGGTATTTTGTGGGAAGCTGCATGTTTGAAATTGACGAGCGTGACGTCATGTTTAACGGCTATTCGGAACGAGGCCGCACAAAACAAACGCGATTTTTAGAAAAACTAAAAAACTGAATAAAAAGAATAGCCTCTAAGATGAAAGGGTGTCGTGAGTTTTAGAGAATATGAGAAAAATATATGAGAAATGAATAAAAAAATGTTATAATTATTTTTATTAGCCTTAACAGACTTGACGCTAACTTATGCTAAAAATATTTATAAAATGCATTTGATTAGTTTTGAACCAATGAGATTCATTGCGATCATTTATATGGATTTTATTTTTATTTTTTAAGCATATTTACACCAAACAAATTAGTAAAGCCACTAAGACAAAAGGAGTTATTGGATGTTAAATAATTAGAAAACAAACATTATGATATATCCCGTAAAGGAATACAGTATAAAATGATCAGGTGAAGAATGGAACTCACACCAGGAAGAAGAAATACAGATTTATCGTATTAAGGTACAATTAACAAGAATACATATATAAGCAAGCCACGGGTTGGAGCGTAATGGACTATCGAATAGTGAATGCCTTCGCCTAAGACCTTCCCTCTTCGTACTGCTCGTTACCGTCTTTTATAAAGTAGAGCATTCGATTCTCGAGGATGGCAGGATGTTTCACTATAAAACATTATTAATGAACGAGAACAACAGAAGTGTAATCTGGATATCAACTGACAATGCATTTAATATTTTGAAAAATTAAAGTGAACTAGAAAGGAAGGGGTCGGAAGAGAGTTTCACAGGCAAGAAGTGCAAGAGAAGAAACTGTTAACATAGAACATCTAACCAATTCATCTGTGAATTGATGAGATCTCATTACCAGACTAGTATTCCGCTTAAATTCATTAAATTTAGGTACCATGTGCAAAAGCCTCATCTAAACAATGAAAAATCATGGTTCCCCACAACTTTCTATTTCGAGTGGCTCTTAGCAGTTTTTTTTTCGTTGTTACCCATCCCCGTTCTGTCATCCATTCATAAAAAGCTCTTCAAGCTCTCATTTTTCCCGCATCTCACTTACCCCGTGAGGATTAAGTTTTTCGAACCTTCTTTCCTCATAATGTGTCCAAGGAATTTCAGCTGCCTTTTCCTGGTTCTCATTAGAAGTGCTCTTCCTGTTCGTATTTTTTTTTTTTTTTTGTTGCCCAATCACTCCGTCCATATTATCCTTGTATGGAACTACAGTTATGTTGTCCCTAGTTTTTACCTCATCCGTGGGGAGACTGTCCACCATTTATTGCATATAGGAGGGTTAATAAAACAGAGAAAACCGGCACACTTTTTACTTATATTTTAACGATTTCTGCCCGTTCCTCAGCAGTCCAGTGCGTGTTCAGCTCTCTGAATCGTATCTTTCATCCTCTGTAGAAAAGCTTCCCGGATATTTAAAAATATGTACAAGTTTCTGGGACACACAATGAGGAAGGAAAACTTAGGAAATCTGATACTCACAGGTCGGATAGAGAGAAAGAGAAACACGGAAAAGCTTACTAGATTTCCGTATCTATCTTGCCCTCAATATACCCCGCGATGATTAAGTTTTCCAAACCTTCTTTCCTCATATGTATCCAAGGAATTTCAACTGTCTTTTCTTGATTCTGAGTAGTGTGTAGTCTTGTTTCTCTCGCCATTTTCTTTAAAATTTTCTTGTTACTTACTCGCTCTGTCCATGAAATTCTCAGTATCCTTCTGTAGCCTCTAGTTCCTCCAATGTAGGGAAATTGTTCAATATTCACAGCTATATAAGATGTATGCCACATTGCGAACCAGTACTCTTCTTTGTTTCTAGCAAAATTTAAAAAGTTCTCTCCTTCTTCTTCTTCTTCTTCTTCTTCTTTGTGCCATATTCACTCGGGATATAGATAATAATGGCTCTCCACAACTTCTTAAACCTTAATAAATCATGTTTTACTGGTATTTCTTCTAAACCCTGTTCCGCCATCTATGTCATGTGCTGTTTTCCTCTATAGCATTTGCTTTCAATCTGTCATGTGAGTATCAAATTTTCCAAGCCCTCTTTCTTCATTGTGTGTTCTAAAAACTGTAACTGTCTCTTCAAGATAAATATAAGTTTCCTTTTTGTTTCAATTTTCCTTAAAACTTTGTCATTGCTTACTTGTTCAGTCCATGTTATCCTTCTGTAGAAACACATTTCTGTTGCTTCGAGTCGCTTCATCTTTGAAGAGATTGTCAAGCACTCACTACCATACAGAAGGTCAGATATCACATAACAGTTTAGTACTCTTTTCCTTGTTTCTAGTAAAGTTTTTCAATTTTTTAGAACTCAACTTAACTTTTCATCTCCTTTAGATGACCTGTCAATTCAGGACGTAGACGATCATGGATGTCAACTTGCCTCGATCCCTTGTCCTTCTTGGTATCTCTCCCAAACTCTGCTAGGGATTGCTATATTTTTTTAATTATTTCACCCTCGTCTATTGAACAGGTGTAGAGGCTCATCCCTTGTTCCCTGTTTAGGGTGTGGTTTCCGGCTTTCTCTCTGCCAACCTTTTCACCCTTTTCTTTTTCCTTTTTTTTCTTTTTCAATTGGAGTAGATAGACTAAACTATCGCCCGGTTCACACTCCACCTTCGTCTATTTAACAGGTGTAGAGGCTCATCCCTTGTTCCCTGTTTAGGATGTGGTTTCTGGCTTTCTCTTTTCCAATATTTTCACAGTTACGTAGCCCCCTGCACATCAGTGGCATTACCGCCTTGCTCGGGGCGATATGATTAAAAAAAAACTCCAAGCAACGCGGTACCGCCACTGATGTGCAGGGGTTACATCAGAGAGTTGAAGTATTAGACAAGAAAAGAGTGAAGACGAACCAGCTAGAGGGGGTGAAAAAGAAAGGGCAAAAGAAGGATGTGAACTCAGGAGTGAAGAAAATTGCGATGGTAAAGAGAAAGAAAAAGAACAAGATACACGGAGTAATGTAGAAAGGACTGGAGTTCATTGGATAAGAGATGGGAATTGACTTTTCTTTTCTTTTTTAAATCATTTCACCCCGAGCAAGGCAGAAATGCCACTGATGAGCTGGGGGCTACATAACTGTAAAAAGATTAATTAGAAAAGAGTGAGGAGTACAAATTAGTTAGAAAGGAGCAATAGAAAACTGAGAATGCAGGTGCGATGACAGATACATAGGTGGAGAGAAAGGGAAGGATATACGGGGGTGGTGAGAGAGCTAGAGTCCAGTGATTAATAGATGAGTATTGACTTTGCATTTAAATTTCTGGAGGTTGTAGCCGTCAGGAAAGCAAGAATACGGTAGCGAGTTCCACAGGCGGGAAGTGCGAGAAAAGAAGCTGCAGGAGTAGAATTGTCGTCTGCATTTGACTAACCTGACTGTGAATGGGTGGGACCCAATTGCCAGTCTGGTTGCACGAGTAAACACCTGTTGAGGAGGCACCAGTGACTTAAGTTCGTCCGAGCAGAAGTCATGAAAGTATTTATAGAACAGACAAAGGGAGGCCACATTTGGGGAAGTGGCTGCAGTCGAACC
This sequence comes from Ascarosepion bandense, assembly GCA_037127315.1. Lineage (NCBI taxonomy): Eukaryota > Metazoa > Mollusca > Cephalopoda > Sepiida > Sepiidae > Ascarosepion > Ascarosepion bandense. Next base: position 3,686,293 of record JBBBDQ010001337.1, read on the forward strand.
ACCAGATCAGTACCTATCACATTACAGACTCTCCTTTGGAGCCTGTCGAAAACACTGAGGAGAACGGTAGGGGCGCCTGACCATAAATGGCAGCAGTACTCCATGCACGGACGGATGGTTGACTTGTATATATGTAGGATGGATTCAGGCGGAAAAAAACATCCTAGATCGGCATAGTGACCCAACCTTCTTAGCAGTAGATTTCGCTATGGAATCTATATAGTGGATCCATTTGAGGTCTGAGGAGAGGGTAAGGCCGAGGAGGCGTAGTGTGTTGCTCTCAGGGAGAATCGCTTGGTCCATGCTTATGGGAGGCAGGAGAGGTTGCCTGTAATGGTTGACAGACAACAGCTTGGTCTTAGACGCATTGAAGTTGACAAGCCACTTCTTGCCCCAATACTCCAAGGAGTATAGATCCCGTTCAATGTTTTGCGTTTAAATTCCTGGAGGTTATAGCCGTCAGGAAAGCATACACTTAACGACTTCGTAGACGATCTGAAAGAGTATGAATTGTTGCTATTGATTTAATTTTAGTAAGCACTTAATTTCTTCAATACGGCAGTGAATAATGGACAATATCATCGAAAATGAGGACAAAACTGGAAGCGGCCGAAATGTGGTTCTACAGAAGGATGCTACGGATATCGTGGACTGAGCATGCAAGCAACGATGAGGTGTTGGAAAGAATGGCAACAAAAAGAAAATTGATACTGAGCGTCAGGAAGACACAACTGAAGTTCCTAGGACACGCAATGAGGAAGGAGAGCCTGGAGAACCTGATACTGACTGGCCAGATGGAAGGAAAGAGAGACAGAGGAAGGCAGCGGATAACATATTTGAAGGGTCTGATCAGGTGGATGACGGAACGGGGGTTGCCAAGAGCAACAGGAGCAAACATACCAGGAGCCACAAGGGATAGGGAGACGTGGAGAGCCATGATCGCCTACGTCCTGAAGGGACAGGGCACATAGAAGAAGAAGAAGCACTTAATGTGAATTCGTCTTAAACAAATAAAAGTTATAAATAATAATTCGCGGAAAGCGGCGTTGGCTTTTAATGTTTTCCTGTTTCAATCCGTTAAGCGCAAAAAAATTTCATATTTTTATACATTTTTTCAGTCACTTTCTGCTAATTTTTCAAGATTTACTCTCTCTATCTTCCCTCACTCTCTCTCTCTCTCTCTCACACACACACACACACACACACACACACACACACACATCTAGTTGTCCCTTGAGCCTCGTTTCTAATAACTTCTCGCTTCTCAATTGTTATTCTCTTATTTTCTTTCCCTCTTTAATTTTGCGTGTCTACCGATAACTAAACGACGAAAGAAGAGAACAGGCAGTCATTAATATTAATTTCTCTGTCTTGTTCCACGTTCATCATCTCTATAATCGCTATAGTAATATCAAATTCAGATAAATCAATACTAATGAATGGTGATAAACTCTTGCTTGTTCATGACTACAAAATGACTTTCATTTTTTTTTTTTTTTACTTTTCTTATCTATCTATCTATCTATCTATCTATCTATCTATCTATCTATCTATCTATCTCAGTCTGTCCATATCTATCTATCTATCTATCTATCTATCTATCTATCTATCTATCTATCTATCTATCTAATTCTGTTAATATCTATCTATCTATCTATTTATCTATCTATCTATCTATCTATGCATTCCAATTCAATCATCTTTTATACATCCTGGGTCTCTCTTCGTTCATCTTTTGTTATTGTCAACAGGAAATCGACAGTTGAATTTTCACTGAATGGCTAATCTATATGGTTAGATCTTAGCAATATAAGCCTAAAACCTGGAGGTTGCGATGAGCGTATTTTAATTAAGATAACCGACATCCATATTCATAAAACGCAGTTTATACACACACACAGACACACACGCACATTCACACACACACACACACACACACACACACACACACACACACACACACACATTCACACACACACACATATATGTGCAAGTGTGTGTGTGTGTGCGCGCGCGCGCACGCGCATAAAACGTTCTTATAGAGTTTATCTGTAAAAGGACAATATAAATAAAGACAAAACTAGATCGTGGAAAAAATTGATAAAAACCCTCTGAGAAGGAAACCTGTCGACTAAGATTAGTTTGTCTTTAGTCTTTATTCATATATATATATATATATTTACGCTCTCACACCCAGATTGAGCACTCTGGAAGAATGATAGACTTTGAAAAACAGTAGCTACTCTGGTATTTACGCATCGTTCATTCAGCATTGAATTAGAACACTCTCAGATATTGGGCGTGTATAATGATAATATACATGCTAATATGTCTACCTCCTTCTGCCGAGCGCCCGTAGCTCAGAGGTAGAATCGCCGACTGACGCCAATTCGGTCGGGTTTCAATCCTGGGTAAAAAGCAATCGGCTGTCTAACCGTACTGATGAGCTGTGATAGAGCGAAACAGATCTGTCTGCGGACGACTATTTACGCTCTCACACCCAGATTGAGCACTCTGGAAGAATGGTAGACTTTGAAAAACAGTAGCTACTCTGGCATCTACGCATCGTTCATTCAGTAATGAATTAGAACACTCTCAGCTATTGGGCGTGTATAATGATAATATACAAGCTAAAAGATCTGCCTTCTTCTACCGAACGCCCCTTGCTCAGAGGTAGAATTGCCGACTGACGCCAAGTCGGTCGGGTTTCAATCCTGGGTAAAAAGCAACCTGCTGTCTAATCGTACTGATGAGCTGCGAAGCAGATCTGTCTGCGGATGACTAATATATACGTACGAAATGAATATGATCCGAGATGCGGACATATTATTAATTTCTTTGTTTCAGTCTTATTTTTATTTTAACCTTTGTATCATGTTCTTCTTCCTTTCCATTCTACTCACACCTTTCTTCACACCTGTATTCTTAACCTTTTCTTATTCATTCTCTGACTCCCCTGTAATTTGTTCCTTTTTCTCATCACTCACCTTTTATGTAACCCCCTGCACACTAGTGGCAGTTCTGCCTGGCTTGAGGCGAAATGATTAGAAAAAAAATTACTCATGCCTGAGTAAATGCTCTGTTTATATTATTAAGCAGTATTTTTTGTCACCGGCCTAAAAAGTGACACATGTTTTTCTCACAAAATTTCTCAAATATTCAGGCTGGTGAGCATCAGGAACAGACAGCTGAGGTTTCTGGGACACGCAATGAGGAAGAAGGGCCTGAAGAACCTGATACTAACAGGCCAGATAGAAGGAAAAAGAGACAGAGGAAAGCAACGGATAACATATTTGAAGGACCTAATCAGGTGGATGACAGAACGAGGATTGCAGGGTGTAACAGGAGAAGGCGTGCTCAGAGCCACCAGGGACAGGGAAATGTGGAAAGCCTTGATCGCCTACGTCCTGAAGGGACAGGGCGCATAGAAGTTGTAATAATGAAGAATATACATAGACACACTGATCTCTTTCGTTCTGACCCGAGGAAGCTTATCTAGCGAGGGCGAAACGTGTAGTCGAGTCAATAAAGAATCATCAGGGGCAGATTCGTTTCGCCTCTTGCAGATTCTGTCCGAAAACAAAGTTCACAACATGGCGTTGCCTCCTACCTGAGTAAGGAGACATGGCGTTGGCTTCCACCCAATGAAGACTAAATCGTGGCAATGTCTCCTACCCAAAGACGAAAATGCAAAGCTGTACACCGCACGAAAACTAGAACACTGCAATGCTTCTCACTCGAACACGAGATGAAATTAATGACTTCTGTCCTAAGATCAGAACACAGTGCTGACTCTCAACCGAATGGGTAAGTACAAGCTTGCCTACCCGACAAAGGCTCAATACGAGAATGCCTTGCTGCCTAGCATTTGAAAACGATGAATGGCGATACATCGTACCCGAGAACGTGACTGATAAGGAAATTGATACCACATTAATTTCAGCCTGAAGACTGGGAAGATAGACATGGAGCGGAGTCAGAAATCTAGAAATATGGATAAATAATCCCATTATTTTTGTCACGTACAGTGCTAGTTTTACATTAAAGACGTAAAAACACGCACTGAAAGTTTTTTTTTCTACATTTTCTAGGTAATTACAAAGCCGGCTAAAGAAAAAATCACATCAGCGCAATATTCATTGACTGAAATCTGTGATACCATTAACTTTGTTCTAAGATGACTTGGGATAATATTCTAATCTTTCGATCAATACATTCTAGAATTAATTAAACAGTGAATGAGTTCCTCGACTTCAGTCTCTTTCTCAATGTTATGACGTGTTTTCCCTTCATCTTTTCTTGGTAGTTGTTCTAATGAGCTTATCTCCTAGATACATAGAACGCATGAATTTAAAAGTACTACTAGCTTGACAAATGAGTGTCATCGTTTTACTGTTGAAATAGCTAGCTGTAACCGTAAGTTCTATTCTAATAGTTTCTTTTTTTTTTTTTTTTCACTTCACACCTGTGGAACACTTTTGGCATCTTCGTTCCTTACAATCTTCAGTCTTTATCACCATCATGAATTATTGATCTAGGTTCTTTGATTATCCTTTCTTCTCGCTAAAGTCTTTCCCTATCACATCAGTAAATTTCACTCTCAGTAACTTGTGCCTAAGTAGCGCTAGCAGTATAGCCCGGCGTTGCTCGGGTGTAACGAAAGCTTTAAAACTAATCCATGGTCCTGGAGCTCAGACACTTTGGACATTGGCACGAAAGACTAAAAAGCAATAGTTGTTTCCAGTTATTAAAGCGAAACTAAAAGAAAAATGAATGAATGTAAGTCAAATTTTGATTTCCTGGTATCGATATCAAAAAAATCTTTTTCGTCGTGAACTGAATTTTGAAGGCTAAATAAATCCTCTGAGTAAATGAAACATAAACAGACACACACACACACAAGCAACTTGCTTTTTTTTTATATATATATTATCGATTTACTGTACTATTGTAAAAACTGCAGCCTTGAATCTTCTGACTATCGTTTTTTATGTCTTTTTCTATGAGTGTATCAAATTTGATTAAAATCGGACCACTCCTTTTATACCCTATTTTTTCGATTATTGATTTTCGATATTTATCGGGTGTACCTCGACACAAAACCTAGCTAAGAATACTCGCAGACGCTTATAGTACAACTGTGTAAATTTTCAAGAAAATCGGTTCCGCTGTTTTGGAGTCAATAGGTAACGGACACGCACACACGCACACACACATACACACATACAGACACACAGTCAAAGTTCTATTTATAAATACGTTTACGTTATCGACATGCATTTTTTTAATCGTTTCACCCCCAAGCAAGGCAGTACCGCCACCGATGCGCAGTGGGGGAGCTACATAAGAGTAACAGTTTAGACAAAAGGAGAGTGAAGAGAAAGACGGATCAGTTACAGAGAGTAACAGAGAAAGGGCAAGAGAAGGATGGAAACACAGGTGTGAAGAGAGTTGCGAAGGTAGAGAGCAAGGAAAAGAATAAGATACACGGGGTGATGCAGAAATAACTGAAGTCAAGTGGATAAGAGATGGATATTAACATTGCATTTAAATTCCTGGAGGTCGTAGCCGTCAGGAAAGCAAGAATACGGAAGGGAGTTTCACAGGCAGGAAGTGCGAGCAAAGAAGCTGAGGGAGTAGAATTGATGGCTGCATTTGGTTGATCTCACTGTAAGTGGGTGGGACCCAGTTGCCAGTCCGGTAGCACGAGTAGATTTTAGTGGCGGGGCCACCAGTGACTTTAGGATTAAGTTATTTTTTAAAAATTTCACTGACCAAAATTATTGTGTTCGTTTTTGCGATAATATCTAAACTTTTTGGAATTTTGTCTGTGTGTGTGTGTGTGTGTGTGTGTGTGTGTGTGTGTGTGTGTGTGTATGTTTCTATTTTTCAGCCCTTTTATTTTAGTTTTTGCTTCGGGTTTGACTCTAAGTAGGTATAATTGTAGATCTTAGTCTCAGCCATGATACCATTTAATCAGAGGACTTATTTAGCCTTCAAAATTCAGTTTATGACGAAAAAAACGTTTTTGATATCGATACCAGGAAATCAAAATTTGACTTACATCCATTCATTTTTCTTTCAGTCTACGGTTTCGCTTTAACTGGTAACAACTATTGCTTTTTAGTCTTTCGTGCCAACGTCCAAAGAGTCTGAGCTCCAGGACCATGGATTAGTTTTAAAGCTTTCATTACACCCGAGCAACGCCGGGCTATACTGCTAGTTATTGATGAAAGGACTAATATATTTCTTCTCTATCCTGACTGGGTTCTCTAGCTTCTTTTTGGAAACCCGTCTAGGAGAAAGATGAGTCTATATTCAAAACTGATTGCGCATGTTGGTAGCAACTCTACCCGTGAGAAATCTATTTGATACAAATACCACTGTAGTAACAACTCTTGCGGTAAGTCGGCGGTTCTAAACAAGAGTGGCCATGACGTTAACATAACAGAAACAAAATTAAAAAAGATAAGAATATCAACCAAAGGAAGCTTTTTATTTATTTTTTATTCCATATTAAATTATTTTATTGAAACAACTGCATTTTGTATTTTTCTTTAATTCGTCAAGTCGCAAGCAGTGCTTTTTAGAATCTATTGACTAGTTACATGGTATAAGCTTATAGTACAGGATTGGTTCGGTACTGTTGTTCTATATTGTACACTAATTTTATCTTGTTTCGTAGTCGTAAACTTATAAAGCTTGCATTGACAACATTAATCCCGATGCTTCAAAGTGCATTGCCACATTTTTTGTATGTCGTTTTCTATCTTATTGTTGTTAATTCAATATGGCATCCAGAGAGAAAGTGAAATAAACAGGTTTTAACATGAATTGCTTGTAACTCATTTTATGCTCTTGAGTCAAATAATACAACGTAGAGACCATGGCCACAGCCGTTCTCTAAATGTACAGATGAATGAAAATCGAAGGCAATATCGTGAGTTTATAGAGAACAAAGGTGATCATCATTCCCTGTGGAATTTAATCCAAGTTAATAGAAAACAATTTAACCTTATTTATAAATGGAACTTTGTCTGTGTGTATGTGTGTGTGTGTCCGTTATCTATAGACTCCGAAACGGCTGAACCGATTTTCTTGAAAATTTACACAGTTGTACTATAAGCGTCTGCGAGTGTTCTTAGCTAGGTTTTGTGTCGAGGCACCCCCGATAAATACCGAAAATCGATAATCGAAAAAATCGAGTTATAAAAGGAGTGGTCCGATTTTAATCAAATTTGATACACTCATAGACAAAGACATCAGAAACGATATTCAAAAGTTTCAAGGTTGCAGTTCTTTCAATAGTTCAGAAAATCGAAAATATATATATCTAAAAGGCAAGATGTTTGTGTGTGTATGTCGGTTTATCTGTCTGTATGTCCTTTATACAAATCCACAATTTTATCCGATTCTCACCAAACTTCACACAAATATTCTTTAGGCTGAGTCTGAGCTCCAGGACCATAGATTAGTTTTAAAGCTTTCATTAAACCCGAGCAACGCCGGGCTATACTACTAGTAGTAAATAATTAAACGTTGATGGTGGATCATATTGTTGAAACAAACCATTAGCACTAGAAAATATGGCGAATGCATGAAGGTGAAACTAGTCTGTTTAAAAAATATGTCTATACCTCACTTGACAAAATCCCAGCTCAATAGTGCTGCTTCACAACTCCAACAGAACATATCTCAAGACATTACAAGCCCAATACTACTTTGCTTCACGAGGCTACATCCACACCCGAACCCGATTGAAAGCTTTAAAGAACTGGAAACGTGACTCGCCTAACCAGAAAATACGGCACCAGTCTTTAACGATCTAGTGGCAATGCTCTTTGAAGAATCATAATTAGTGTTGTCAACCTAATCCTTGTTAGTTTACGACTAGAAAACAAGATGTAATCGGTGTATACTGTAGAACAATGGTACCTAACCAATCCTGTATTATGAGTTTCTATCATATAACTAGTTAATTGATTCTGAAAAGTAGTGCTTGCAACTTGACAGCAATTCTAGAAACACCAAGAATTGTCAAACAGGGAATTTGTTTTTCATCAGGATAATGCCAGACCACACGTTTCTTGGGAGACCCATCAACCTGACTGGAATCTGTTACTCTACCCGCTATATTAATAAGACATTGCTCTTTCAGATATATATTTATTCAGATTCTTGCAAAATAACTTCAGCGGTTAAAAGTTTAATTCTTTGCATGACATAAAAACCACTTGAAAGCGCTTTTTGCAATGAAAACCACTAAAATTCTGGGAAGATGGAATTTTTAAGTTGAAGAAAAAATGGAGAAAAATCATGCAAAAAAAATAGTTCTTATTTAATTGAATAAATATTTAATGACATAATTTTGTTTTGTGTTTTAATTTCCCTTAAAAATTAACAAGAACTTTTCGAGCAACCCAATATCGTTGGCAAGATTTTATAGAAATATTTTCGAATTTATTACAGAATTTTCATTAATGACATCGATAGATATGCATGTTTCAGGGTTTATGTATTATAAAATTGTTTCGAAAATTTGGTTATAAAAAATTTCCAAGGCACTTTATTTATTCCCTCCCCACCCCCACCGTTAAATTTGATTTTTCTCATTTATTTTACAAGCCCCCGTTCATAAGAGCCTCTAATTTTTCCAAAGTTCTTCCATCCTTTTGTTTGGCATTGTAAACACTTTATAGCCTACTTTCTTCAACAGAATTTTTTTTTATATGAAGCTTTTTAGCTTTTTTATTAAATGTAATTGTCTATCTTAATGAGACGTTTAGCGTAGATCGAACTCAAATACGACCGAACTGGAGCGTCTGCGAGACGAACTGGTTAACCCCCATTCTATTATAGTCGCCGAAATCACTGAATATCACTGACAGTATACAAAAACTAAAAATAGCGAGAATAAAAAGTTAAAGAAAAATAAGCGCGCAAAAAGGAAAGAGAAAGTGAAAGTGAAACTAAATCCAAAATGAAATAAAACGTCTCCGTGGACGACAAATCTCAGTACATTAACTTTCTGCTTGCTTCTGACGTCAGCAGCTATGCAAAAAGAGAACAAAAATCAATGTGGTTTTACGACATCTTACAGTTCTTGTAAAGGTCCGACCGTAGAAAATGGCGCCTGTCAGAGTCTCACAAGCTGTAGGCGAAAACGAAGTACGGAAGGCAATTCGAATAAAATGCAATTTATTCCGTTGCTACAGGGAAATAAACGAGCTGGCATATAGGCAACAAACTTCGTTCGTTTCGTGCGAAAGAAAAAAGCTTCAAAAGGTGTAATTATGCTTTATTCGTTTGTTTTTTAACCATTTTACTAAGCTACATGTGCATTGTGGTACAGTGGATATCGGCTCGAAACGAGAAACCGGGGAGCCGAGTTCGAATTCCAGTTGAATCCATTGTATTCACTTTACGAGCAAATACCCTTGGAAAATGTATTAATCCGTCTCTTCCTTCTAGTTATGGGTTAAATAGCAGGACAGATTGGGTTCTATATCATTGGTTGGCAACCAGTCTACCGCAGAAAGCAATGGCAACCTACTGCGGGATAATCTTCTGTCCAGTCAGTCATGTCTCTTTCGAGACATGATCGCCAACTGACTGACTGAATATAATATTTGAAGACATGATTAAGGTTTCTACTGGGCATAAAATGGGGGATCAGTTTTAAATTGTTATGAAGTAATAAACAGATCCCCTTACTAATTACTACTTAACATAATACATATCTTCGCCCTCTAGCTATGAGTTAAATAACAAGACAGTTGGGCTCTATAGCTTTGGCTAGCAACCAGTCTACCGCAGAATGCAATGGCAAACGACTGCAGGATAATCTTCTGCCCAGTCAATCATGTCTCTTTCGAGACATGATCGCCCAAAGTGTGTATCACGTATGGCATTTAACTGAATGACATTTAATACAAAAATTAGTTAATTGTATTTCTTGGAAATAATGGATAACAGTACATAAGAAAATAGAAGCGGTAAATCGTTTCTTTACTGCACAGCGGCAAATCCTTTGTTCCGAAGCTTTTCTTTGAGAGAGTCGAAAATCAATAACAAGTTATCGATTCTGTAGTGGAAAGATATGTCCGTTTTAATTGACGTTACTATTTTTTCCAGGGATAAAGAAAAACACTCTTGAAAACCTGAAAGTAATACTTTCATTAATTTGTTAACATAAAATTCCCTTATTTTCAGATTTTCAATAGTTTCATATTAAAAGAATTATTAGAAATGAGATTGTACTAAACATAAAATAATGACATTCTGTCTGTGGTGCTTTCATTAATTCTTAATCACCGACAATATCTTTCTTCCTGATTTTTTAAAGAAAATGACTTTAGTAAGATTATTCAGTCAGCCAGTTAAGTGTCATACGTAATACACGCTTGGGCGATCATGTCTCGAGAGAGACTCGACTGACTGGGCCGAAGATTTTTCCTCAGTAGGTTGCAATTACTTTCTGCGGTAAACTGGTTGCCAACCAAGGCTATATATCCCAATCTGTCCTGCCATTTAACTCATAGCTAAATGTAAAGAGACGAATTAATACCTTTCCCAAGGGTTTTTGTGTGTGTGTGTGTGTGTGTGTGTGTGTGTGTGTGTGTGTGTGTGTGTGTGTGTGTGTGTGTGTGTGTGTAAGTGAATACAATGAATTTAACTGGAATTTGAACTCGGCTATCCGATTTCTCGTTCCGAGACGATATCTACTGCACCACAACACACATGCCAGTAAAATAATTAGCAATGCAAACGAAAAAAACTTATTTGATATCGATACCAGGAAATCAATATTTGACTTAGATCTATTCATTTTTTTTTTCAGTCTATAGTTTCGCTTTAACTGGAAACAACTATTGCTTTTTAGTCTTTCGTGCCAAAGTCCAAAGAGTCTGAGCTCCAGGACCATGGGTTAGTTTTAAAGATTTCATTACACCCGAGCAACGCCGGGCGAAACTGCTAGTACATTATAAAAATGACAACGTGCCGAAAAGTGCCTGACCTCGGCTCAATCTGGCAAAATGACCGAACATCGTTCGGATGTTTTCGTTTAAGTATCTTCTTCCTGTTCCGTGTCCCTTTAGGACGTAAGCGATCAGGGACTTCCAAAACCAAACCCAACTCTGCCATCCATTTGCGCAAGCTTATCAAATATTTCTCGCGCTGCTTTCCACTGACGCTATCCGTTCCTCTGAATATTAGATTCTCCAGGCCCTCTTTCCTCAGTACGTTTTTTTTTTGGTCTCTTCCTGCTGTTAAGTAAAAGTTTTCTTCTTCTCCAACAACTCGTCGTTGCTTATGTGCACGATCCGTGGTATCCTCGGCATCTTTCTATGGAAGCATGCGTTCCCATAATAACCCTATTTCGTCAGTGACACTTTTGCTAATTAATGTTTTGCAATGAATTTTTATTCTAAAATAATTACCACTGAATTTACATTATGCACATAACAACTCGTTTCTGTTTGTGACGCTTGTATTAATTACTTAATCTTTCTCATTAATCTTAATTAATTACTTAATTAATTAATTGTATTAATTACCGACGACCGATAAACACTTACGTCCTGATTTTTGAGCGCATTTATTTTGTATTAATTACCGACGACCGATAAACACTTACGTCCTGATTTTTGAGCGCATTTATTTTGTATTAATTACCGACGACCGATAAACACTTACGTCCTGATTTTTGAGCGCATTTATTTTGTATTAATTACCGACGACCGATAAACACTTACGTCCTGATTTTTGAGCGCATTTATTTTGTATTAATTACCGACGACCGATAAACACTTACGTCCTGATTTTTGAGCGCATTTATTTTGTATTAATTACCGACGACCGATAAACACTTACGTCCTGATTTTTGAGCGCATTTATTTTGTATTAATTACCGACGACCGATAAACACTTACGTCCTGATTTTTGAGCGCATTTATTTTGTATTAATTACCGACGACCGATAAACACTTACGTCCTGATTTTTGAGCGCATTTATTTTGTATTAATTACCGACGACCGATAAACACTTACGTCCTGATTTTTGAGCGCATTTATTTTGTATTAATTACCGACGACCGATAAACACTTACGTCCTGATTTTTGAGCGCATTTATTTTGTATTAATTACCGACGACCGATAAACACTTACGTCCTGATTTTTGAGCGCATTTATTTTGTATTAATTACCGACGACCGATAAACACTTACGTCCTGATTTTTGAGCGCATTTATTTTGTATTAATTACCGACGACCGATAAACACTTACGTCCTGATTTTTGAGCGCATTTATTTTGTATTAATTACCGACGACCGATAAACACTTACGTCCTGATTTTTGAGCGCATTTATTTTGTATTAATTACCGACGACCGATAAACACTTACGTCCTGATTTTTGAGCGCATTTATTTTGTATTAATTACCGACGACCGATAAACACTTACGTCCTGATTTTTGAGCGCATTTATTTTGTATTAATTACCGACTCCCGATAAACACTTACGTCCTGATTTTTGAGCGCATTTATTTTGTATTAATTACCGACGACCGATAAACACTTACGTCCTGATTTTTGAGCGCATTTATTTTGTAAAATCCATCACCAATTTGTTTTACATTATAAATTACAATGCCCAGAAAGCAATTATTGTGAATTATACATCAACCAAACAAGGCAACGCTAAGGTCGATTGTCAGGAAAAAGCATCTAGAATTAACTTATTATCTCTTCAGTGAGGGTGTTCTAAATATTTTTTTTTGTTTTTCTTTTATGAATGGCTACCCCATATGTGTCATTACATCTACGATTGAACGAAAAAATTATTAAGTCCAATGAGATTATAATGTATGGGCCTTCTAAATGTCCTGTATGTGTTAAACTACCGTGGATTGGTCCCGTCAGTCAGACATACGCCGATAAAATTTCCATTAAGCGGTGTTTTAGTGCCTTATGGTCTGGAGTATGTTTTTCAACTAGAAGGGCTTTCCCTCCATGCTGTAAGAACGTTTTGGCTACCCATCAACAAAGTCTCGTCATATATCAATATATGCGAGGGCGACTATGTAGACAAGGCATTCCAGAAGCTGGAGGTTAGGATCGCCGAATATCTCCCGGGCCAGGTGCGTAAATATTCGCAGACTCATTTTTTTTTTTTTTAATCATATCACCCCAAGCAAGGTGGCAACGCCCCTGATGCGCAGGGGGCTACATAAGACTGAGAAGATTAGAAAAGAGAAAACCGGAAACCGCATCCTAAACAGGAAACAAGGGATGAGCCTCTTCACTTGTTCAATACCACCGCTATCGACGAGCATTTATTAAATTCCGATACTTGCAGGACTATTTAATCTCCTTTGCTCTTTTTTTTTTTTTTTTTTTTTTGTTTTGTTTTTACTGTGTTTCTCAGTGCACGGAACAAACTCCACTTAGATATATTAAAATCTGTTATTATTAATATGATAAGTCCTGCCCTGTACACGGAGAGAAAACTTAAGCACAGATTGACCTTGAACCGGGAAGCTATTATCTAGATGAGGAAATTGTTTTTACCACACTATCCCTCAATTAGTTTGTTTTAACTTCAGCATCTGATAATTTTTTTCTTATTAGTTACTTAGTCTTAATTTAATGATGAATTTTTTTCTGAAGACGTATTGGTTAAAAGGTGCCTTAAATTTTAAACGTTGTGATACTTTTGTATCTAGTTTTATTAATAAAACTAGCAGTATAGCCGGGCGTTGCTCGGGTGTAATGAAAGCTATAAAACTAATCCATGTTCCTGGAGCTCAGTCTCTTTGGGTATTGGCACGAAAGATTAAAAAGCAATAGTTGTTTCCAGTTAAAGCGAAACCATAGACTGAAAGAAAAATGAATGGATGTAAGTCAAATTTTGATTTCCTGGTATCGATATCAAAAAAACTTTTTCGTCGTAAGCTGAATTTTGAAGGCTAAATAAGTCCTCTGAGGAAATGGTATCATTACTGAGACGAAGAACTACAATTATACCTACTTAGAGCCAAAACCGAAGAAAAAACTAAAATAAAAGGGCTGAAAAAATTACAGACATACAAGCAGATAAACAAACACACGCACAAACATATTGCCCTTTATATATATACATTATCGATTTTCTGCACTATTGTAAGAACTGCAACCTTGAAACTTCTATATATCGTTTCTTATGTCTTTGTCTATGAGTGTATCAAGTCGCTACCTATCACATTATTGATATTCCTTTGGAGCCTGTCGAGAACACTGAGATGAACAGCAGGGGCGCCTGACAATATATGCCAGCAGTATTCCATGCACGGACGAATGGTTGATTTGTATATAGGAAGGATGGATTCAGGCGGGAAAAACATCCTGGCCCGAGACAGTAACCCAACCTTCTTAGCAGTGGATTTAGCTATGGACTCAATGTAGTGGTTCCATTTGAGATTAGAAGGGAGGGTAAGGCCGAGGAGGCGCAGTGTATTGCTCTCAGGGAGACTTGTTTGGTCCATGCTTATGGGAGGCAGGAAAGGTTGCCTGTGATGATTGATAGACAACAACTTGTTCTTAGTCGCATTGAAATTGACAAGCCGATATGTATATATATTAATATAAGTAAAAGTTTATCACATCGCTGTTTGATGTTTTCTTCTGCCTTCTGACTCCAGAATTTCGTAGGCAGTCATGTCCGTCAGCTATTCATAAAGTATTGCTTATATGTTTCCATTTTTATTTTTATACATTTATACTTTGGTATGAGTTTTTTTATGTTTAATTTTTTTTTATATACCTGTCTGTGTTTGCGTGCGTGCGTCTATTCGCTTGTCTGTGCGGATGCGTGTTCACGCGCGTACACCCGTCTGTACGAATGTGCGTATTGGTAGGGTGTCATGATTATTCGACCTTTTCTTCGTTTTCTTCACTTGCCACTTCGCTGTTTCTTTTTTTTTCTTGTTGTTATTTGTGGCTAATTCTTATCTTCTCTAGACATGCTAGAAATGAAATAAAGAATATTTGTGTGACGGGTTTCTGCCTTTTGAACTTCACCAGACTAAAGTGATGTTTACACTGATATGACTATACATGTGCACGAAAGAAATGGAAAAATAACTATATTTGGACGATTATATCTCAAAAAAGAGATATAACTGACTGGTCAGAAGATTATCCCGCAGTAGGCTGCCATTACTTTCTGCAATAAACTGGTTGCCAGCCAAAGATATATAAAAAAGCAGTCTGTCCTGTTATTTAACCCATAACTTGAGGAAAAAGACGGATTAATACCTTTCGCAAGGGTCTTTATGTGGAAGTAAATCCACGGAATTCAACTGGAATTCGAGCTAACAATATTAACAATATTAACAATATTAACAGTATTAACAGTGTTAAATCGTTTAAATTAAAAGGTTTCTATATTTTCATTTTAAAATACGACTTTGGTATATAGTCTAGCCAATTTCATGTGTTGGCTGGTTGTTTTGTTTTTTATGGCATATCAACCTCGGCGGGTCATTTATTACCAACTAAATTTTTATTTATTTATTGCTGGTAATACCTTTTTCTTTCAACAATTTATTGTTGTTTTTATATAAGTTTTGTGTCTAGTAATACTTTTTTTGTTTTCTAGAATCAAGATTCATTGGGATTTGTTTTTAAAGGCAGGGTCCCCAAGTCCTCTCCTGTTATTTAACCCATAAATGGAGGGAAGGGACGGATTAATACCTTTCCCAAGGGTACTAGTGTTTAAGTGAATTTCATGTGTGTGTGTGTGTGTGTGTGTGTGTGTGTGTGTGTGTGTGTGTGTGTGTCCATTGATTGTTTTGGGGTTTGTCAGTAAGTATTTGCTTATGCAAATTTTGTTGAAGATGAACTTGATTTAAGAATGTTTTATTTGTTTATTTATTTTTTTTCTCGTGAAAAGGGAATACGTAGATCATAAACTTTTAATATCCTTTGACCTCTATCGATGTTCATAAGCCATTATCAAGATGTTACATTTTTGTGTTGTGTATATTTGTATATATATATATATATATTTGGTCGTTTTCGAGTGTTACATCATGCCTTTTTTTTTTTTTTAAACATCCCATGTAGACACGTCTCAACGTTACGGAGCCATAATTGTTTTTAGAAGGGTAACGATTCATGAATCTCAGAAAAGACCTAATCAGCCTCTAAAGAAGAAAAAGAAGAAGAAGAAATAACAAAATTAATAGTAAGATGAAACAGTGAATGAAAATTCGATGCAAGGAGGTAACATGGTCTAATTAAGCGACCAAGCTGTAGATGAGAAAATGGTTTCTTAATGAATTGAAGAAAAAAGGAGAATCACTTTGTGAATGAAAGTATAAAGAAAAATAGAAAAAAGAAGGAGAATAAAAAGAAGAAGGAAACTGTCAGAAAAGAGAACGGTGAATAAAAACAAAAAAAATAAAAAAATGCAATCATAGAGGCAGATGAATAAAAGACACAAAAGATATACAAATTCCTTCATAATTGCCTTAGTCTTGTAAAGAAAAACCACAGTTAAGCAAACAAAAGAAACAATGAGTCAGGATGCTCACCAGTTCCCCCAGCGAAGTCGAAGATCAAACACACATCATCAGACGAACGTGTTGTCAAAATAATGTGATGGAACGGTGAAGGTAGACATCAAAGCGTTGGAAACTGAAGAGAAATTTGCATTTGCAAAGATAAAGGAAGCGGGAAAGTATGGGCTGTTTTTTGGCGTGAACAAGCATTTACGAACTCCGACATTTATAATCAAAACGAGTCTCGTGTAGCTCACATAAATATATTATTAGAAACCCCCATCACGAAAAACATAAATATATAAATAAAATAAAATAAAATAAGAAAGAAATAGATTATTTCAATATCTGTTTGCACACGGTCGCTCAGGGGTGTATTATATAGTGTGAGTAGATAGATATTGGAGTAGATAGACAAAACTATCGCCCGGTTCACACTCCACCCACGTCTATTGAACAGGTGAAGAGGCTCATCCCTTGTTTTCTGTTTAGGATGCGGTTTCCGGTTTTCTCTTTTCCAATCTTTTCTCTCTTTATTTTTTTTCAATTGGAGTAGATAGACTAAACTATCGCCCGGTTCACACTCCACCCACGTCTATTGAACAGGTGAAGAGGCTCATCCCGTGTTTCCTGTTTAGGATGCGGTTTCCGGTTTTCTCTTTTCCAATCTTTTCTCTCTTTATTTTTTTTCAATTGGAGTAGATAGACTAAACTATCGCCCGGTTCACACTCCACCCACGTCTATTGAACAGGTGAAGAGGCTCATCCCGTGTTTCCTGTTTAGGATGCGGTTTCCGGTTTTCTCTTTTCCAATCTTTTCTCTCTTTATTTTTTTTCAATTGGAGTAGATAGACTAAACTATCGCCCGGTTCACACTCCACCCACGTCTATTGAACAGGTGAAGAGGCTCATCCCTTGTTTCTTGTTTAGGATGCGGTTACCGGTTTTCTTTTTTCCAATCTTTTCACTCCTATGTAGCCCCCTGCACATCAGTGGCGTTACCGCTTGCTCGGGGTGATATGATTAAAAAAAAAATTAGTGAAGAGTCGTCTAACTGACCTAATTCTGACTTAATAACTCATACTCAATAACTAGTATACGGATTTTGAATAGTTGACTTGACTGAGAAAGTCTCCGAGCGCCTCCACACTCCTCAATTTAATCTATAAACTGGTTTTTAAACTGGACTCTGGCATGGTTGACTATCAGCGTAACAGGTTTTTTACTTTCCTAATGTTTTCTCCATCAACCATCTTGAAATGTCAGTGACGGGATATTTTATCAAACTAGAGATAGGACAGAGCGTAAAAGAAACTGGTTCTTAACTTTCTCAAGGGCATTAATGCCGGTGGATCGCATGCATATCATATTTAAGCAGACAAATGACTTCTGTGAATGAAATCCTGGTTTGGCCGTTGTCATTAGTTTTTCATTTTTCAAAAACTGGTTTTTTTTTCCGATTTCTGATGACATGCAAAACTTATTCTTCAGTACTTGTAATATCATGATGCAAAGATGAAAGGTTGAAATTTCTCCAAAGAATGTTGTGCTCAGTTCTCAGACAAAAGTTAATGTTGAAGCTATATTCCTTCTTTGCAAATTTATTCAATATCTGAGATTCTCTATAAAAAACTTATTGTTGTACAGAAGCGACTATAAACTAATTCGAGACACACTTGCCTGCCATTCAACCTTGGTTGGCTCTAGCGCTGACATATACAAATTACGTTAATACATTTTTAAAAAGGAATCATATCTAAACTTATTTATAAATGGAACTTTGTCTGTGTGTGTGTGTGTGTGTGTGTGTGTGTGTGTGTGTGTGTGTGTGTGTGTGTGTGTGTCCGTAACCTATAGATTCTGAAACGGTTGAATCGATTTTCTTGAAAATTTACAGAGTTGTACTATAAGCGTCTGCAAGTGTTCTTAGCTAGGTTTTGTGTTGAGGTACCCCCGATAAACATCGAAAATCAAGAATCGAAAAAAATCGGGTTATAGAAGGAGTGGTTCGATTATCGATTTTCGATATTTATCGGGGGTACCTCGACACAAAACCTAGCTAAGAACACTTGCAGACACTTATAGTACAATTGTGTAAATTTTCAAGAAAATCAGTTCAGCCGTTTCGGAGTCTATAGGTAACGAACACACACACACACAGACACACACAGACACACACACACACACACACACACACAGAGACAAAGTTCCATTTATAAATAAGTTTAGATTTAGATCAATCTCAATGCCGACAAGATTTTTACAATAGATTTTTATGAATTGAATATATACTCTTTGTAAGAAATAATTTTGTAGATCATGTTTCATTGATATATTTTAGTAAAATCGTTTCTGCTGCGAGTCAGTTATATTACTGGTAATACCTTTCTTTCTTCAAAAATTTATTCCTGAATTTTTTACTATAAAAATCTATTTTTATACTTTCATGATGTTTTGACCCAAATTTGGGGATAAACTGTTTGCCCATAGCTGGGATCCTAACAGGTGCTACCACCCCGAGCCAGGATGGACCTGGGAACATCAGCAATTAAGAGGTTGTTTCACGCTCCTTAAAATCTGTATTCTCCCGATCAGAGGCTTTGCAGCTAAATGTTGTTTCTTGTCATATCCAGGATTATGTTATATTAATAATTCACCAGCAAGCGTACAGAAATTTACTTAGCCTTTTAACATAAATAAGCAATTATTGGTACGATTTGTTTTCATGCATAATTCTTTGGCATCTTAATTTTCATAGAAAACAAAAAGACTGAAAGATCAGACTGACCGCAGACAATATGAATGTTAAAGACTTAACCCAAATAGAGATCTAGGCATCAAGTATTGATTTCCGAATCAGGTTACACAAAAATCAATGTTTTCATCAATGCAGCCTCGACATGCACCTTCAATTGATTTTTTTTTCTGTTAGATCCGACATCGTCTAATTTCAAAGCAGTCAGTCTTTCTTTACGCAACCCTGGAAGCAAAGTGAGATAAATGACTACATCGTACATCATGGAATAAAATTTTTGTTCTGACCTGAAATTTAAGCGATTCATTTTTTTCCCCCAAAAGTCAATTGATAATCCTTGAATTTCTTTTCTTTCTCGATCAAATAGAAAATTACTTCAGCTGGAATATATAATCGGAAACTCTTACCGCTCTGTTGCTACCACCATGGAAAGGGCTCGGACGAAGCATTTCTTGGAACCGCCAGGTCTGACCTTCACCCACCAAGGTCACTTACTTTGTTGCAAACCACCCACATTCCTTTCCTGTTCTCTCTCTCTCTCTCTTTCTCTCTCTCTCTCTCACACCCACACACACACACACACACACACACACAAACACACACAGAGGTGGTATGTGGCTAGATTCTCACTGATCTTTCGTACCTTCCATGGAAAGTGCTCGGATGAACTTCATTCCTTGTTTCCAACAGATTTATCTTTCACAGCTAGTACCTGCCATAACACTTACATTGTTGCAAACCATCTATCAGTGAAGTGCCATATGTTAAACACGCTTGGGCGATCATGTCTCGAAATAGACATGACTGACTGGGCAGAAGATTATCCCCCAGTAGGTTGCCATTTCTTTCTGCCGTAGACTGGCTATAGAACCCGATCTGTCATGTTGTTTAACCAATAACTTGGAGGAAGAGACGGTATTTGTGCGTAAGTGAATCCAATGAATTCAACTGGAAACCATCTATACTCCATCCGAATTCCATAGTTTCACTCAAACAGCTTCTTCCCACGAACCACTGCTCTACAGAACAGTCTCCCATGAGACTCCAGATCACTACCCTTTTAACCTGTTCAAGTCAACCGTTATGTTTCCCTCCTGTCTACCCATTAACTTAACCCTCAACGTCGAGTGTATGCAGAGCCTTGTATGGGGTGAGCGTTACTGTTAAAAAGAAATTCCTTTTTTTTTTCAAAATAATGAACAAACGAAATAAATCAATCAAAAAATTTAAATACCTAGGAAGCGTTATAACAGAAGACGGAAAGTGCGACACAGAGATCCGAAGGCGAATTGGCATGGCGAAGTAAGCATTCCAGAAGTTGAGTAAAGTACTAAGAAACAGGACAATTTCGCTAGAAACTAGGAAGAGAGTACTGGATTGCTACGTGCTGTCCGTCCTTCAATATGGCAGTGAATGCTGGACAATACCATCAAAGATGGAAAAACTGAAATGTGGTTCTACAGAAGGATGATGCGAATATCATGGATCGAGCATGTGAGCAATGATGAGGTCTTGGAAATGATGGAAATAAAAACGAAATTAATACTGAGCATCAGAAAGAGACAGCTGAAGTTCCTTGGACACGCATTGAGGAAGGAGGGCTTGGAGAATCTGATACTAACAGGCCAGATAGAGGGGAAAAGGAACAGGGGAAAGCAATGGATAACATATCTGAAGGACCTAATCAGGTGGATGACGGAACGAAGATTGCATGGTGTAACAGGAGAAGGTGTGCTCAGAGCCACCAGGGATAGGGAAACGTGGAAAGCTATGATCTCCTACGTCCTGAAGGGACAAGGCACATAGAAGAAGAAGAGGAAGCAAAAAGCATGATGATACTGCGATATTTCACATGAAAGATGATTTACTACATCTGTTTCATAGTTGACACTTCTCTGAGGTTTCTTCCTCGTATCAGCAACACATTAAATGTCACTTTATATATTGTTGTAGGTTAGGCTGCATGTCGCTCTTCTACTGATCTGACGATTTCTCTCTCTCTCTCTCACTCTCTCTCTCTCTCTCTTTCTCTTTCTCTTTCTCTCTCTCTCTCTCTCTCTCTCTCTCTCTCTCACACACACACACACACACACTCCTCTTGTGAGGGGAAGTATATGTAGTTGTAGGAAGAGTTCAATCCATTCTAATGGGTGATGCCACAATGGCA
The DNA here is from genome assembly GCA_037127315.1 of Ascarosepion bandense. Lineage (NCBI taxonomy): Eukaryota > Metazoa > Mollusca > Cephalopoda > Sepiida > Sepiidae > Ascarosepion > Ascarosepion bandense. The sequence goes on from JBBBDQ010001337.1 coordinate 3,707,757, forward strand.
ATATGGATGTCATGTATAGCGTCAAACTCGTTGAGAAATATCTAAACTCTCAGCTATCCGTCCTTCAATATGGCAGTGAATGCTGGACAATACCATCAAAGATGGAAAAACTTGAAGCAACTGAAATGTGGTTCTACAGAAGGATGCTAAATACAGGTTAGGAAGTAATACTATAACTGGGACTCGCAATGGTCGTACGGCAGCAGCCTTGGCTATCTCTGCATGTCGCTCTTCTGCTGATCTGAAGATTTCTCTCTCTCTCTCTCTCTCTCTCTCTCTCTCTCTCTCTTTCTCTTTTCTCTCTATCTCTCACACACACTGCTTTTTCAGATCAGTCAGTTAAGTGCCATACGTAATACACTCTCGAGGGAGACATGACTGACTAAGCAGAAGATATTCCCGCAGTAGGTTGCCATTACTTACTGCAGTAGAATCGTTGCCAACTAAAGCTATAGAACCCAATCTGTTGTGCTATTTAACTTACATTGTTTCATATCAGTGGTTTAAAATTGAAACTAATAGGTTATAGCGAGGTCCATCCTTCCTCGAAATTCAGAAATAGATACTGCAGAATTACAAACAAACGACCGTAACAGGCTACAGAAACCACATCACTTGAGGACTTTCAGCAACAGTAACAACTGAAACCGTTAACCCGTGTAAATCGAATGTAAAATAATTACACAATCAAGATGTTGAATTTCTACACTACTTCAAACAAAAGGTTAGAAAGGTTTTTACTTTTACCAAGATTAAAACACCTACTTCTGGCACCAATGAAATTGTTGCAACCTTTGTACATATTGCCATGCACTAAATGAATTTAGAAATTTTTTTTTTTTTTTTTTATAAGCGTTTCACCCCGAGCAAGGCATGTCACTGCCACTACTGCGCAGGGGGCTACATAGAGTGGAGAAAGGATGATTAAATATAGGAAATGTCAGAGGGTGGGTGATAGGCGGGTAAGGATACAGAGAATTGGGTAGATGAGAGTGTTCTGAGAATAATTGGGAATTAGTGTGATAGGTGTCTATTGACCCTACATTTAAACACCTGGAGATTGTAGCTGTCGGGAAAGCAGACTTGTGGAAGGGAGTTCCACAGGCGGGAAACACGAGAAAAGAAGCTGTTGGAGTAGAATTTACGGTTACATCTTATTTGTTTAACTGTAAAAGGGTGGGACCTAGTTGCTAATCTAGTATCTCGTGTAAATTCATGCTTAGGCAGCACCAGAGATCTAAGCTCATCGGAGCAGAAGCCATGAAAGTACTTGTAGAAGAAGCACAGGGAAGCCACATCACGCCGGTGAGAGAGTGGTTGCAGCTGGTCTGCCAAGAAAATACTTAATTACCTACCCAGATCAAAAGAAGTTACTCACTTTTCCAATCTTTTCACTCATTTTCCTTTTTCTTTTTTTCAATTGGAGTAGATAGACTAACCTATCGCCCAGTTCACACTCCAACCATGTTTATTGAAGAGGTGAAGAGGCTCATCCCTTGTTCCCTGTTCAGGTTGTGGTTTCCGGCTTTCTCTTTTCTCTTTTCCAATCTTTTCACTCTTACGTAGCTCCCTGCACATCAGTGGCGTTATCGCCTTGCTTGGTGTGATATGATTAAAAAAAAAATCCCCTGTCAATATTGGAAAGAACATAACAGCTACAGAACTTGAGAAGACTACTTTCCTTTTAAATCAATTTAATAAAAAGATTTTATAAATTTCAAACGAAAGTAGCTCTTGGGTAATCGGTCAATAAATTCTGGATAATTCCTGATAAGAAAACGCCTAATATTATCAATACCGTAGACAAATGATTGCTATTGTCTAATAGAAAAATGTTTCTTTAAATAATTTGGGGCATCATAAAGCGAATAGCTCAATCTTTTCCGATTATTATTTATTGTGTTTAGAACGTTTGACAATGTGTAATTCCTGGAATGACCTTTGGGTTTCACTGGATTAATCAGCCAGACTAACATTTTCACTCGTACCAATGTTACAAATTCTGCTTTCCCTCACAGGATTAGTTTTTAATTGACGAGTAGTAGAAGTTGCATGTTTCCATGTAATGCTGTCAGCAAGAAATGTGTAAAATGAATCTAGAGTTGCGGATTAAAATCAGTTTTTGTGTCATGATCTGTAAAAGTAAATCTTAGCCCAAAAACCCCTGAAATTATCACCTCATTAATCTCGTAATTATTTACAGAAGAGAACACGGGGCCCTAATCTATAAAGAATTGGTTAAAAATATTATTTAGCAGGACCTCCTTTCGAACAAAAAATTGTCTTCGTTTTGACAGTTCTCCCGCTGACATTTTACTGGCCATCACTAAATTTGTCTATCAAATTTAGATAAGAATAAAACTCACCTCTAGATATTACGAAAGCATTCAATAAGGATTAGTATACAAGTCTTCTACGCAAGCAGAAAAATATGGGGTCATTGTACAAATATTTGGCTTCATCCACACGTTTCTAACAAATCATGTAAGAAAGATCATGTTGAATTGTCATGCTTCCTGATCATTTCATACTAATGCGGGGCTTCCTCTGGGCTCTATCCTTGGACCTACACTGTTTCTGATTTTCATCTCGACTTCAGTTACATTCTCGCCTACGGGAAGTGACGTGACGTGACGTTGCTTCCCTCTGACTTTTCTACAAATATCTTCACGGTAAATGTTTCTTTAAATAATCCGAGGTACCATGAAGCGAATAGTTTAAGCATTTTCAAAATTTTATTTACTATCTAAGACGTTTGAAAATGTAATTTTTGGAATGGCTTCTGGGTTTAACGAGAGTAATAAGTCAGAGAAACATTTTAATCCGCATCAATGCTACAAATTCACTCTGACTACATGAATTGAAGTGTGCTACTAGATTGGCAACTAGGTCTCACCGTTTTACTATTGAAACGAGTTGAAACTCGCACTTCTCGTCTCACCTATGGAACTCATGATTTCTTCCTTCCCTGATAATTATGATCTTCGAAAATTTAAATGCAACGTCAATCGCCATCTTTTATCTTCTTGAACCTGTTATTTTTTGTCCTTTCCTGAATCCTCCCCACTTAGAAATTAAAAATAAATACTGATGAGTATGCTAAGAAGATATCGCGTGGTTTTGAGCGGTACTGATCGCTAGGTTGCAAAATGTACACGGTTACACAAGATGTTGACAATCCGAAGCCCGAAGAACAGATATTAAATGGGGAAAGAGTGCTAACCTTGCTGATCAGATCGAAGATTAACTGTCCGAGAGCGGAAGAACTGAATGCGGATATAGAAACAACTCAGCAAATTTAATATGATGGTTTGTGAATCATACAAAAAATACCTTAAAGATGATTGCTTGAATTTTCATTGATGGGCAAAGATAACACCGGCTCTACATTTTCTGAATAATGCCGAGATAATTCAGGTGGTCATTCTTCCTCTTCTATGTACCTTGTTCTTTCAGGAAGTAGGCGATTATGGCCTTCCACGTCTCCCTATCCCTGGTGGCTCTTAGCACGCTTTCTCCTGTAACGTCCCGCAGCCCCCGTTCTGTCATTCACCTGATGAGACCATTCAAATATGTTATCCGCTGCTTTCCTCTGTCTTTTTTCACTCATTTTGGTCTGTTACTATCAGGTTCTCCGAGCCCTCATTCCTCATTGCTTGTCCCAGGAACTTTACTTGTCTCTTCTTGATGCTCAATGTTAATTTTCTTTTCGTTTTCATTCTTTCCAACACATCGTCATTGCTCCCATGCTTTAGTACACGATATTCGCAGCATCCTTCTGTAGAACCACATTTCAGCTGCTTCAAGTTTTTCCTTCATCTTTGTTGATATTGTCTAACATTCACTTCCATGTTGAAGAACTGACATCACATAGAAATCCAGTACTCTCTTCTTTGTTTCTAGTGAAAGTTTCCTGTGTCTTAATACTTTACTCAGCTTCTGGAACGCGTCTTTCGCCATGCCAATTCGCCTTTAGATCTCTGTGTCGCACTTTCCATCTTCAGTTAGGACACTTCCTAGATATTTAAATTTTCGTACCTGCTTGATTTTAACACCACCAACCTGTATTTGGCACTTTAGGCTGCTTTTTTTTGCTGATGACCATGCATTTGGTTTTCTTTCTGTTTATTTGTAGTCCCTTCTTGTCACTCTCTGTGGCTATCTTCAGCAAAAGGTTCTGCCGTTTCCTTTCCGTGTCTGCAATCAACACTGTGTCGTCTGCGTATCTTGTGTTGTTCAGATGGTCATTACCGGTTATGAAACGTAGTGTCTTCAAAATATACACAGAAACAAAATGTCAACGTGAAGGGGAAAATAAATAACTCATATCAGCCGAATAAAGCCGGCATGTCACGCAAGAAGTTCAAGATGAGCGACCTTTGCCTTTTCAAAAATCTGAAATGACAAAGATTTTTGACAGCACTTCTTCTTGTTCTTCTATGTGTCTTGTCCTTTCAGCACGTAGGCGATCATAGCTTTCCACGTCTCCCTATCGCTGGTGGCACTTAGCAATCTTTCTTCTGTTACACCACACAATCCCCGTTTTGTCATCCACCTGCTCAGGCCCTTCAAATATGTTATCCGCTGCTTTTACCTGTCACTTTTCCCCTATATCTGGCCTGTTAGTATCAGGTTCTCTAAGCCCTCCTTCCTCATTGCATGTCTCAGGAACTATTGCTGTCTTTTCCTGATGCTCAGTATTAATTTTCTTTTCGTTTCTATATTTTCCAAAACCTCATCATTGCTCACATGCTCGATCCATGATATCCGCTGCTTCAAGTTTTTCCTTCATCTTTGATGAGATTGTCCAGCATTCACTGCCATATTGAAGAACTGATATCACATAGCAATCCAGTTCTCTTTTCTTTTTTTCTAGCAAAATCTTCGTGTCTCTTAATACTCGACTCAGCTTCATGAACGCCAATTCGATGGAGGCTGATTCCGAAAATGACTTTAGATTTTCATGGCTCGTTACCGATTTTGCTGTGTTTAAATTGCTCATTTCTGAAAAATGATCATTTTACGATCTTAACTGATCGCAACATTTATTTAATTAAGGTCGCAGAAACCCATTAACTTTCCCACATTAGTAAAATATCTCAGATAGTTATATTGATGTGATATGGATGTTAAGCAATCGTATAAGGCCGTTTATTTAAAACAGGCTTTTTAGAAATGACAAGATTTTTAAACATTTATCACAGACAGACAAGACAAATTTCTGTTTCCACACGTTTTTAGGCAATAATAAAGAGGTAGATTTGAAGGCAGAGGGGAGGGGGTTAACTCATAATTCCTAACGTTACCGCAGTCTTGAAGGGGGCTACAATTGTTAAATTACTTATTGTATACCCCCTTGCATTATTGTATTATTTATTGTTTGCTTTATTGCACCATTGAATGATTTATTGTCCACTCTCTTGAATCTTTGCATCACTTATTGTCTGCGCCCTTGCACCATTGCATTGTTTATTATCTGCTCCCTTACCCCAATGCATACTTTATTGTATCCTCCATGGCAGTATTGCTTTATTGTATGGTCCCTTGCAGTATTTCATTATTTATTGTCTGCTCCCTTGCATCACTGCGATATTTGTTGTCTGCTCCCTTGTACCATTGCATTATTGATTGCATCCTCCATGGAAGTATTGCTTTATCGTCTACTCCCTCGCATCATTGCAATATTTGTTGTCTGCTCCCTTGTACCATTGCATTATTGATTGTATCCTCCATGGAAGTATTGCTTTATTGTCTACTCCCTTGCATCATTGCGATATTTGTTATCTGCTCCCTTGTACCATTGCATTATTGGTTGTATCCTCCATGGAAGTATTGCTTTATTGTCTACTCCCTTGCATCATTGCGATATTTGTTGTCTGCTCCCTTGTACCAGTGCATCATTGATTGCATCCTCCATGCAAGTATTGCTTTATTGTCTACTCCCTTGCATCATTGCGATATTTGTTGTCTGCTCCCTTGTACCATTGCATTATTGATTGTGTCCTCCATGGAAGTATTGCTTTATTGTCTACTCCGTTGCATCATTGCGATATTTGTTATCTGCTCCCTTGTACCATTGCATCATTGATTGCATCCTCCATGCAAGTATTGCTTTATTGTCTACTCCCTTGCATCATTGCGATATTTGTTGTCTGCTCCCTTGTACCATTGCATCATTGATTGCATCCTCCATGCAAGTATTGCTTTATTGTCTACTCCCTTGCATCATTGCGATATTTGTTATCTGCTCCCTTGTACCATTGCATCATTGATTGCATCCTCCATGCAAGTATTGCTTTATTGTCTACTCCCTTGCATCATTGCGATATTTGTTGTCTGCTCCCTTGTACCATTGCATCATTGATTGCATCCTCCATGCAAGTATTGCTTTATTGTCTACTCCCTTGCATCATTGCGATATTTGTTGTCTGCTCCCTTGTACCATTGCATCATTGATTGCATCCTCCATGCAAGTATTGCTTTATTGTCTACTCCCTTGCATCATTGCGATATTTGTTGTCTGCTCCCTTGTACCATTGCATCATTGATTGTATCCTCCATGGAAGTATTGCTTTATTGTCTACTCCCTTGCATCATTGCGATATTTGTTGTCTGCTCCCTTGTACCATTGCATCATTGATTGCATCCTCCATACAAGTATTGCTTTATTGTCTACTCCCTTGCATCATTGCAATATTTGTTATCTGCTCCCTTGTACCATTGCATCATTGATTGCATCCTCCATGCAAGTATTGCTTTATTGTCTACTCCCTTGCATCATTGCGATATTTGTTATCTGCTCCCTTGTACCATTGCATTATTGGTTGTATCCTCCATGGAAGTATTGCTTTATTGTCTACTCCCTTGCATCATTGCGATATTTGTTATCTGCTCCCTTGTACCATTGCATTATTGATTGTATCCTCCATGCAAGTATTGCTTTATTGTCTACTCCCTTGCATCATTGCGATATTTGTTGTCTGCTCCCTTGTACCATTGCATTATTGATTGTATCCTCCATGGAAGTATTGCTTTATTGTCTACTCCCTTGCATCATTGCGATATTTGTTGTCTGCTCCCTTGTACCATTGCATCATTGATTGCATCCTCCATGCAAGTATTGCTTTATTGTCTACTCCCTTGCATCATTGCGATATTTGTTGTCTGCTCCCTTGTACCATTGCATCATTGATTGTATCCTCCATGGAAGTATTGCTTTATTGTCTACTCCCTTGCATCATTGCGATATTTGTTGTCTGCTCCCTTGTACCATTGCATTATTGATTGTATCCTCCATGGAAGTATTGCTTTATTGTCTACTCCCTTGCATCATTGCGATATTTGTTGTCTGCTCCCTTGTACCATTGCATTATTGATTGTATCCTCCATGGAAGTATTGCTTTATTGTCTACTCCCTTGCATCATTGCGATATTTGTTGTCTGCTCCCTTGTACCATTGCATTATTGATTGCATCCTCCATGCAAGTATTGCTTTATTGTCTACTCCCTTGCATCACTGCGATATTTGTTGTCTGCTCCCTTGTACCATTGCATCATTGATTGTATCCTCCATGGAAGTATTGCTTTATTGTCTACTCCCTTGCATCATTGCGATATTTGTTGTCTGCTCCCTTGTACCATTGCATCATTGATTGTATCCTCCATGGAAGTATTGCTTTATTGTCTACTCCCTTGCATCATTGCGATGTTGTTGTCTGCTCCCTTGTACCATTGCATCATTGATTGTATCCTCCATGGAAGTATTGCTTTATTGTCTACTCCCTTGCATCATTGCGATATTTGTTTGTCTGCTCCCTTGTACCATTGCATCATTGATTGCATCCTCCATACAAGTATTGCTTTATTGTCTACTCCCTTGCATCATTGCAATATTTGTTATCTGCTCCCTTGTACCATTGCATCATTGATTGCATCCTCCATGCAAGTATTGCTTTGTGTCTACTCCCTTGCATCATTGCGATATTTGTTGTCTGCTCCTTGTACCATTGCATCATTGATTGCATCCTCCATACAAGTATTGCTTTATTGTCTTTCTCCCTTGCATCATTGCAATATTTGTTATCTGCTCCCTTGTACCATTGCATCATTGATTGCATCCTCCATGCAAGTATTGCTTTGTGTCTACTCCCTTGCATCATTGCGATATTTGTTATCTGCTCCCTTGTACCATTGCATTATTGGTTGTATCCTCCATGGAAGTATTGCTTTATTGTCTATATCCCTTGCATCATTGCGATATTTGTATCTGCTCCCTTGTACCATTGCATTATTGATTGTATCCTCCATGCAAGTATTGCTTTATTGTCTACTCCCTTGCATCATTGCGATATTTGTTGTCTGCTCCCTTGTACCATTGCATTATTGATTGTATCCTCCATGGAAGTATTGCTTTGTCTACTCCCTTGCATCATTGCGATATTTGTTGTCTGCTCCCTTGTACCATTGCATCATTGATTGCATCCTCCATGCAAGTATTGCTTTATTGTCTACTCCCTTGCATCATTGCGATATTTGTTGTCTGCTCCCTTGTACCATTGCATCATTGATTGTATCCTCCATGGAAGTATTGCTTTATTGTCTACTCCCTTGCATCATTGCGATATTTGTTGTCTACTCCCTTGTACCATTGCATTATTGATTGTATCCTCCATGGAAGTATTGCTTTATTGTCTACTCCCTTGCATCATTGCGATATTTGTTGTCTGCTCCCTTGTACCATTGCATTATTGATTGCATCCTCCATGCAAGTATTGCTTTATTGTCTACTCCCTTGCATCATTGCGATATTTGTTGTCTGCTCCCTTGTACCATTGCATCATTGATTGTATCCTCCATGGAGGTATTGCTTTATTGTCTACTCCCTTGCATCATTGCGATATTTGTTGTCTGCTCCCTTGTACCATTGCATCATTGATTGTATCCTCCATGGAAGTATTGCTTTATTGTCTATGCCATCATTGCGATATTTGTTGTCTGCTCCCTTGTACCATTGCATCATTGATTGTATCCTCCATGGAAGTATTGTATTGTCTACTCCTTGCATCATTGCGATATTTGTTGTCTGCTCCTTGTACCATTGCATCATTGATTGTATCCTCCATGGAAGTATTGCTTTATTGTCTACTCCCTTGCATCATTGCGATGTTGTTGTCTGCTCCCTTGTACCATTGCATCATTGATTGCATCCTCCATGCAAGTATTGCTTTATTGTCTACTCCCCTTGCATCATTGCGATATTTGTTGTCTGCTCCCTTGTACCATTGCATTATTGATTGTATCACTCCATGGAAGTATTGCTTTATTGTCTACTGCCTTGCATCATTGCGATATTTGTTGTCTGCTCCCTTGTACCATTGCATCATTGATTGTATCCTCCATGGAAGTATTGCTTTATTGTCTACTCCCTTGCATCATTGCGATATTTGTTGTCTGCTCCCTTGTACCATTGCATTATTGGTTATCCTCCATGGAAGTATTGCTTTATTGTCTACTCCCTTGCATCATTGCGATATTTGTTGTCTGCTCCCTTGTACCATTGCATTATTGATTGTATCCTCCATGGAAGTATTGCTTTATTGTCTACTCACTTGCATCATTGCAATATTTATTGTCTGCTCCCTTGTACCATTGCATTATTGATTGCATCCACTCCATGCAAGTATTGCTTTATTATTACTCCTTGCATCATTGCGATATTTGTTGTCTGCTCCCTTGTACCATTAAGAAGTGATTGTATCCTCCATGGAAGTATTGCTTTATTGTCTACTCCCTTGCATCATTGCGATATTTGTTTGTCTTGTCCCTTGTACCATTGCATCATTGATTGTATCCTCCATGCAAGTATTGCTTTATTGTCTACTCCCTTGCATCATTGCGATATTTGTTGTCTGCTCCTTGTACCATTGCATTATTGATTGTATCCTCCATGGAAGTATTGCTTTATTGTCTACTCCTTGCATCATTGCGATATTTGTTGTCTGCTCCTTGTACCATTGCATTATTGATTGTATCCTCCATGGAAGTATTGCTTTATTGTCTACTCCCTTGCATCATTGCAATATTTATTGTCTGCTCCCTTGTACCATTGCATTATTGATTGTATCCTCCATTGAAGTATTTGCTTTATTGTCTACTCCCTTGCATCATTGCGATATTTGTTGTCTGCTCCCTTGTACCATTGCATCATTGATTGCATCCTCCATGCAAGTATTGCTTTATTGTCTACTCCCTTGCATCATTGCGATATTTGTTGTCTGCTCCCTTGTACCATTGCATCATTGATTGTATCCTCCATGGAAGTATTGCTTTATTGTCTACTCCCTTGCATCATTGCGATATTTGTTGTCTGCTCCCTTGTACCATTGCATCATTGATTGTATCCTCCATGGAAGTATTGCTTTATTGTCTATCCCTTGCATCATTGCGATATTTGTTGTCTGCTCCTTGTACCATTGCATCATTGATTGTATCCTCCATGGAAGTATTGCTTTATTGTCTACTCCCTTGCATCATTGCGATATTTGTTGTCTGCTCCCTTGTACCATTGCATCATTGATTGCATCCTCCATGCAAGTATTGCTTTATTGTCTACTCCCTTGCATCATTGCGATATTTGTTGTCTGCTCCCTTGTACCATTGCATTATTGATTGTATCCTCCATGGAAGTATTGCTTTATTGTCTACTCCCTTGCATCATTGCGATATTTGTTGTCTGCTCCCTTGTACCATTGCATCATTGATTGTATCCTCCATGCAAGTATTGCTTTAATTGTCTACTCCCTTGCATCATTGCGATATTTGTTGTCTGCTCCCTTGTACCATTGCATTGTGATTGTATCCTCCATGGAAGTATTGCTTTATTGTCTACTCCCACTTGCATCATTGCGATATTTGTTGTCTGCTCCTTGTACCTTTGCATTATTGATTGTATCCTCCATGGAAGTATTGCTTTATTGTCTACTCCCTTGCATCATTGCAATATTTATTGTCTGCTCCCTTGTACCATTGCATTATTGATTGCATCCTCCATGCAAGTATTGCTTTATTGTCTACTCCCTTGCATCATTGCGATATTTGTTGTCTGCTCCCTTGTACCATTGCATTATTGATTGTATCCTCCATGGAAGTATTGCTTTATTGTCTACTCCCTTGCATCATTGCGATATTTGTTGTCTGCTCCCTTGTACCATTGCATCATTGATTGTATCCTCCATGCAAGTATTGCTTTATTGTCTACTCCCTTGCATCATTGCGATATTTGTTGTCTGCTCCCTTGTACCATTGCATTATTGATTGTATCCTCCATGGAAGTATTGCTTTATTGTCTACTCCCTTGCATCATTGCGATATTTGTTGTCTGCTCCCTTGTACCATTGCATTATTGATTGTATCCTCCATGGAAGTATTGCTTTATTGTCTACTCCCTTGCATCATTGCAATATTTATTGTCTGCTCCCTTGTACCATTGCATTATTGATTGTATCCTCCATTGAAGTATTGCTTTATTGTCTACTCCCTTGCATTATTGCGATATTTGTTGTCTGCTCCCTTGTACCATTGCATTATTGATTGTATCCTCCAAGGAAATATTGCTTTATTGTCTACTCCCTTTCGTCATTGCAATATTTATTGTATCCTTCAGGGCAGTATTGCTTTATCGTCTGCTCCTTTGAATTATTGTATCATTTATTATATGCTCCCTTGCATTATTTCATTGTTTATTGTTTGCTCCCTTGTCTTACTGTTTATTAAATACTCTCTACTGATTCTCGCCCCTTTATACCCTTTATATATCTTTTCTTACTCTACCTTGCTTTACTTTCCTCTCTCTCTCTCTCTCTCTCTCTCTCTATCTCTCTCCACTCTTCTTTTGCTTTTTCTTCTACCGAATAAAGCCGACACAGGCATGTTTTTTCTCTTTTTATTTAGGTTTGTCGAGTTCTTTCAATGACTTTAACATAACATGGTGAAATGCGAAACTGGTTTGAACTATCAACATCAGCGAATAACACTGACAAGTCTCTTACTGCTCAAGTATCTCATAGTGCAATGGGGAGGTACTGTCTAAGGCATATAAACAACCGTCACCTTAAAATATATATCCAGATCAGATTTGATCAGACTCCCTTGTAAAAAACGATGATTGGCTGGAAAGTACCTAAGCTGAACAAGATATGTAAAACGACTCATCAGTTGGTAGACTAAATGATATACTAGTGTGCAAGAGTACAACATATATATGACTAGTTGTTGCATTCTAGTACACTTGCATGTCTTTTAGTCTGCCAACTCGTGTTTATAGTTACATTTACATTTTGGTCAGTCTATGAACTTTCCGGCCGATTCTCGTGGGATAGCGTAGTGATAAAGAGTTGGTGAGATGGGCTTGTTTATTAGCATCAAATGGATGCATCTAAATGCAAAATAACTGAACGTTCTTTACATCAGTTCATAAAAGTTATATGAGACGTGTCCATATAGGAAGAAGGAAGATTGTACAGCTTCAGTTTTCTGAATTGGGACAGTCTTCTGGCTTGCCTTGAAAAGATAGCATTCCTGAAACTAGTTTTCATCTATGCTCAAAAAAGACTACTGTCCTAAATAAAAAAAGAAAAGAATAGGTGACAGTTACTAGTAGAAATACGCACACAAAAAATATTCTTTCTAAAAACTCGTGCAAATTATTGGGAAAATGTTGAATATTAATTGGAATCTTTGCAAGCGCAGAAATGTTCAGCGAGTTGTTTCAATGGCCGCTGGCAACTCCATCTAGCGGCTAAACACGCCAATCGAATTGCAGACATGCCGACAGATCGATTGTTATAATGGAGAAAGATTTGTTTTAATGTTAGTTGTTATTAATACGCTCCGGATCGATACACATTATCTCGCTCCGTCGGATATGTCCGATGATATACAATATAGGTTTGCTAATTTCTGTTGAGCGCACTTTTCGCGCACATACACGCGTTTAGATGTGTTTCAACCAACTGCAAATCGCAATCCATCGCAAACCCCAGCGTTTAAAGCCCAGTGTCATCAAGACATTTATTTATCTATATTCTAAACACAAAACTCGTTGAAAGTTTTTTCCTCATTTTTTATCATATATATACGGTGGGGGCAATAAGTAAATTAAGTATTTTATATTATTAATTTTGCGCATGCGCGTTGTTTTTGATTCTTTCGACTGCACAGAGTAGTAAGGGTCAGTTGGACACCCTTCATAAGAAGATAAGCACCAAGACGCAATTCACTTCGACAGAAATTTAGAAATAGCATACTGTACTTCTTGGCATTCGCGCCGGAAGTTCCAATACAAAGGTTACAGAGTGTTTGGGTTCCAATCTGAATAGAGTGCAGAGTATTTGGAAAAAGTTGAATTAGTCTAATGGTAATAACAAAGTTGTTTTAAGTGATCGTTGACGTAATGTTTCAATTCATCTTTCCACAGAACCTCAGACTCGACAAAGATGCATACATCACGTGCTTGTCCTTGGTCAAGAGGTGTCTGTACAGGACTCTGTAATATTTAAAGCAAGCAAGCAAGCAAGAAAAAATAGTCATGGCTGTCAGAAAATTTCTGCAACCGCATAATACTTACATATGGCTACCTAATTTCCAAAAGTACAATCTTTCGCAGAATTTATATATATATATATATATATATATCAAGTGATTGTCCTAGGTCAAGAGATGGCTGTACAGTACTGTACTATTTCTAACAAGCAAGAAAAAATAGTTATATGGCTACCTAATTCCCTCTTGACTATGTGTGGGGCGCAGTTGAGCTAGAGACCAACAAAACTCCTTGTAACACCAAAGATGAACTGGAGGTAAGGGTTATGGCAGCATTGACCATCTTTAACAAGGGGACCGTTCAGGGCCTCAGATTCAATACAGAGGACTACATCAAATGTCTTTAGTGGGTAGCTGTTGGATTCTCTATTACTGGCAACAGGACTCTACACTATACCACACAAGTAAGAGGACACAGTCATGGCTGTCAAGCAATTTCTGCGTTCCCATCACTCCTTGCATCTGGTCATCTAACTGCCCAGACAACAACCCTGTTTGATTATGACGTGTAGGGCGCGGTTGAACGAGTGACTAACAGAACTCCTTGTGACACGAAAGATGAACTGAAGGCAAGGATTATGGCAGTTACGTTGGTGTGAAGACAAATGCGCACTAAGGAGAAGGGCGATTAAATTTTTCAGTTTACTTTTTTCTTTAAATTTGTGTTTTGGATATATATTCTCGGCGTTGCATTCAGTTCTGTTTTGTTTATGATTTTATCACTGTTGTTATTAAATATCCCGCGTTTTGATAATAATAGAAGTGCCAAAAAGGTGAAACCTGAAGATAAATTTACCGCGAATGATCTAGCGATTAAATAAAGACACACACGCCCATATATATATATATATATATATATATATATATATTGTGCGTGTATTTGTGTGTCTTTAGTCATTGTTTATCCACAGAACAATAACGCTTTTCATAAATCCTTGAATGAATACAATGGCGGTCCCTATTCTCCGCTCTGCTTCAAATGCTTGCATTTTTTTCCTTATGATTTTACGGTGCATCGGTCATCAAAGAACCTTTTACTCTAGTTTTTATCTTTTTCTTCTTCATATTCCGCCCACATCCATTTTCCCTACTTAATCGTTCCTTTCATATATCTTATTTTGTTCTGTTCTCTGATCCATACTGACCTTTTCAGATCTCATAGAATTATCGCTGGAACTACGCTTTCCACTTATATTTCTGCTTTCTAAGCGATACATACAGGAGGTCTCAAAAAAATGTATACACATTTTAAATAATCGGGTGAGACGCCATGAAATTCGGGGATCAGCCGAATGTCAAACGCTTTACCTGCCATTTGCGTGTGGTTTCTCGTTGCTGCTCTGACGTGTCTTCAAAGAGTGAAAGACTTATAATGGTCGGAGATAGGCCAGGTTAACCGGCACCCACCGTAGATGCAAGCGATACCTCTTCTGATGACACCTCCAATGATGACCCTTTGACTATATCCCTGCGAAGAAGCAAACAGACCCACGAATGCTTCATGTGTGATCATAGGATCAGGTGGGGAGTGTAGTCAGTCAGTTAAGTGCCGTACGTGATACACGCTTGGACGATCATGTCTCGAAACAAACATGACTGACTAGGCAGAAGATTATCATTGCTTTCTGCGGTAGACTAGTTGCCGACAAAGCAATCTGTCCTGTTATTTAACCCATAACTGGAAAGAATAGACGGATTAATACCTTTCCCAAGGGTATTTGCGCGTAAGTGAATGCAATGAATTCAGCTGAATGCTTCATGTGTGATCATAGGATCAGGTGGGGAGTGTAGTCAGTCAGTTAAGTGCCGTACGTGTAGTAATGAGACAAAAGGTGTGCTCTCTCTG
Organism: Ascarosepion bandense; assembly: GCA_037127315.1. Lineage (NCBI taxonomy): Eukaryota > Metazoa > Mollusca > Cephalopoda > Sepiida > Sepiidae > Ascarosepion > Ascarosepion bandense. The sequence continues at coordinate 3,723,202 of JBBBDQ010001337.1, forward strand.
CTGCCAGCACGATGAAGACAAAAAAAAACCTTACTCTGTCAACTGGGAGAACTACAGACATTACGCAACAAAGTTATGGTACATGACTGATTGATATATTGATGTATGCATATACATGTATATTTCGTTAAAAACGACCGGCAATGAAAATTTTATTAATTTTCTATTTAATTTTTCCAGTATTTTTACATGTTTCCTTTTTGCTGGAGATAGGAAATGTAAAAATGTCCCATAATTATTGACTTTCCAAGCGCTTTCGGCCACTTTACTAGTCATTTTCAAGGATGTTATTTTTCTGATGTTGTTACTTTATCGTTATGTTTTAACTATAACGTAATTTTTGTGTTTTTAAAGGCTTTGTTTAAAGCTATCACGGTAATTTTTCGTTTTAGATCCCGAAGGCTTTTCCCCCTTCAAATTTATCTAAAACAGCATTATTTCTGTGCAAATGTATATGCTGAACTCAAATCAACAATTAGTTATTGAAGAAACATACCTTTTTAATCTGAACGTCCATGGCGAGGTGCCTTTGATATTGTGATTTAAATAGTATGTTTGTATTTTCATCCCCAATTTTTTAAAGAGTTTTTGTAAATTATGTGTTGATAAATGTTTTTTATTGCACTTTAATTAGATAGATTTTATATAAGGCGTCTTTTCCAAGAAGTGGTAGTATGGTCAAAACATGAGGATAAAATAACATCAGAAAAGTAACATCCTTGAAAATGGCCAGTGAAGTAACTGAAAGCACTTGGAACGCCAAAAAGTATGAAACATTTTGGCTCTCTTTATCTCCATCAAAAACGAAACATGTAAGAATCTTGAAAAAGTTAAATCAAAATTAATAAAATCTTCCTTGTCGATCGTTTTTAACGAAACATGTCTAAAAGAAAGATTGCTGCCCAAATATGCATTAATACATGTGTATGTATTACAGTGACGTTTACCTTGTACAAGTTACAGAAGACACTCGGGATAGAGGGTTACAGAGTAAGAAACACAGTTTCTACGGATAGATGAGAACGATAACGCTTAACACTAGCTTGAACATTGAGCAGGTTAAGATTGCAGTCATCGGGAACCATCCTCATTGGGGCCGGTTCCATCGATCTGTGATCAGAATGTTATCGGAAAAGCCAACACAAATGCAGAAGGACGTGTACCTGTGTTTCAAGACCAGTCAAAGGCGTTCGACAAAATACTCCACGAAGACGAGACTCTAAACAACCTAGACATATTTAGGAAAAACATTAGAATAATTAAGAAGTTAGACTGGCAGAAATCCGCCTGCATATGGAAAGTAATGCGTTCAGCAGATATACAAAAATAGAAAGGCGTGTAAGACAAGGATGTGTCATCTCAACAGATCTTTTCAACAGTGAGAGGACTAAAAGTCCTGTGATGATTTTTCATTGGCGGCCGTAATCTAAACAAAATATTGTTGGTTGGTTGGTTGGTTTGTTTTTATGGCAAATCAACCTCGGCGGGTCATTTATTGCCAACTAAATTTTTATTTATTTCTTGCTGGTAATACCTTTTTCTTTCAACAATTTATTGTTTTGTTCTTTTTTTGTATATATAAGTTTTTGTATCTAGTAATACTTTTTTCTTTTCGAATATCAAGAATCATTGAGATTTTTTTTTTTGAAGGGCAGGGTCCCCAAGTCCTACCCTTGTTATTTAACCCATAACTGGAGGGAAGGGACGGATTAATACCTTTCCCAAGGGTACCAGTGCTTAAGCGAATGCAGGGTATTCAAATGGAATTCGAACTCGGCTCTTCGATTTCTCTTTCCGAGCCGATATCCACCACACCACGACGCACATCCATGAATAAAATAAGATACGCAGTTAATACAATGCTGATAGCAGACATGAAAAAGAAACAAGACCTCTTACAGAAGGTAGCTAAAAAAAGCGAAAAGTAAGGACTAAACATAAACTACAAATAACTGAATGCATAGTCATCAAGAATGGTCCACCGGTCCTCCAGGTTTGGGGGTTGGGTGCAGGGCTAACAACCCTGCCCCGTAAAAAACAGTTTGTTACAGAAACAGCAACAAAAAGTTGCTGCCCTATGCACCATCTGGGTGCGATGGATAAATGATGATGATGATGATGGTCATCTGTAAAAAGAGGAACCCAAAATGCCAACTACAAGTCGGGGATACAAAATTCAACCAGGTACAGAAATTTAAATACTTCGGAAGCGTTCTAGCTTAGAACGGAAAGTGCGACACTTTGATCAAAGACGTATTTGCGTGGCTAAAGATGCATTTAAGAAGCTAAGTAGAATATTGAGAGACAGAAAAACCTATTTGCAAACAAAGAAAAAAGTACTGAATTTTTATGTGATGTCTATTCTTCAATATAGCAGTGAAGGATGAACAATCTCATCAAAGGTGAAGGCAATACTTGAAGCAGCTGATATGTGGTTCTAAGAAGAATGCTGAAAATACCATGGACTGAACATGTTAGCAACGACGAGGTTTTTGGTAATACCCTTGGGAAAGATATGAATTCACCTCTTCTAGGTAAATAGCAAGACAGACTGGGTTCTATAGCTTTGGATGGCAACCGATATAAGAGAAGGAAGACTGAATTCAAACCAGCCTGGAAAATTGTTAATCTCAGTTATCTGATATTATCTACCGCCAGCTGCCAACTTTCTCTCCAAAAACGTCACAAACTTGTAGAAGTAGGAAGAGGGTTGTTGTGGCTCAGCGCAAACTATTTCAATCCGCCAAGTTATTAATGGGAATGATTACAGCAGGGAAAATTGTTCGTGATGTAAAGTTCTACATGTATACATTTGAATGGCAAAAATGAGATCTTCCTCGTGTCCAGTCCTTGATATAGTTGATGGTGAAAATTCACAACGATTAGGTGGATTATATATATTTTTTTAACCATATTACCCCGAGCAAGGCGGTAACACCACTGATGTGCAGGAGGCTACGTAAGCATGAAAAGACTGGAAAAGAGAAAGCCGGAAACCACATCCTAAACTGGGAACAAGGGATGAGCCTCTTCACCTGTTCAATAGACGTGGGTGGAGTGTGAACCGGGCGATAGTTTAGTCTATCTACTCCAATTGAAAAAAAAATAAAAATGAGAAGGTGTGAAAAGATTTGAAAAGAGAAAGCCGGAAACCACATTTTAAACAGGGAACAAGGGATGAGCCTCTCCACCTGTTCAATAGACGTGGGTGGGGCGTGAACCCGGGGATAGTTTAGTCTATCTATTCCAATTGAAAAATAAAAAATAAAAAAGGAAGAGGAGTGAAACGATTGGGAAAGAGATAGCCGGAAACCACATCCTAAACAAGGGAACAAGGGATGAGCCTCTTCACCTGTTCAATAGACGTGGGTGGAGTGTGAACCGGGCGATAGTTTAGTCTATCTATTCCAATTGGAAAATAAAAAATAAAAAAGGAAGAGGAGTGAAAAGATTTGAGAAAGTCGGAAACCACATCCTAAACGGGGAACAAGGGATGAGCCTCTTCACCTGTTCAATAGACGTGGGTGGAGTGTGAACCGGGCGATAGTTTAGTCTATCTACTTCAATTATAATATCTGCAGAAGTGACAGATTGCACAAAAGAAAAAAAGCTTTATGATACAGTTAAAAATCAAATGTTCTGCGATCCCTGTAGTGATAGGAACAGAACTTTACTCAGTATGGTTGATAACAAGAGATTTCTTAAATGGAAAACAAATGGAGAAAGATAGTTATCCTTATCATAAAAGAAGAGAACCAGATAATTGCGGATTTGAGGTAGTAACTGGATCAAAACAAAATCCAGTGATAATAGTTTTTTTTTTTTTTGTTTTATAATCATATCGCCCCAAGCAAGGCATTTTACTGTCACTGTTTTGCAGAGGGTCACATAGGAGGAAAGTTATGAGAAAGAGTGACAGGTTATAGGGAGTGTCAGGAAGTGAGTAAGAGAAGGATGATAGGGGAGTGGACGAAGAAAGGAGCATGAGATAAAGGATGTAGGTTAGTCATATAGAAGATGACTATTAACTTTACATTTAAATTTTTGGAGATTGTAGCTGCCGGGGAAGCAAGTAAACGGAAAAGAAATCCACAGGCGGGAAGTGCGAGAAAAGAAGCTGATGGAGAAGAATTTGCGTTTACAATTTATTGGTTTCACAGTAAAAGGGTGGGACTTAGTTGCTAATCTTGTGGCTCGAGCAAATTCATATATAGAGAGCACCAGTGGGCTAAGTTCATCGGAGCAGAAGCCATGAAAGTATTTATAGAAGAGACACAGGGAAGCCACATTGCGCCGATGAGAATGTGACTGTATCTGAGCTGCCAAGTCGGGATCGATCGCACTACAGATTCTCCGTTCGATTTTGTCAAGGACCCCTAGATGTAAAGCAAGAGCACCCGACCAGATATGGCAACAGTATTCGATGCACGGGCGGATGGTAGATTTATATAGGTGCAGGTTTGTTTCAGAAGGATAAAAATTTCCTGGTCCTACGCAGAGAACCGACTTTTTTAGCAGCGGATTTAGCTATGGATTCTATATAGTTATTTCAGTTGAGATCTGTTGTGAGAGTTAACCGAAGGAGGCGCAGTGTTTTGCTTTCAGGGAGACTAGACTGATCCATGCTAATCGGGCGGGGGGTAGAAGCGATTGTCTATGGTGGTTAATAGATAGCAGATTCGTTTTGTAGTCCAATACACTTGAAAAACTTTAATGCTCACATCAATGCTGAGTTTTGTGACTCAGTAAAAATCAATTAAATATGTCTGCTAGTATGTCAGCAAAGAGTCAGATGCAGCAATGTTTATTTTACAAGAAACAAACAATGGGAGTGAAAACAGGCAAAATGAAACATTACACGAAACAGATGGAGTAAACATGTAGCAGCAAGATCAATACATTATCAGCAATGAAGCAATTTGAATGATACTTAAATTTCTCATTCATAACTTACATGCAACAGCTGAGGCACTAGATGTTCATTTAAAAAAATGTACGTCGCAGAGGTAAGTTCAACCCAGCAAATCTTAACTCCAAAAGGGACTACGCTTGCAGCTTTCTTCAAGTTTTGTGCGAAAGAAGATCCGTTTGCTAAGTTAATTTTTTATCATCACGTTCCATCACTTGACACCTGACAAAACGGCAGCTGGAACAGAAAAAAAGTGGGGGATGAACCAGTAGGTAGATTTTCAGATATAAATTTTGATGGTGCACTTGGAAGAGTGTACCCTGTAAATCCCAACCAACAAGAATGTTTCTTACAATGATGAACTGTACAATAAAGTATTGATCGACATTAAGAATAGAATCATAACCACGTGATGAACTTATCGCCTTCCAAAGATAGCAAGAGGAAATTAGAATGAGTTAACAAGAGAATTGGTCAGAGAAATTGCATATCATATATCTTCATTAGTAAGCTACAGAGAAGAAAGTGAAACAAATTTTTTTTACCTGACCAAAAAATAGCTTATGACGCAATTATAGATGTAGTTAGATACCAGAAAGGTGGAATATTCTTCCTAGATTAACTTGGTAGAACAGGAAAAAAACATTTGTTGCCACCTTACTACTGGGCAAGGGAAGAAGTCAAAAACGTATTGCCCCTGCAGTTGCTTCATCAAGGATTGTTGCTATATTATTAGCTGGGGGTAAGACATTTCAGTTAACATTTAAACTTCCACTGGAAATGAACAAGAATAAAATCTTTTGTGCAATAAACTAAATAACTCTGGAATTGCACAAGTTATCAAAAGGTATTACTTGATTGTTTGGGATTAATACACTATGTGAGATTTTAACGATTTGGATAAACGACTAAGAGACATTAGAAACAATGATTCTCTGATGAATGGAATACATGTGTTTCTCTTTGATGACTTTAAAACAAATCGTCTCTGTCATTCCAAAAGATAGAAGAGCTGTAGAAAGTCGAACCTTTTTGAAATGATCCATGTTAGAGACACATGTAAAGATCCTAAAATTGGCGCCGAATATAATAGCCTACCTGTGTGGAGATTAAACATCAAATCAATTTGCTGAAAACTTGCTAACACTGGGAGAAAGGAGAGTTCAAATTGACAGTGAAAGTTTCAACGACCCATCTCTTATAAGTGCTTTAGAGTTTGGAGTTAATCGCTAAAGTCTTTCCAAATATCAATACCCATTACCAAAATGGTAAATGGTTGTTTGAAAGAGCTATCCAAATAACACCAAAGTAGATTCAATTCATTTTGAAATTTTGAAAATGGTCCCTGGAAACTATCACTTCTATAAACCCGTTGATACTGTTATTAACCAGTTGGATGCAGTCAATTATCCAACAGAATTCCTTAATTCTCTTGAGTTATCTTGATTACCACCACATAGAAGAGATATGAATATTGGCGCTCTAATAATGTTACTACGAAATGCTGATCCTCCAAAATTATGCGACGGCACAGAAGTCATAAGGAAAAGAATGAGGAACTGATCTACATACTTATCGCTTTCCAAAGAATGAGGAACTGATCTACATATTTTCGCCTTCCAAAGACAACAAGAGGAAATTAGAACGAGTTAACAAGAGAAATGCTCAGAGAAACTGCATATCATATATCTTCATTGGTAAGCTACATAGAAGAAAGTGAAATGTGCTTGAAGTAACAATTCTTTCTGGTGTGGGGGAGGAGAAGATATCTGTTCACTGAGAATTCCCTTGACCCCTACAGATATTCGTTTCTGTTTTTTAAAAACTGCAATTTCCAGACAAACGTAGCTTGGCCATATCCATAAACAAATCACAAGGTCAAACATGTCAGTGCCTGGATTACACTTAAACCAGCCCTGGTTTTTCACGGTAAATTTTTTGTTGGATGCTTCAGAGTTGGAAGCAACAGAAATCTTTACATTTATGGCACCAACTAGAAAACGAAGACTATTGGAAAGAAAGAAATCCTTTTATGAAAGTTTAAAACTTAAAAATATGCTTTGTTATTTTCATTTTTATGTTACCCTAGATACATGTTAGTTTTCATCAGATATTTATATTCATGGATACAGACTTGTGCTGTTGCCTTGGATATCTCAAAGGCTTTTGATAGTGTTTGGCACGCCGGCCTTCTACGTTATGGTATCACCAGACGCTTGCTTAATCTGATTCAGTCCTTCCTATCTAACCGCATGATGAAGATCGTCTTGAATGGGCATGACTCTACGTCCTACTACACGAACGCTGGAGTCCCCCAAGGCTCTATCCTAGGCCCGACACTCTTCCTGATCTTCATAAATGATCTCCCAGATATGATCAAGTCCCAAGTAGTCATCTACGCAGATGATACCACAATCTACTTCAGCAGCAATAAGAAAGCCGGTGAGATTAATATTTGAGATTCGACAAGGCATGCAAATAATTCAGATGCAAGAGAAAGGAATTGACAACAATAACGACAATTTAACCAACAATTAAAACACATATTAACAATATACCATATTGATTGAAAATGGCATGCAATACATTCAACAATAGATAAGCAGATAGGAATTTCTCCACATTGACCGAAGTCAACTGCTCTCAGAAAGAATGTCACTTGTTGAATGAAAGTTTGTTTTGAATAAAATACAGTTTATTTGCATGGACACGGAGCAGAGTACAAGAAACTTCACAGGGAGATAAGGAACAAATGCAGACAAGCCAAAGAGGAATGGCTCAACAACAAATGCGCAGAAGTACAGAGAATGAGCAGGAACAACAAAGCAGAGATGCATAAAGAGATAAGAGAACTGACAGGACAAAAAACCTGCTCCTCAACAGGATGCATAAAATCCAAGGAAGGAACAATCATATTAGAGAAAGAGGAAATACTCCAGCGATGGGAAGAATATATAAAGGATCTATTTTGCGACAAGAGAGAATACACAAAGAGATGGATGGACCTGAAATACTAAAATCCGAAGTGGAAGCTGCAATGGCCAAAATGAACAGAAACAAAGCAGCTGGTCCAGACGGCATAGTGATAGAGCTGCTGATAGCATTAGAAGAATATGGCATAAAGATTACCGACATAATAAACGAAATTTATAGCAGCGAAATAATACCAGACGACCTATGCAAGTCGAACGCCATATTCATGATTAGGATGCTCTCTGAAAGGGCATTACAAATGAAGACTTGTACCTATGCTTCATTGACTACGCGAAAGCATTCGACAAAATACGGCACAAAGAATTGATGGAGATGCTAGGCAGCCTCGACATTTTCGGGAAAGACATAAGAATAATTAAGAATCTCTACTGGCAGCAAACGGCCTGCATACGGACAGGTAACGATCTCGGTAGATACACAAAGATAGAAAAAGGCGTAAGACAAGGATGTGTCTTTTCACCGGATTTGTTCAATCTATTCAGCGAGAATATTTTGAGAACCCTAGATGACACGCCAGGATTTGTTATTAGAGGCCACAACCTGAACAACATAAGGTATGCGGAAGATACAGTGCTGATTGCGGACACGGAAAAAAAACTACAAGACCTCATACAGAAAGTAGCAGTGGAGAGTGACAAAAAGAGACTACAAATAAACTTTAAGAAAACTGAGTGCATGGTCATCAGCAAAAGATACAACCCAAAATGCCAAATGCAGGTGGGAGAAAAACAGAATCAAGCAAGTACAAAAATTTAAGTACCTAGGAAATGTTCTAACAGAAGATGGAAAGTGCGACACGGAGATCCGAAGACGAATTGGCATGGCAAAGGACGCGTTCCAGAAGATGAGTAAAATACTAACACACAGAAAAATCTCAATAGAAACGAAGAAAAGAGTGCTAGACTGCTACGTGATGTCAGTTCTTCAATACGGCAGTGAATGCTGGACAATATCATCGAAAATGAGGACAAAACCGGAAGCGGCCGAAATGTGGTTCTACAGAATGCTACGGATATCGTGGACTGAGCATACAAGCAACGATGAGGTGTTGGAAAGAATGGCAACAAAAAGGAAATTGATGCTGAGCATCAGGAAGACACAACTGAAGTTCCTGGGACATGCAACGAGGAAAGAGATCCTGGAGAACCTGATACTGACTGGTCAGATAGAAGGAAGGAGAGACAGAGGCAGGCAGTGGATAACATATTTGCAGGGTCTGATCAGGTGGATGACGGAACGGGGGTTGCCAGGAGCAACAGGAGCAAACATACTAAGAGCCACAAAAGATAGGGAGACATGGAGAACCATGATCGCCTACGTCCTGAAGGGACTGGGCACATAGAGGAAGAAGAAGTAATGAATTGAAATGTTCATTGGATTGGTCGTTAATGTTCAGTTAAAACTTGGGTTAAAGATAAATCAACTCTGTGAAATTCTGAGTGTTTAGCACAGTGAAGAAACAGTGTAGGTATGCGTACGTGTCTGCGTTTTATGGTGTCAGAGGGATTTAGTAACGCAGTGACGTGGAGTCGTTTGGCAGCTAAAATGCAACTGCTTGAATGAAAATTCCAGTCATTTTTATATCTACTCGGTAGGCTTCAGACGACTTGGCGGGGAAAATCTAACTTACTTACCTTGTACAAAAATCTGTGATTAGTCATAAATGAACCAATCAGCTTTTGCATACTGAACCGTTATGGTAAGTTGTTCCAGAATGTTCTTTACTGCGATTTTAAAATTGTCTAATGAAAAATCAACAGTAATTACTTGATCAATCAGAAATAAGCAATTTGCAAACTTTTATGTGTGTACTGTTACACATTGAATAATGTCTGTTTGCATGAGAATTAAATGTGTAAGTTCTACAATCCCTCCTTCCACCACCTTTTTGTATATTCATTCTCTTTTTTCTCGCTCTCTTCTCATTAATTGGAGTAGATAGACTAAACTATCGCCCGTTTCACACTCCACCCACATCTATTGAACAGGTGAAGAGGCTCATCCCTTGTTTCCTGTTTAGGATGCGGTTTCCGGCTTTCTCTTTTCTAATCCTCTCACTGTTTTTTTTCAATTGGAGTAGATAGACTAAACTATCGCCCGTTTCACACTCCACCCACATCTCTTGAACAGGTGAAGAGGTCCATCCCTTATTTCCTGTTTAGGATGCGGTTTCCGGTTTTCTCTTTTCTAATCTTCTCACTCTTATGTATGTAGCCCCCTGCACATCAGTGGCGTTACCGCATTGCTTGGGGTGATATGATTAAAAAAAAAATCTCTCATTTAAGTCCCTGCATAGCAATGTTGCTCCTGTTTTACTTGGTATGAAATTATAATAAAATAAAGGCTACTCAATTCATTCTTTATCCATATCCTATAGGTTTGCTACTAATATAAGTTCTGAATTACTGTAGTATTTTTTTCTAAAAAGATTTAACTTTCCTTCAAGTACAAACTCTCGGCGATGGTGTGTTTGAGCGGCTCCTGGCTCACAAACGGACGTAAACGTTACATTTTACCTGCGTTGTTTGCTAGAAAGCCTAACTATCTGGGGTGCTGGTTCATATATTCATCGCTTCTTTAAGCCCAAGCAGATGTGTTTCGTTTTCAATATCGGATTTGCGATTCCTTCTAAAGTGTACTTAAACTCTGTACTTCTAACGTTTCTGCCTAAAATTCTGAAATTTGATTTACTATTTTTTTCTCAATATTTGATCTGTTCCCCCGTCGTCCGATTCACACAAACGCCTCGGTCTTTTGAACAGGAGTAAAGATTTATTTCTTGTTTCCTATTTAGGATTTGTTTTAGGGGTCTTTTTAATTCTCTTTCAGACCTATAGCTCGTTGCGTCTTAGTGATATTACTTGCGTCTTTCTTTGGCAGAATTGATTATATATATATATATATATATATATATATATATATATATATATATCAAGTGTTTGTCCTGGGTCAAGAGGTGGCTGTACAGGACTGTACTATTTCAAACAAGCAAGAAAAAATAGTCATGGCTGTCAGAAAATTTCTGCAACCGCATAATACTTACATATGGCTACCTAATTTCCAAAAGTACAATCTTTCGCACAATTGATTATATATATATATATATATCAAGTGTTTATCCTGGGTCAAGAGGTGGCTGTACAGGACTGTGCTATTTCAAAGGAGCAAGAAAAAATAGCCATGGCTCTCAAAAAATATATGCGGCCGCATAAAACTTATATATGGTTACCTAATTCTCCCTTGACTATGTGTGGGGCGCAGTTGAGCTAGAGACCAACAAAATCCCTTGTAACACCAAAGATGAATTGAATACAAGGGTTCTGGCAGCATTCACATCTTTAACAAGGGCCGTTCAGGGTCTCAGATTCAATACAGAAGACTACATCAAATGTCTTTAGTGGGTAACTGTTGGATTCTCTATTAATGGCAACAGGACTCTACACTATACCACACAAGTAAGAGGACACAGTCATGGCTGTTAAACAATTTCTGCATTCCCATCACATCTTTCATTTGGTCACCTAACTCTCCAAACTACAACCTTGTTTGATTATTACGCGTAGGGCGCAGTTGAACGAGTAACTAACAAAACTCCTTGTGACACGTAAGATGAACTGAAGGCAAGGATTATAGCAGTTACGTTGGTGTGAATGCAAATGTGCACGAAGGAGGAGGAAGATTAAATTTTTCAGTGTACCTTTTTCTTTAAATTTGTGTTTTGGATATATAGTCACGCCGTTGCATTCAGTTCTGTTTTGTTTATGATTTTATCACTTTTGTTATTAAAAATCCCACATTTTGATAATAATAGAACTGACAAAAAAGGTGAAAACTGAAGATAAATTTACCACGAATGATCTAGCGATTAAGTAAAGACACACATCCATATATATATATATATATATATATATATATATAAACTTATTTATAAATTGAACTTTGTCTGTGTGTGTTTATATGTGTCTATAACTATATTAACTATATACTCCGAAACGGCTGAACCGATTTTCTTGAAAATTTACACATAAGCGTTGCAAGTGTTGATAATCAAAAAAATAAAAGAAGTGGTCCGATTTTAATCAAATTTGATACACTCATAGACAAAGACATAAGAAACGATATTCAGAAGTTTCAAGGTTGCAGTTCTTACAATAGTGCAGAAATCGATAATATATATATATATATATATATATATATATATATATATATATATAAAAGGCAAGATGTTTATGTATGTGTCTGTTCATCTGCCTGTATGTCTGTATTTTTTCAGCCCTTTTAAGTTTTTGCTTTGGATTTGGCTCTAAGTAGATATAATTGTAGTTCTTAGTCTTAACCATGATACCATTCACTCACAGGATGTATTTAGCCTTCAAAATTTACTTTACGACGAAAAAAACTTATTTGATATCGATACGAGGAAATCAAAATTTGACTTACATCCATTCATTTTTCTTTCAGTCTACGGTTTCGCTTAAACTGGAAACAACTATTACTTTTTAGTCTTTCGTGCCAACGTCCAAAGAGTGTGAGCTCCAGGACCATGGATTAGTTTTAAAGCTTTCATTACACCCGAGCAACGCCGGGCTATACTGCTAGTATATATATATATATATATATATATATATATATATATATATATATATATATATATAGGGTGGAAATGAAGTCACTATGCAGTTACTTACCATAACAATTGAAACAAAGCAATTAATCAACAGTTCAGAAATTCATTATTAAAATGGTTGTGTTTAATTTTGGTCAATAGCAATAAAATTCTATGTTAAACAAGAGTAAATTACTTACTGATACAGGTCGAATTGCAAGCCATCTACTTCAATTCATTTGCTACAACGTGAGAGAGCGCTTTCACAAATGTCACGATACAAATGATTCTGACGGCTTAAGTCTGAAAAATGATTCACGAATAAATTGCTTGAGGCCATTGATATTTCTCAGTGTCTTTGCAAAAACGGAATCTTTGATAATTCACCCTATAAGTAACTGTATAGTAACTTTACCGCCGCCCTATATATATATATATATATATATATATATATATATATATATATATATATATAGGAACCTGGTGTATGCAACCCCCGTTGTCAGCGACTACCTGATATTAACAAACGTCTTTTCTATGCACGGACGATATGCTAATGTTAATTGACCTCCAGTGAACGAGCTCTTCCAAAACGCGACCACTGACCAGCATGAAAGAATAAAAATCACTGGTCAAGCGACCACTTTAACAAAAATTCTTTTTGGCAGTACAGTCCTAACTTCTAAATTAGGAGAATTTATGTTAGTTATCCATTTCATTTTCCTTTAATCTACGCCAGAAACACTTTCTCGTTGTTTTGTTATTGTAGTGAAGTGTCAAACTGTTATTATTTGTTGAAATGGCGGTGGTCAAACGGCGGCTGTCTTGTATTAACACGTACTTATTACATTTGACAAGTTCAAGAGATTTATCGGTTTCTGTAACAACTCGGATAAATTTGGGCGCAGGGCAAAAAATCACATCTATGTGAAATTTAAATTTTCAATATTTATCTCTTTCATTATCTTTACTTTTTCTCAATCGTTTTACTCTCTCTCTCTCTCTCTCTCTCTCTCTCTCTCTCTCTCTCTCTCTCTCTCTACCCTGATCGTTGTCATTTTTTTTCTATGTTATATTAAAATATGTACTTTAAGGAGAGTGAAATATACGATCGTGGGGAGGATAAGTCAGAAGTCTTTACTGAGCGACCACCTGCTGTATGCGACCAGTTTTATGGCAGTAGGGGTGGTCGCATCAAACAGGTTGCACTATATATATATATATATATATATATATATATATATATATGTCTGTGTGTGTGTGTGTGTGTGTGTGTGTGTGTGTGTATGTATATATTCTTGTCGAAATAAATTATAGTTCATAACTGGCTAAGATTATATGGTTTTCCTTTTTTGTACATCATATTGATCTGGACAGTACTCATTGACCTCTCTGTAAAGTTTTCACTTTGATAATTTATATTGAATAGATTTATTTGAATTATCCTTAGCGTTCAAGGATTTGATATCATAACATATATATATATATATATATATATATATAAGGCGCATATAATCTCACAGGTGTTCACCTCTCGAAGAAATCGTGAATCTCCACTCCTGCCTGCCGGGACATCTCAGGTCAACCCAGTACCCGGTTTCCTTCAACTGGTAAGGAATTTCATGCAAACTTATACCCTAGTATCCTTCATTAAAGTGGTTTTATGCGCCAGCAAATGAGAATATCTAGAGAATTAATACGTTTGGCATAGTATGCGACCTACCCGATTAGAATGTGTCATACTTGAGTAAGAATATATTTATAGATATAAGTATTCTACTATTTATTAAAACTAATTATTTTTTCTAATCCTAGCCATAAACCTTCACTAACCCTAACCCTTACCAGAATTAGAATTTTTCTTTATAATACGCTTTTTAAGTTAGGTCACATACAACTTTGTGTAAATGAATTAAAACAGCTAGTTTAGTTACCTTTCTTTCACCGTATGGTCATTTTGGATCCACTGGAATGAAAAGAAGTAATCGATTTTTTTTCCTTATATTAGGTTGTTTGCAGTGGTGTGCAGTAATACAAATTTACGAGGTGATGATGAAATTTGTTTGGCCTTGAAAATATTGTTTCAGCTTTGATTGCATCAGATTTCTATCACGCCCGGACACTATTGTCTCGACTGTCGATTAGTTGTTCTACAACCATTGTATGCGATGGACGTTACTCCAAGGAAGCGTACGAAAATTGTAACGCAGCATGAAATGCTGGCAAGCCTTACAGAGAAAACACATATTGTTGGTGTCAGCCATTCAACTGTCAGTTGTGTCATCAAGGTGAAGAAACAAACTGGATCCATCAGTCCAAAACGTAAAAAAAATGCAGCCAGGAGAGAAAAACGCCAACGCGATTATTCATTTTGTTTCAATTATTTTGCAGAGGCGTGTACTATACTAGTAACAAAACTTTGTAGGCCACATTCAAAAGGTACGCCACATGCTATACCGGCACCAAATTAATCTTAGTGCAAATATCAAAACATATATATAAGTAAACTAGCAGTTTAGTTTCACTCGGGTAGTTTAAGGAATAATAAGAATAAAAAACATATGATGAATTTACATAGCAAATACATACACAACGTCCACCCTTGTCACTTTTATAGATATAGACTAGCAGTTTAGGCCGATTTCACTCGGGTAGTTTAAGGAATAATAAGAATAAAAAACATATGATGAATTTACATAGCAAATACTTACACAACGTCCACCCTTGCCACTTTTATAGATATAGACTAGCAGTTTAGGCCGATTTCACTCGGGTAGTTTAAGGAATAATAAGAATAAAAAACATATGATGAATTTACATAGCAAATACCTACACAACGTCCACCCTTGTCACTTTCATAAATATAGATATCGATGTAGAATGTCGCTATTGGATTAGGGTCGGAGGGGGTGGTGCAACATATATAGCTATAGATAATATAAAGTGGGGTGATCGATTCTATATTATAATCAATACATAAACTGATCCCTGAGTTTGTGGTGTGATAATATATATTTTTGTACCCCTAATTTTAGCTTTCTGAAAATGTTCAAGGTATCGTTAGCGCTCTAAAATTTTGATCTACATCTGAGCGCAACTCTCGTCAAGCTAACCCGCAAAATACAGACGCTAATTCGAATCTATCAAACAAACAAATACTTACACAACGTCCACCCTCGTCACTTTTATAGATATAAAACACTAAAACTTATAGAAACCTTCGTAACTCTCATATTAAATGTATTTATTCACAATGCACTTATATACCAGATGAAAATGATATTAAATAAAACAACTAAAACATAGGAACTGATTTCGACATTTTATGACACAGCATGGATATATATATATAATATATATAGATATAATATATATAATTACATTCATTAACGTAACGTAATTTAATTAATGAAGAACAAGCGGAATTCATTCTGACATGTAATAAAATTATTAAGAATTTTCGTGATAATTAATTATAGACTTTATTATACATTTTCCTTCCATTTTCCGAAGCTCTAACCTTAGCAATGATTATGTGTTAGGCTGATATACTCAGAAATATATTAAAAGATCTTGAGATATTCAAAGGTATAATCCATTGTTTATCATACGTGAGTTTAAAAAACAAACATTAGTCGTATCTACATTTGCGTCTATAGGTAAGCTTTGGGTAATTTTATCCTTATGTCTTTAGCTAAAGATTGCTTGGGTTTATACTTGAGTCTATAGGTAAAAAATATTCGATATTATACTTGAGTTTTTAGGTCAATATTCCTAGATTTTATCTATGCGTCTACAAGAAAATATCGGTGAATTTTATACTTTTGTCTCTAGATACATATTGCTTATGAGTCTATAGGCAAACATTGATAAATTTCATAATTGTGTCTGTAGGTAAATAGTATTCGGATTTATACTTAAATTTATAAGTAATCATTGGCTGATTTTGTGTTTGTGTCTACGCTTAAAAATTGTTCGAGTAAGCCTTGATCAAGTGTATACTTAACAGTATGGACAAATATTGGTTGTTTTTTTTTTACTTGTTACTTTTTTACAGGTACAAATTCTTGTTTGTACTTGTATTTATGGGTAATTATCGTTCGGTTATATTTAAAATTTTAGGTAAAAATTGGTTGAGTTTATACGTGTGCATGCTTGGTTTTGACATGAGTCTATAGGTATGCACGGGATATTTTTTTTACTTGTGACTGTAGTCAAAATTGGTCATGTTGAAATTTTATTCCATAGACTGGTTAGATTTATACTTGAGCTCATAGAAAATATTTCTCATCCATAACCGAGTCCGTAAGTATTCATCTAGTAGGTGGCTTTTTTCTTTTGTTTTTTAGTAGAGTCTAAACTTTTGCTATTTTGTGAAAATATGTGAGTTGTGGCGCAGTGGATATCGGCTCGGAACGAGAAATCGGAGAGACGAGTTCGAATTCCTTGCATTCACTTACGCGCAAATACCCTTGGGAAAGGTATTAATCCGGTTATTCCTTCCAGTTATGGGTTAAATAACAGGAGAGATTGGGTTTTATAGCCTTGGTCGACAACCAGTCTACCGCAGAAAGCAATGGCAACCTACTGCGGAATAACCTTCTGCCCAGTCAGTCATGTCTCTTTCGAGACATGATCGCCCAAGCGTGTATCACGTATGGCACTGAACTGACTGACTGACTTTCAAATTAAATAATTTTTTAAAAAATACATGAAAATACAGTCATGATGGCACATTTCTGCGACATGCCTGAATCCATCCTGCATATATACAAGTCAACCATCCGTCGGTGCATGGATTACTGCTGCCATTTATGGTCAGGCGCCCCTGCCGTTCTCCTCAGTGTTCTCGACAGGCTCCAAAGGAGAGTCTGTAATATGATAGGTCCTGATCTGGCGGCTCGACTGCAGCCACTTCTCCACCGTCTTCTCCCTTTGTCTGTTCTATAAATACTTTCATGGCTTCTGCTCCAAAGAACTTAAGTCACTGGTGCCTCCTCAACTCGCGCAACCAGACTGGCAACTGGGTCCCACCCATTCACAGTCAGGTTAGCCAAATGCAGACGACAATTCTACTCCTGCAGCTTCTTCTCTCGCACTTCCCGCCTGTGGAACACGCTCCCGTATTCTTGCTTTCCTGACGGCTACAACCTCCAGAAATGTAAATGCAATGTCAATACTCACCTATTAATCACTGGACTCTAGCTCTCTCCCCAACCCCGTATAACCTTCCCTTTCTCTCCACCTATGTATCTGTCATCGCACCTGCTTTCTCAGCTTTCTATTGCTCCTTTCTAACTAGTTTGTACTCCTCACTCTTTTCTAATTAATCTTTTTACAGTTATGTAGCCCCCCGCTCATCAGTGGCATTTCTGCCTTGCTCGGGGTGAAATGATTAAAAAAAAATATGTTTTGTATATATTTACACTATTTACATTGTTTTCATACTCACGGCGTTTCAGCCGTTGTACGCTGCGATTGTCTTTCAATCACCTGAAGCAAACCTGAGCGTACAACTGCCGAAACAATGTAAATAGTGTAAATACATATGTTTTGTTTACCGCATTAATGGATTTTGAGTTAAGATTTATAACGTGTATTAAAACTTAAAAGAAATTTTTTGATATTCACAAAATCTCCAAAAATAGGTTTATGATGAAGCAAAATATGCAAAATTTATTGCGGACAGTCAATCAGTTAAGTGCCATACATGACACACGGTTGGTTAATCATGTCTCGAAAGAGGCAGATTATTTTCTCATTGCTTTCTGCGATAGACTGGTTGCCAACCAAGGCTATAGAATCCAATCTGTCCTGGTATTTAACTCATACCTGGAAGAAGAAGAAATGGTTTCAAGGGTATTTGCAGATAAGTGAATGCAACAAATTCGACTGGCATTCGAACTCGGCTCTTCGATTTTTCGTACCGAGCCGATATCCTTGCTCCACATCACACATCCAGATAATCCCTCCACACTCACTGTAAACAAACGAATCCAAATTTGACCTTTTGCTAGTAACAGAAGCCTGAGCAAAGGCTGATGAATAAAAGGAAATACACTATAGTTTTTGACATTTTATCTGTTACTAAAAAAATACAAAGTAATTTATTTTAAGGTGTTGTTTCAAAAAATGCAAGGTAAGCCCAAATATGTCGCCTGTAGTGTAACTGTGATAAAATTGTTATCGGTACGGAACAAGTATAACTGTTATAAAAATATTATGAGAAAAAATAACTGCTAAAAAAAGTGTAGTGTAACAAAATAACTGTTATAAAACTGCAATGGGCGAAATAGCTGTTATATAACTGCTATATGCGGTAGAATATAGTCATTTAACTTTCAGATACACGGGATAATTATTATATAACTGCTATAACAATTAGCAGCAAACCGAATTTGAATTTCGTCTGGTGCTATTTATGTTAAAGTAATATGTGTGTGGTGGTCCAGTGGATATCGGCTCGGAACAAGAAATCGGAGAGACGAGTTCGAATTCCAGTTGAATTAATTGCATTCACTTACGCGCAAATACCCTTGGGAAATGTATTAATCCGTCTCTTCCTTCCAGTTATGGGTTAAATAACAGGACAGATTGTGTTCTATAGCCTTGGCTGGCATCCAGTCTACTGCGGAAAGCAATTGGCAACCTACTGCGAGATAATCTTCTGTCGAGTCAGTCATGTCTCTTTCGAGACATGATCGCCCAAGCGTGTTTCAGGTATGGCACTTAACTGACTGAATATAGCGTTTAGCAAAGGCATGAATCCACGAACTTGTCATCCGTCTCAACGCCACATACCGTACTATATCATGTCACTAGCATACTTCAATGGTTTACGGAGAAGGCGTTGAATAATTAAACAATCTAGAGGAAACTACTTTCCCGTAACTAAAGCCCAGAGTGGAATAATTGTAAAACTTGACTACGATCATTGTCAACCTTGACCGACGATCTTATTTGGATGTCAGTTTGTTAAAAAAAAAAAAAAAAAAAAAAAAAAAAAAGAGAAAGAAAGAAACAGTTTTTGGCGACTGTGGGTGACTGCCAAAATAAAGTACATGGACTTCAAAGCTGTCAAATACCAAAGTAGGTAATTCTATACTCACGAATGCAATAATATACACAGGTAAGCGATAACACTTATTGGGCGTGTAATTACATACACACATAAGTTAATGAGGTGGAAAGCCAATCACGAACAGCCTTTGAAGTAACACAGACATGATATTTCGTAAATTACAATAATATATATAAATAGATGAAAACATACGGATTGACAATAATATCTGTGAACCTAATCCTGCGTATATAAGACGACTTTGCAACTTATAGCATCAGACGTGTAAGTAAATAAATTACGATACAACTGTGTTTTAACGCGTCTCGTCCAGAAAAAAAGAAAAGTGCGTCGTAGTGCAGTGGATATCAGCTCGGAACGAGAAATCGGGAAGCCGAGTTCGAATTCCAGTTGAATCCATTGTATTCACTTACGCGCAAATACCCTTGGGAAAGGTATTAATCCGTCTCTTCCTTCCAGTTATGGGTTAAATAACAGGACAGATTGGGTTCTATAGCCTTGGTCGGCAACCAGTCTACCGCAGAAAGCAATTGCAACCTACTGCGAGATAATCTTCTGCCCAGTCAGTCATGTCTCTTTCGAGACATGATCGCCTAAACGTGTATCACGTATGCCACTTAACTGACTGACTGAATATAATAACTGAAATAATGATTAAGGCTTCTACTGGTCATAAAATGGGGGATCGGTTTTCTATTGTTATGAAGTAATAAACTGATCCCCCACTAATTACTAATATAATACATCTCTTTTTTCTCTAGCCATGAGTCAAATAACAGGACAGATTGGGTTCTATAGCCTTGGTCGGCAACCAGTCTACCGCAGAAAGCAATGGCAACCTACTGCGAGATAATCTTCTGCCCAGTCAGTCATGTCTCTTTCGAGACATGATCGCCAAAGCATGTATCACGTATAGCATTTAACTGACTGATTAAAAAAACAGTCATTCGTTGATGAAATCAATCATCTGAAAGAAAAAAAAAAGTACAATAATCAATATGCATCACAATTTAAGTTCAAATTTGATATATGCATTCAAATGCATATATGCATTCAAATTTAAAGATTATCATGCAGCATTTAACTTCTTTTCAATAATATTTTTTCCTGATATTATTTATCGTTATCAAAAACTAATAGTGATTTTTATAGAACTACATTCATATTTTTTTTAATCATATCACCCCGAGCAAGGCGGTAATGCCACTGATGTGCAGGGGGCTACGAAAGAGTGAAAATATTAGAAATGAGAAGCCGGAAACCACATCCTAAACAAGGGAACAAGGGATGAGCCTCTACACCTGTTCAATAGACATGGGTGGAGTGTCAAACCGAGCGATAGTTTAGTCTATCTACTCCAATTGAAAAAAAAAGAAAAAAGAAAAGAGTGAAAAGATTGGAAAAGAGAAAGCCGGAGACCACATCCTAAACAGGGAACAAGCGATATTCCTCTATACCTGTTCAATAGACGTGGGTGGAGTGTCAAACATGGGCGATAGTTTAGTCTATTTACTCCAATTGAAAAAAAAAGAAAAAAGAAAAGAGTGAAAAGTTTGGAAAAGAGAAAGCTGGAGAGCACATCCTAAACGGGGAACAAGCGATATTCTTCTATACCTGTTCAATAGACGTGGGTGGAGTGTCAAACATGGGCGATAGTTTAGTCTATCTACTCCAATTGAAAAAAAAGAAAAAAGAAAAGAGTGAAAAGGTTGGAAAAGAGAAAGCCGGAAACCACATCCTAAACAGGGAACAAGGGATGAGCCTCTACACCTGTTCAATAGACGTAGCTGGAGTGTCAAACATGGGCGATAGTTTAGTCTATCTACTCCAATTGAAAAAAAAGGAAAAAGAAAAGAATGAAAAGTTTGGAAAAGAGAAAGCCGGAGAGCACATCCTAAACGGGGAACAAGGGATGAGCCTCTACACCTGTTCAATAGACCGGGCGAAAGTTTAGTCTATCTACTCCAATTATATATATATACACACTCTTGAGCAAATTAATTCAAACAACTGCTTTAGTTTCCTTTCTTTCACCATTGGGTCAGTTTTGGACTCACTGTATTGACAGGGCGTAGTTGATTTCTATTATTTCCTCAGATTAGGTTATTTGCTGTGTTGTGCAGTGACATGAATCAATTTTCGGGGGGGTATGATCAAATTTGTTTGGCCTTGAAAAAGAAAAATGTATCATCGGTGATTGCATCAGATCACGTCCAGACAGTTGTCTCGATTGTCGATTAGTTGTTTTATGACCATTGTCTACAATGGACATTACTCCAAGGAAGAGTAAGAAAACTGTTATGCTACACGAACGCACTGGAAACATGTGATGTTTTTATTACACGTGGCACACACATTTAAAGACACATATTTTTCCTAAGGATGTGAGTCATGGTGCATTGGATATCGGCTCGGAACGAGAAATCGGGGAGCCGAGTTCGAATTCCAGCTGAATTCATTGCCTTCACTTACGCGCAAATATCCTTGGGAAAGGTATTAATCCATTTCTTCCCTCCAGTTATGGATTAAATAACCGGACAGATTGGGTTCTATAGTCTTGGTCGGCAACCAGTCTACCGCAGAAAGCAATGGCAATCTACTGCGGGATAATCTTCTGCCCAGTCAGTCATGTCTCTTTCGAGACATGATCGCCCAAGCGTGTATCACGTATGGCACTTAACTGACTGACTGATATTTTTCCTCTATATTTAAAATATTCATCCATTGATTTATTAGACCTGACACATATCTGATCAATGAAATCATACCTCAATCAACATGCTGTCTCTGTGAATTTTTAAAAGATTTTTTTAAAATTTTATGTCTTTAAAAAATTTCAGAAGAATCTTATTAAAGTGAAACATGTTAGATTAAAGACACTTTTTTCTAAACTGTTCTTTACTTATTCTATTCATCTTGTTTAATTTCGGTCCATATATTCAACACAGATAGATAGATAGTGTCTGTGTGCGTATATATTTATATTTGATTGTTACAAATATTTATTCTTTTCCTTAAAGAGAGACCGCGGATTTTTGTTAGTGTCTGCCTTTCAACTGTCTGTCGAGTCATCAAGGCGAAGAAAGAAACTGGATCCATCAGTTCAAAACATAAATATAAATGCGGTCAGAAAAGAAAAATAACGCCAAGTGACAACGTGCACGCCATCTGGGAAAGAGTGATAGAACCTTGGAAGATATTATTCGTTTTGTTTGAAATGATTTGCCCAAGGGCCTATATACCTCTACTAGCATCATAGCTTGGCGTTGCCCCTGCAACTCAAAACATTTTAGTAGTAGGACTCGGTTATATATAAAAAAAAAAAATAATTATATTAAAAAATTGTTGTTTAAAAATTGTTAAAAAATTCCATTAAAAATCTATTTTCTTTTGCGTAAATGTGATTTGATGTTTTGTGTCACATTGTGAACAATATTGCGTTTGTTTTTGTTTCAAAATTACCGGGGGAAATATTTACAGTTTTTGTTGACTAAATGAATTTAACATGAAAATAAAAATTATTTATTTTGTTTTACTGAAATTAGGAGTATAAAAACTATTACGCTCTCAGTTCAGAACAAATGTTTTTAAATATTTCTTTTGTTTCAAAATTACGTGGTAAAATATTCACATTTTTTGTTGATCAAATGAATTTTTAAAACGTCGGAATAAAAATGAAATATAAAGGCTCATTTTTTGTTTTAGTCGCGTTTGATACGTATGATTTGATTTTTGTGACGTAATCTAGCAACCATCTTAGATCTTAGATGTTTTACGGAGCAAATGTAAACAATCTGTACCATTGGCCAAAAAGTGCGAAAGGTAAAAATTGCTGAACTTAAACTCAAAAAGTATGTGTCGACCTGGCTTCCCTGTAGATATGTGTCCCTAGAAAGTTTGCATGCCGTAGCTTAAAAAATGTCGGTGTGCATAAGGAACAGTCACACACAGACTCACAGATTGCTTTTTTATATATAGATAATGCACGTGGAAAAACTATTTAATAAGAACGCGTTAACACCTTCGCGTGTCAGCTCGTCGTCTTCCGCTCATGAAAAAGCTTTCCCACTTTTTTCGGATTCTATACGAACTAACAAGCATATATTATATTTGTATATAGTGGGTTTAATTAGATTTTACAGTTCCAGTGAGAAGAAATTTCTAAATTTATGATGCTTGCTCATATATAACGAAAATGAATGTATATTATGTTTACTTATAAGCCGTTCTAAACATCGTATTTTAGCTTTAATTTCTGCTGAAAATGAACAAAAATTTACCACACTTTGGATATTTTTTTATTACGCTGATTTTTTATCTAAGTTTTTCGTACACATGAGCCATTTTAGAGTGGTTGCATGGAAATTAAAATAAAGATATTAACCATCAAATATTATGTTGTCTTAAAAGACTGATATGTGACGTTAACGGTCACAGAATAGCAGACGCAGGTCGTAAATTCATGATGCGGTTCTATGATGTCATACCACATGAGAGATCGAAATATTGACAACAGAACCATATGTCTAGATGCAATGTAATCTGCTGAGACTAATTTGAAATGTGATTTTATTGAGCGTGGGTTGCTTTGATTTAATGTATCTGAATGTTCTTTTTACTGTGTGTATGAAAGTATTGTTGTGTCATCGATTAATATCTGTCGCTATGTTTTTTTCTAAGAAATGTTGTTTAATTGAACTATGATCAAAAAAGTATTAGGTAAATCTACGAAAGATTGTGGTTGTAGTAAAACCAATATCTGTAATGGGTTTATTATTAATATCTTTGAACGGGCATGTAAACTGATATTGGTCTCGTGTAGAAGATTTAGTTGTATGGTTGTAGGGTTATTAGAGACATCTAGACATATAGTTTTGTTATTAATATTTCGGTTTCTCACGTGGTATGACGTCATACTAATCACTATTTTATGATCTGCGTCTGCTATTCTGTGTCAGTTATATTTGCATAGCAATCTTTTATGAGAACATAACAGAATATCATCTTTGATGGTGAATATATTTATGGTAAACTCCCTACTACCACTCTAAAGATGGCTCATGTGAGCCGGAAGCTTATGTCAAGGACCAGCATAATAAAAATAAATTATATCCAATTTTTGTGTTTATTTTTATTAGAAATAAAAGTTAAAATACGATGTTTCGAACGGCTCATAATTAAAACATAATATACATTCATTGTCCGTTATATTTAACAATATATGTTTAAATAACTATATATATATATATATATATATATATATATATATATATATATATATATATATTATTTATTCATAAATTATAACATGGATATGTTACAATATCACTACAAAAGTAGCCATTTTCTTTCAACACTTTTGTGTCTTTTCAAGTGATGTGATGGTTCTTTTTTTTTTCTTTTTAAGAACGCTCAATTAACGGAGATATTTTTTGAACGCTCACTGATGGGGAATTTTTAAGAATATATATATATATATATATATATATATATATATATATATATATATATATATATACGTTTGCTCCCTTAAGGGTGTGAACGTTATTTTTATTCGTTTTTTAGGTTTTTGTGAGTCTCATTCGTGTAAAATCCTTTGTACAATAAAGACAGATGCTGATGATGGTTCGCCTGAAATCGGCCCATACTTCCGATTTACCATGAAATAACGTGTCTACCTTAATTTTTCTTATATGTATTTATATACATATATATATTTAGAGCTTTCTTAGAGAGTTATCCTACCACTGTATGAACAGGATACTCCTTTGGATTCTTCTATACCCACATTAATCGATGCGTACTGTTCTTTGATTTCATCAAGGCAAATGTTTGCCTTGATGTTTTCATATTTCTTATATATATATATATATATATATATATATATATATATATATATATATATAACATAGTGATGATCCACGTATACTGTCTTAATATGTATAGGATAAACTTCTAAAAAATTGTAATTTTAAAAATGTATGTTTTTGATAGTATTTGTTTCTGATGAAGGACCGAGGTCGGTCTGAAATATCAAATATAATAATAGAAATAAACAAATACTGTCAAAAAATACATTTTTAAACTCATAGCTTTTTAGTAGTTTTTCCTAGATATATATATAACTTTAATCCAAAAGGAAAAGCAGGTAAGTAATCCCAAAAACCGATCCTAATTAATGTTAAATACATTAATATTAAGATTGCTCAAGGTGGAGGGCTCAATGTAATTTATATTCAATTTACAGAGCCAATTATAAAATAAAACAAAATTTCGATGTTCAAATTCGTTGGATAGCCATTTCTACGAGAAAAAAACTCGGGTCCTCAGCAACGAACTTTATTCCAAATAAAACCAAATGACAAAATGACAAAAGATTTTAGATCGGCAGAAACCCCACGAAATAGGATTTAAATTTTAAATTTAGTCTATGATTTTGGAAAATAAATTGATTTTTAATTAATTAATTAATTAATTAATTTAATTTTTAACTAGTAAATTTGAACCCCACTGCCAATTACTGATCTCAGCCTTACAGATTCCTTCTTTCTTGCTTTTTCTTATCTAAATATCTACCCTTTAACAAGCAAGAATCCTTAGACTAATTTTCAATTTTTAGCCCCCATTTTTTAGTTTTGTTTTGTGAAGATTCTTATTTCCATTTTGTTGGTCGAAACAATTTTACGCATTTAATTTCCCAGGGCTTTGTTATAAATGTATATGTACCTTTATTTTGTTATTTTATTTTGTTTTTTTGTATATTATTTTTTATATATTTTTTTATTTATTTTTTATACTAAATCCAATTTACCTTTAAACATTAAGATTAGTTTTGATTAACATTTACCAGGGCCCTTACAATAAAAATATAATAAATTTTCGTTCCTTTCGTACTAAGCCACCTTTAATTAGTTTCTTAATGTCTTCAAATATAAATAGATTCGAATTTAACTCGTGAATTGCGAATATCCCTTAGCTTTTTAAATAAATTATGTTTAGGAATGTGTATTTGTGTGTATGTATGTGTATATATATGTGTGTGTGTGTGTATGCTTTTGAACGAGTGTGTGTGTGTTTATATATATACTAGCAGTATAGCCCGGCGTTGCTCAGGTGTAATGAAAGCTTTAAAACTAATTCATGGTTTTGGAGCTCAGACTCTGCCTAAAGAATATTTGTGTGAAGTTTGGTGAGAATCGGATAAAAATTGTGGATTTATATAAAGGACATACAGAGCAGATAAACAGGCACAAACACAAACATCTTGCCTTATATATATATATATATATATATTATTGATTTTCTGCACTATTGTAAGAACTGCAACCTTGAAACTTCTGAATATCGTTTCTTATGTCTTTGTCTATGAGTGTATCAAATTTGATTAAAATCAGACCACTCCTTCTATAACCTGATTTTTTCGATTTTCGATATTTATCGGGGGTAGCTCGACACAAAACCTAGCTAAGAACACTCGCAGACGCTTATAGTACAACTGTGTACATTTTCAAGAAAATCGGTTCAGCCGTTTTGGAGTCTATAGATAACGGATGCACACACACACACACAGATAGGCACACACACACAGACAAAGTTTCATTTATAAATAAATTTATATATGTGTGTGTGTCTCTGTGTGTGTGTACACTTGTTGAATTGATCTACTCCTTAAGTTAATATTTTTATTTTTATTTTTTATTTTCTATTTATTTTTTAATTTAAATCTAATTTTGAGATTTATATTTTAAATTTAGATTTGTATGTCAAAATTTTGTCTTAAAAATTTTTTTTTCTATAAAATTTGTCCCATTTATTTCAACTAAAAATCGCTATGATTTATTTTTCAACAAGAATGATAAAAATTTCCCTTGTTTCTATGGAAATAGATTTTTTTCCTTTCTTAGCTTTCTTCCATGTCAACCATTCCTTCCGCCTTTTACTTCTTTTCCTTTTTTTTCTTTCTTTTCTTTTTCTTCTTCCCCTTGCCATTTCTTTCGCCCAGACAAGGCTACATTTCAATTTTTAAACTCTCGACTCAGTTAAGGGGTGCAGTGGGGTGGGGGGTGGCGGTTAAAAAATTTAAAAATAAAAATAGACAAAGATATCTGTCTGCTTTCTTATTAATCCTACCCATTTAAATTTCGATGAAAAGTTTTTGGAGGCTTCTGCCGGTATAAAATCTTTTGTCATTTTCTCATTCGTTTTTTCTTCTTTTGGAATAAAGTTCGTTGCTGAAGACGCGAGATTTTTTCTCGTAGAAATGGCTATCCAACGAATTTGAACATCGAAATTTTGTTTTATTCTATATATACCATCCTGTCCGATTTCGATTCATATTTCATCTGCATTTGATCTTTAACACACACACACACACACACGCACACACACACACACACACACACACACACATATATATATATATATATATATATATATATAGATATAAAGATTGATGGTGTTGTGGTAGCAAATGCTAATTCAAACAATACTCAGCAAAACCAGCATAAGTCCACTTTACACTGGAGTAACAACGAAGTAATAGTTCAAGTTGTTACTAGATTCAAAAGTTAGACAAGAGCCTGGTTCGAAGAGCAAGTCAAAAACGTCGACAGAAGTCCCGTCAGCCTAAAAAAAAACTTAAACTCACATCAGGTTTAACCACGAATTCCGTTTATGCATAGGTCAGGTCAATATCTCCCTTTTTGTCACTAATGTAATAATGTGAAAACTGGAGATATTGCTCAGACTGATAGTATCCAAGACAGGTCATGCCATTTGTAATCGTCAATGATAAATTTGAATGCCTCAAAATGAAGCTGCTCTCCTTTGACCACCAAAGTGAAATTTTCCTGCCTACCATCAGAATTGTGGTACAGTGGATATCGGCTCGGAACGAGAAACCGGGGAGCCGAGTTCGAATTCCAGTTGAATCCATTGTATTCACTTACGCGCAAATACCCTTGGGAAAGGTATTAATCCGTCTCTTCCTTCCAGTTATGGGTTAAATAACAGGACAGATTGGGTTCTATAGCATTGGTCGGCAACCAGTCTACCGCAGAAAGCAATGGCAACCTACTGCGGGATAATCTTCTGCCCAGTCAGTCATGTCTCTGTCGAAACATGATCGCCCAAGCGTGTAACACGTATGGCACTTTAACTGGCTGACCATCAGAATGGATGACGCTAGTTTCCTAGAGAGCGCTTCCTTGGCTTCACTCTCTCAAAATGACACAACTTGAACGACTACATCGAATCTGTAGCTGTATGTACTGATAAGAAGGTTTTGTCACTCAGTCGGTTCAGAAACTTTTTTTTTTTTCGTCAGAATATATTTTGCACATTTATAATTCTACCATTTATCGGCGCATTGAATACTTTTGCCATATCTGGTCAGGTGCTCTTGTCGTTTATCTCGGGGTTCTCGATAAAATCCAAGGGAGGATCTGCAATATAATCGATCCTGACTTGGCAGCCCACCTTCAGTCACTTTCTAACCGATGTGATGTGCCTTTCCTATGTCTTTCTACAAATATTTTCATAGCAACTGCTATGAAGAGCTTCTTTTACCTTGGTTTCTCGACCACACTTATTTACGCATGCTATTAGATTGTATCATCTTCTACTCTAACAGTTTCTTTTCTCGCACTTTTCGTTTGTGTAACTCCCTTCTGTTTGCTTTCTTACTTGATAGCTACAATATCCAAAAGTTTAAATGCGACATCAGTTGTCGTTTTTTGTCTTCTTGATTTTCATCTTTCTCTTATCCTTTCTTCGACATCCTCAGTACCTTGTTCTCTCTCTCTCTCTCTACACACACACACACACACACACACACAAATATATATATATATATATATATATATATATATATATATATATATATATTAATACAGGCTTCATTGAATAATAGAGACAAGTTCTGTCTATTTTGTGTAAGATCCGTTCGTATGATCTGATTAGCTTGATAGTGTTGTCATGGAAAGACGACAAGAAATCGCAGTAATTGTTGATTTTTTTTATCAGGTCTGAGCTTTCGGCTTACATAAGCCATTATCAGAGGATGAACATTTAATGTTCAGTAAACATAGAATATTTAAACTATTATTAACAGAGTGGCTGTAGGCCGAGAAGGAATGGTGGTAGAGGGTTTTTGTTCAATTGAGTGTATAGTGGCATGAGGGATTGGTCTGGGAACTGCTGCTACTATGGGTGTAGGGAGTAAGTATAATAACTATGACCTCTCCCGTCGATTATAGGCATTGAAGTATGTTAGTAGAGGTGTCGAAATTTATTTTATTTAGGCTAGATTTAAACTGTTTGATGTAGATAGCTTCTATAATTTTAAGTTTTCGTTTATTATTTTCTTGTCTAATTATATGCGTATTTTCAACAAGTGTTTTTCTAAGAAGTGTGTGTTGATAGCCGTGTATATAACTCCCCCAGCACACCAGTGGAGCTTTTGCCTTCCCTGAAATGAAATGATAAAAAAAAATGTCATGTTTTATTTTTTTCGAGATAATAGTTTCACTTGTCCCTACGTTATCCACAATAAATTTAAAATATGTCCAGTTGAATTCATTGCATTTACTTACGCAGAAATACCCTTGGGAAAGGTATTAATCCGTCTCTTCCCTCCAGTTATGGATTAAATAACAGGACAGGTTGGGTTCTATAGCCTTGGCTGGTATCCAGTCTACCGCAGAAAGTAATGGCAACCTACTGCGGGATAATCTTCTGCCCAGTCAGTCATGTCTCTTTTGAGACATGATCGCCCAAGCGTGTTTCACGTATGGCACTTAACTGACTGATGTCCTTCTTAATGGTAAAGAATTTTACACCCAATGCGCACAAAATAACTTCGTGTAAAATTTAAAATTATTTCGCCGATTTTTATTTTCGATTAAAACAACTCAACTCTTGTTGAGAATGGCTTCGTGAAATTAAGAACGAAAGAATTCACAATATAATGCCGTCAGTCTTCGCTTACAAAAAAAGAACGATATTTTTCTTAATTACATTGATCTAGTTGACGTCACACGGCTGTAATTCATCAGACAGCTCAACCGACTGCCGTCATGGTGAAAGGACTTGAATTGTTACAACAAAAGACACCAAATCGTCTACATCTGGAATCAATAAAGGCAAAAACTCTTTTAACTTCTATCTACAGTCGATTGCGAATTTACGATCTCTTTCATCACCCTAAAAAAGCAATGAATCGACCAATCAATGCCGTCACATCTATCAGCCTCTCTCTCTCTCTCTCTCTCTCTCTCTCTGGGGGAGCTTTTATTTCCATTTTTTTTACTCATTAATTCAAGTAGTTTGCTTAATATAGCGTGATATTTTACTGCCTCAGCTTGCACACCATTTTCGCTTGTGCAATCGACAGTATGAAGAAACAAAAATTCAGACGGAAACAAAAGAAGCCAATACTGAACTACTATTTAATATCAATCATTCTATATAGCAGTGAATGCTAGACAGAGAACATGTAGTTCTACAGAAGGATGCTGAGAATACGATGGACGAGACAGGAGAGCAAATAAAGAGTTTTAAGAATTTCTTCTTTTTTTTTTTTTTTTTAGTCGAGTTCACCTGAAGGAAGACACTAATGCCACTAAGGATTAGTGTGTGTGGCTGAATTAGAAAAAAGAAATATTACTAAGGAGCGGGAACAAAAGAAGGCTATTATAGAGGAGAACAGATCGCGATTGGCACCGTCTTTAAATTTTTTAAAGGCGGAAATTAACTAGAAAGCATCGAGCCGGGAGAAAGTTACACAATCGAAATTGCGAGAAAAGAATCTGTTAGCATATAACTTACGACTACATCTAGCCAACCGAACTGTAAATTAATGCGACCTTATCGCCAGTCTAATACAGCGATTAGATTCTTAAAATCTAGGTCAGTCAGTTAAGAGCCATATGTGATACACGCTTAGGTGATCATGTCTCGAAAGAGATATGACTGACTAGACGGAAGATTTTCGCGCAGTATATTGCCATTACTTTCTGCTGTAGACTAATTGCCGACCAAAGCTATAAAGTCCAATCCGTCCTGTTATTTAACTGATAGCTGGAAAGAAGAGACCATTCTCAAGGGTATTTGCGCGTAAGTAAATGCAATGAATTTAACTGGAATTTAAAATAGGCTCTTCGATTTCTCGTTGTGAGCTGATATCCATTGCATCACAAAGCCCAATGTCTAGTTACCATAGCGAAAAGTTCATCCGAACATTAAAGTATATATAGAAAAAGAACAGAGACAACTTAATGGTGGTGGCAAAGTAACTAAAGCCGAGACACCAGATCAGGACTTATAACATTACTGGTTCTTCTTTGGATTTTATCTAGGATCTCTAGGTATGTAGCAGAAGCACCACGTCATATTTTTAATCGTTTCACCCCAAGTAAGGCGGTAACGCTACTGATGCGCAGGGGCGGGGGGCTACATAAGAGAATAAGATTAGATTGGAGGAGAGTAAAGAGAAAGACGAACCAATTACAGGGGGTATCGGAGAAGGGAGCAACAGAATGATGGGAATACAGGTGTGATGACAGTTGCAAAGGTAGAGAGAAATGAAAAGATATACAGAGAGTGTAGAAAGAAGTGGAGTCAAGTGGTTAAGAGATGGGTATTGACATTGCATTTAAATTCCTGGAGGTTGTAGGAAAACAAGAATATGGAAGAGAGTTCCACAGGCGCGAAGTTCGAGAAAAGAAGCTGATGGAGTAGAATTGTCGGCTGCATTTGATTGATCTGTGAATGGGTGGAACCCAGTTGCTAGTCTGGTTGCACAAGTAAACTCATGTGGCAGGGGCACCAGTGACTTAAGTTCGTCAGAGCAGAAACCATGTACCTATCATATTACTGATTCTCCTTAGGAACCTGTCGAGAACACTGAGATGAACAGTGATGGAGCCTGACCATATATGACAGCAGTATTCTATGCACGGATGGATGGTTGATCTGTATATGTGCAAGATGGATTCAAGCAGGAAAAATCTCCTGGGCCTGACACATTGACCCAACCTTCCTAGCTGTGGATTTAGCTATTGGCTCAATGCAATGGTTCCACTTGAGATCGGAAGATAGGATAAGGGCGAGGAGATGCAGTATATTGCTCTCAGGGAGACTCGCTTGGTCCATGTTTATGGGGTGGGGTAGAAAAGGTTGCCTATGATGATTGACTGAGTGCAGATCCCTCTAAGATCAGCAGCGAGGTTATGTTTGTCCGCCTCGCCAGACTTCTTACTGATGCGGAAGTAAATTGTGGTGTCATCTGCGTAGATGCCTACTTGGCAGTTGATGACGTCTGAGAGATCATTTATGAAAATAAGACAGAGCGTCGGGCCTAGGATAGAGCCCTGAGGGACATCAGCGTTTGTACAGTAGGATGTGGAGGCATGCCCATTCAAGACGGTTTCATTAAGCGGTTAGATAGGAAAGATTGAATGTGACAGCAATATGCGAAGAATGAAAGAATGACGGATTTATAGAAATGAAAGACGGATTCTAGAGACAGCCAGCTTTCGAAGCTGACATAGCAAAGGATTCAATATAGTCTTTCCACTTCATGCCAACCGATAACGTTAGCTCGAGGAGAAGCAACGAGTCAGTCGCATACAGGTTAAAATCAGCCATGCAGAGGCAGAAAGGAATCTCATGGATCTAAACTTATTTATAAATGGAACTTTGTCTGTGTGTGTGTGTGTCCGTTAACTATAGACTCCGAAACGGCTGAACCGATTTTCTTGAAAATTTACACAGTTGTACTATAAGCGTCTGCGAGTGTTCTTAGTTAGGTTTTGTGTCGAGGTACCCCCGATAAATATCGAAAATCGATAATCGAAAAAATCGGGTTATAGAAGGAGTGGTCCGATTTTAATCAAATTTGATACACTCATAGACAAAGACATAAGAAACAATATTCAGAAGTTTCAAGGTTGCAGTTCTTAAAGTAATGCAGAAAATCAATAATATATCTATATAAAAGGCAAGATGCTTGTGTGTGTGTCTGTTTATCTGCCTCTATGTCTGTATTTTTTCAGCCCTTTTATTTTAGTTTTTGCTTCAGGTTTGGCTCTAAGTAGGTATAATTGTAGTTCCTAGTCTCAGCCATGATACCATTTACTCAGAGGACTTATTTAGCCTTCCAAATTCAGTTTATGACGAAAAAAACTTATTTGATATCGATAGCAAGAACTCAAAATTTGACTTACATCCATTCATTTTTCTTTCAGTCTACGGTTTCGCTTTAACTGGAAACAACTATTGCTTTTTGGTCTTTCGTGCAACGTCCAAAGAGTTTGAGCTCCAGGACCATGGATTAGTTTTAAAGTTTTCATTACACCCGAGCAACGCCGGGCTATACTGCTAGTACTTTATAATGAGCCGTTTAGTTTTGGATGAGTTAAATTTAAACGCCACCCTTTGACCTAGTTAACAAAAGACTGAAAGTCGTTACTGGCATCATTTGGCCTTATCATTTGGCCTTATCATTTGGCCTTATCAGACAGTTCAGCGTTACTATCAAGATAGGATAAATGGTTGTGTGAACAACGTAGATGCCAAGTTGATGATTGATGCCATCGGGAACGCCGTTAATGAAAAGGAAAAACAAAGTAGAACCAGTGATTGGACACCCGCATTAAAAAAAGAAGACTGGTTGCCAACCAAGGCTATAGAACCCAATGTGTCCTATTATTTAACCCATAACTGAAGGAAAGAGACGGATTAATACCTTTCCCAGTGGTAGTTGTGCGTAAGTGAATGCAAGGAATACAACTGGAATTTGAACACAGCTCCCCGATTTATCGCTCCGAGTTGATATCCACTGTACCACAACGCACATCTTTTAAGTAAAAAAAATTCTTGTTTTTTTATGGCACCATATATATATATATTGCTTTTGACATCATTATCATCATCATCTCACCCATTTAGACAGAAGTGTGTAGGGCAGTAACTTTTGTTACTGTTTCCTTAACAAACTTTTTTATGGGGCAGTGTTGTTAGCCCTGCGTCCAACCCCCAAACCTGGAGGACCGATGAACCATTCTTGGTCCTTACGTTTACAGCACCTGGTATTCCCAAATGGTTAGCCATCTAAGTACTGACCAGACTCGATGTTGCTTAATTCCGGTGAGAATCGGTATATTCAATACGATATAGACGTAGACATATTGGTTTTATATATATATATATTTTTGTTTTGGTTTTGGTTTTGTTGTTTTTGGGGGGGTTTTGTGTTTTGTTTTTGTTTTTGTTTTATAATGAAGTCTGTAATGATTCAACTATTAATATAAATCACTCAGAACGCGGAGTCAGTCTACGAAACATGACTGCCGTTTGAAATAATTTCTTGATTTCTGCTGACCGACTATAATTCTTCTCAGTTCGTTGTGCGTCAGACAAGATATAAAAAAAATTAAGAGAGAAAGGTTATCGAATCGATCTCTTTTAACTATGGGCAGACCGTGCTAACATTTCGGAAGAGGTTTATGTTTATTAAGACTCTTCAAATCTGTTTTTGTTAGTGGCCACTTTAAGGTTTATACTATTGCTAGTCGACTAATACCTTTCCACTATCGCCAACCCTTCAAACAAATGTCTTCAAAACTAAGTGGTACTCTTCACTCACGTCATGTCTCGAGGAAATGTGTGTCAGATCTCGTCATTAGTCACGCGATATTTGTGCATAATCGTTTCGAAACTGAATCAGACCGATAAGTGGTTTGTGAACGATCTTTTTAGATTTCTCATTGTCAGTTTGTATTTATTTATATATGTATATGTAGTGATTCACTAAGCGTTGATTAGATGTGGCACAAGGACAATAGTAGGGAGCAAATAGTGATTATAGAGCTCAAGTATCGATCGTAATAGATCCAGCCAGGAAAGCTTGCTAAATATTACACTACGTCACATAGGTACATGGTACTGTTTATGACAATCTGGCAGCAAGGCTTCTGATTGCGAGGTTGTGAGGAACATGGAATCACCTCTCATATACTGGTCTTCCCAGATCCACCTTGACCCAAGGTGGTAGTACCTGTTAGAGTCCGAGCAAATAGTTTCTCCCAAAATTAGGGTCAAAACACTCTTAAAGTATAAAAATACACTTTTATAGTAAAAATTTCATAATTATATTTTTGAAGGAAACAATGTTATTAGCAATACATTTTTAGGGGAAAAAAAATACATGCTAGCAATACATGTGACTCTCTACAAAATCATTTCAAAAAAATATGTCAAAGAAAGCTGATCTACAAACTGATTTCTTACAAAGAACCTATATTCTATTCATACGCATCTATTGTGAAAATATTGTCAGCATTAAATAACCCATTGAGGTTGATATGCCGTAAAATAAACCAAATCTTTCTCTCTATATATATATAGGTCTGATTATTTACGATGAATTTTTATTACGAAAATGTGTGTCATTCGGCAGGATTCGAACCTACGACCCCTATCCACAGAGATGTGATCTGGCACGTCATGGACCTTTCGACTACGAATGACCATGAGTCTAAAAGAGATTTTAATCAAGCCTATATAACACAATTTTCGATTCATCGTAATAACCATATCTGCTCTGAAATGTATCGTAATGTCAACAAAAGTAAAACATGTTACGGAAATTAACGAAAATTAACGAAACTTGGTTATAAACAACCGACAATTTGAAATAATTTGCTTGAACATTATTTTTGATTGATACTCATATTTGAGTAGAGATTCTGTTTTTAATTAAACAGTATTATATATTTATATCTACCGGCTTGGTTATTTACGATAAATATAGGCATCATTAAAACCTCGTTTAGACTAATGGTCATTCGTGGTCGAAAGGTCTAAGACGTGTCGGATCACATGGTAGCTTACCCTATGTGGATAGGAGATGTAGGTTCGAATCCTGCCGAATGACACACATTTTCGTAATAAAAATTTATAGTAAATGATCAGACCGGTAGATATAAATATATAATACTGTTTAATTAAAAACAGAATATCTACTTAAATATGACTATCGATCAAAAATAATTTTCAACCAAATCATTTCAAATTGTCGGTTGTTTATAACCAAGTTTCGTTAATTTCCGTAACATGTTGACATTACGATACATTTCAGAGCAAATATGGTTATTGCGATGAATCGAAAATGTATATATATATATCTATAGTATCGAGGCAGTAGATAATTTTCTAAATATGTAATGTTAAATATAAGAAGCACTGAATGTCTGTTATGCTTAATCATGAACCGTTCTAAACATCGTATTTTGACTTTAATTTCAGGTGAAAATAAAGACAAAAATTCTCCAACATTTGGATATTTTTATTAAGTTGGTTCTAAGTTAACGTCCCTGTATCCTCTCTGAAGATGGCTCATGTGAGCTGAAAGCTTAGAACCAATTTAATAAAAAATATCAAAATGTTGGAGTATTTTTATCTTTATCTTCACCAGCAATTAAAGCCAAAATATATTTAGAACCGCTCATGAATAAACATAATAGACATTCATTGTCTCTTATATTTCACTATATGTTTAGAAAAAAAAAAGATATATATATATGTGGGGGGTGTACGTACGTGCGTGTATACACGCATTTCAGTGGACATCCTTTGTTTTTAAACACTTTTTATACGTGTCTATATAGTCGCGTGTCTCTGTGATATATACATACAGTGTGATATGGGTAAATTGTCAAGATTTTATTTTTTTTTTAATTTCACGCATGCGCGTTGTTTGTTTTTGCTTTCGTTGACTGCACAGAATAGTAAAGTCAATTGGGCAGGATCAGTGAGCAAAAATATTTTGACGCAATTCACTCCGCCAGGAATTTCGGAACGACATACTGTACGGCTTGGCATTCGCACCGGAAAGCTTCAATACGTACATTTCAGAATGTCTGGATTTCAACCTCAGGAAAATGTAGAGGATTCGAAAAATGTTGAACGGGTTTAATGGGGATTATGTGGCGATGAAAATGGCGAATTACCTCGTCAAACCTAACGACAGCGTGTCACGTGCATTCTACGACGAAAAAGAAAAGACTAAATATAATTAATAGCACAATTCTCTTCTTTGTGAAAACTGGTTCCCTGTTTAGGATGTGGTTTCCGGCTTTCTCTTTTCCAATCTTCTCACTTTTTTTTTTTTCAATTGGAGTAGATAGATCTATCTATCGCCCGGTTCACACTTCACCCACGTCTATTGAACAGGTTAAGAGGCTCATCCCTTGTTCCCTGTTTAGGATGTGGTTTCCGGCTTTCTCTTTTCCAATCTTCTCACTTTTTTTTTTCAATTGGAGTAGATAGATCTATCTATCGCCCGGTTCACACTTCACCCACGTCTATTGAACAGGTTAAGAGGCTCATCCCTTGTTCCCTGTTTAGGATGTGGTTTCCGGCTTTCTCTTTTCCAATCTTCTCACTTTTTTTTTTCAATTGGAGTAGATAGATCTATCTATCGCCCGGTTCAAACTTCACCCACGTCTATTGAACAGGTTAAGAGGCGCATCCCTTGTTCCCTGTTTAGGATGTGGTTTCCGGCTTTCTCTTTTCCAATCTTCTCACCTTTTTTTTTTTCAATTGGAGTAGATAGATCTATCTATCGCCCGGTTCACACTTCACCCACGTCTATTGAACAGGTTAAGAGGCTCATCCCTTGTTCCCTGTTTAGGATGTGGTTTCTGGCTTTCTCTTTTCCAATCTTCTCACTTTTTTTTTTCAATTGGAGTAGATAGATCTATCTATCGCCCGGTTCACACTTCACCCACGTCTATTGAACAGGTTAAGAGGCTCATCCCTTGTTCCCTGTTTAGGATGTGGTTTCCGGCTTTCTCTTTTCCAATCTTCTCACTTTTTTTTTTCAATTGGAGTAGATAGATCTATCTATCGCCCGGTTCACACTTCACCCACGTCTATTGAACAGGTTAAGAGGCTCATCCCTTGTTCCCTGTTTAGGATGTGGTTTCCGGCTTTCTCTTTTCCAATCTTCTCACTTTTTTTTTTTCAATTGGAGTAGATAGATCTATCTATCGCCCGGTTCACACTTCACCCACGTCTATTGAACAGGTTAAGAGGCTCATCCCTTGTTCCCTGTTTAGGATGTGGTTTCCGGCTTTCTCTTTTCCAATCTTCTCACTTTTTTTTTTTCAATTGGAGTAGATAGATCTATCTATCGTCCGGTTCACACTTCACCCACGTCTATTGAACAGGTTAAGAGGCTCATCCCTTGTTCCCTGTTTAGGATGTGGTTTCCGGCTTTCTCTTTTCCAATCTTCTCACTTTTTTTTTTTTCAATTGGAGTAGATAGATCTATCTATCGTCCGGTTCACACTTCACCCACGTCTATTGAACAGGTTAAGAGGCTCATCCCTTGTTCCCTGTTTAGGATGTGGTTTCCGGCTTTCTCTTTTCCAATCTTCTCACTTTTTTTTTTCAATTGGAGTAGATAGATCTATCTATCGCCCGGTTCACACTTCACCCACGTCTATTGAACAGGTTAAGAGGCTCATCCCTTGTTCCCTGTTTAGGATGTGGTTTCCGGCTTTCTCTTTTCCAATCTTCTCACTTTTTTTTTTTTCAATTGGAGTAGATAGATCTATCACCCGGTTCACACTCCACCCACGTCTATTGAACAGGTTAAGAGGCTCATCACTTGTTCCCTGTTTAGGATGTGGTTTCCGGCTTTATATTTTCCAATCTTTTCATTATTACGTAGCCCCCTGCACATCAGTGGCGTTACCGCCTTGCTCGGGATGATACGATTAAAAGAAAAAAAAACAAGAACTGCTATATGTATCAAAAGTTGTGCTAATTATTCTTTTCTCTGCGTCTAGTGTGGCTAATCAGAAAAATCGCTCAGTGAATAAAGGCAGCTGCTTTCTTACTTACGACAGAAAGGATTTTTTGAAGCTGAAGAGACAGCTTGCATACAGCTAGCATTGATTGATATTGCGTTTTTGCGCGCGAATTTTGGTATCACGTGAACACTGTTTGACGAGTTTTCGTTCTTCGGAATTAAAACTGGGTATGTTATATACTCGTGTATACTGTTTCGTTGATGAAAATAAAACTTGAACTAATTTGACGAGAATAAGCTGGAAATCAAAATGACGATTTTCTTCACAGTAAAAATGCGGCCTTTTGCTCGCAGACAAAATGACGATCTTTTCGATCATAAAATGATGGACAGCAACAAGTATACATGAATAAAAATCTACATAATATTTTTATTCACTTACTAGCAGTATAGCCCAGCGTTGCTCGGGTGTAATGAAAGCTTTAAAACTAATCCATTGTCCTGGAGCTCACACTCTTTAGACGTTGGCACGAAAGACTAAAAAGCAATAGTTGTTTCCAGTTAAAGCGAAACTGAAAGAAAAATTAATGGATGTAAGTTAAATTTTGATTTCCTGGTATCGATATCAAATAAGTTTTTTTCGTCGTAAACTGAATTTTGAAGGCTAAATAAGTCCTATGAATAAATGGTATCATGGCTGAACTAAGAACTAAAATTATGCCTACTTAGAGCCAAACCCGAAGCAGAAAATAAAATAAAAGGGCTGAAAAAATACAGACATACAGGCAGATAAACAGACACACACACACATATATATATATATATATATATATATATATATATATATTATTGATTTTCTTCACTATTGTAAGAACTGCAACCTTGAAACTTCTGAAGATCGTTTCTTATGTCTTTGTCTATGAGTGTATGAAATTTGATTAAAATCGGACCACTCCTTCTATAACCCGATTTTTTCGATTTTCGATATTTATCGGGGGTACCTCGACACAAAACCTGACTAAGAACACTCGCAGACGCTTATAGTACAACTGCGTAAATTTTTAGGAAAATCAGTTCAGCCGTTTCGGAGTTTATAGGTAACGGACACACACAGAGACACACACAGACAAAATTCCATTTATAAATAAGTTTAGATTCGGTGACGTTGAGTGTGAAGTAGAAAGCCTAGTCGGGTCGGGTCGCGTCGGATCAAATAGGAGGTAAGCACGCGTATACGAGCAGCCGGCGGGGTGCGTCTGACTTAACTAACTTCTTCAATTGACTTCAACTTACTGACTGCAAACTGCTAAACTGCTGTCTCTCTGATCTGTTAAATAGGCTAGCCTCACTCGACACGTGTTACTTCCGTTTTACTCTCTCACACCTCGGGTGCTGACTTACTTGACTTCTGTTGGTCAAAGCAAAAACTCAGCTTACCACCTAAATTTTCAAACTTACTGACATCCTAAAACATTTTTTTTTTAAATCTTGCAACTAAAAATTCGAATACACTTCTGGGCAAAATGTTAGATTAAGCAAGAATATATAATAGGTAGCAGAAAACTTATTGTTAGACCGATTTTGGAGAACGGATTCTGGTGGAAGGACATTGATCCCACTGATTGCCGTGTGGCGCTAAGGGGCATATGGCAAAGGCGTGCCCCGGCAAAGCTCTAGTGCCTTAACAGAAGCAAGCAGAGAAGGCAGAGAAATCGGCGAAGGCATCCAACGACCTCGGAGAATGGAAAGAGGTGGTAAGGATAGGACAGAAGGTGAATACTCCTCCCCCTTTCGCCTGGCAGAATGTCCCACAAAGACAACCGAAGGAGCAGCAGAACCAACATCAAAAGCTGCCGAAAACAAGGGACAAACAACCAGGGCCTCAGGAGGGACCAACAGCTGCCCAGAAAAAGGGTATGAACAGCTAGAGGCGTAAAAAGAACCAAAAGCCGGAAGTAAACAAAAAGTAAGACATGGAGGTAGGCGAAGTACTTCCACCTCAGTTATCCTCATTGAAGAAGGAGAGGGAAGAGGATGGGAAGCAGGCAGAAGATGCGAACAGGCCAGGCGTAGAAGGGCGGAATGCGTCATGGTTCAAACTAAATCTCAATCCGTCCCTGCTTGCCGGTGCAAAAAAAGTAACACAGCAAAACATGGAGTCTCCCGACTTCTTCTGTGAAGACTCCGACATCTCCCTCCTCCTCTCCCAGTACTTTCCAAATCCAAGAAACCTCTTTTCCCGAGGGAGCTTATATCTGTAAGATAAATAGGGAGTTGCTCGAGGACCTTTCTTCGAAGAGCATTTCAAGAAATTTTTGTGTATTTTAGTAAATAGGATGTGCCTTGTGGTGCATTGGATATCGGCTCGGAACGACAAATCGGGGAGCCGAGTTCGAATTCCAGCTGAATTCATTGCATTCACTTACGCGCAAATAACCTTGGGAAAGGTATTAATCCAGCTATTCTTTCCAGTTATGGGTTAAATATCAGGACAGATTGGGTTCTATAGCCTTTGGTCGGCAATTAGTCTACCGCAGAAAGCAATGGCAACCTACTGCGGAATAATCTTCTGCCTAGTCACTCATGTCTCTTTCGAGAGACATGATCACCCAACCGTGTATCACGTATGGCACTTAACTGACTGATATGTTAATACGAGACGTTACATACGTTAATTTCTTAAATTAAACGACAATTCATCCATTGCGCACTGTACGGTATGCTATATTTATTTGTGAAAGTGTCTTAATATCAATGATAAAGTTTATGGTTGTGCAAACACGATGCTACAAGTCATCGTAACCGATAGTTTCAGTATACTGGTGTTGTCCAAATTGGTGATACTGACAGAAAAATATTCTCTCTCACAGAAACACAACTTATGAGTCCAGTGGTTAGTAGATGAGTATTGACTTTGCATTTAAATTTCTGGAGGTTGTAGCCGTCAGGAAAGCAAGAATACGGGAGCGAGTTCCACAGGCGGGAAGTGCAAGAGAAGAAACTGCAGGAGTAGAATTGTCGTCTGCATTTGGCTAACCTGACTGTGAATGGGTGGGACCCAGTTGCCAGTCTGGTTGCACGAGTAAACACCTGTTGAGTAGGCATCAGTGACTTAAGCTCGTCCGAGCAGAAGCCATGAAAGTGCTTGTATTAACTCTCTCTCTCTCTCTCTCTCTCTCTCTCTCTCTCTCTCTCTCTCTCTCTCTCTCTCTCTGCGTGTATATATTTATATAATGAAACGCTACCCGAATGATTAAAAACGCTTAAATTTTAAACCGAAAATATTGTTAATCTTAATTGTCAATGCACATAATCATTGATTTCTTTATTAAGATTTCTCCAATATGCAATCCGATAGA
Source organism: Ascarosepion bandense (assembly GCA_037127315.1). Taxonomy (NCBI): domain Eukaryota; kingdom Metazoa; phylum Mollusca; class Cephalopoda; order Sepiida; family Sepiidae; genus Ascarosepion; species Ascarosepion bandense. The sequence goes on from JBBBDQ010001337.1 coordinate 3,765,970, forward strand.
TGTAATACACACTGTTTAATAGAAAAATTGGGGCGTCTATTACACATACGATGTGTTCATTTTAATGTGTAATGTCATAAATAAAATTAAAATAAATAAAATTGTTGAATTAAAAATAAATCCGGTCTTTTTTCAGAAATATACACGTTAAACATAATAGACATTCATTGTCTCTTATATTTAACAGTATATGTTTAATATATATATATATATATATATATATATGTGTGTGTGTGTGTGTGTGTGTGTGTGTGTGTGTGTGTGTGTGTGTGTGTTAGTTACACAATGTACACATACATAGATAATTAAAACTAAAACTGCAAATAAAGAGATGATGAACTTCTGCCGGTTTTGGTTACAATCATGTCAATAGATAGATAGATAGATAGATAGATATGAACGGGTTGAACCAGACTGAGATAGATAGATAGATAGATAGATAGATAGATAGATGCATGTGTGTGTATATGTCTGTGTGTGTCTGTCTGTATGTGTGCGCGTTCATCCATAGGATACATATGAAAATGTATGCTATTATTTTTAGATAAACACATACCCACATGCGCGCACGAAATCAGGCTGAAAATCTCTCAGCCTGACCGACTTCCTAAAATCTATCTCTATATATATATATATATATATATATATATATATATACATTTATATATCTCTGTGTGTGTGTGTGTGTGTGTGGAAAGAGAGAGGTTAGAATAAATTTAAATTAAGAGAGAGAGAAAGAGAGCAAGAAAACGAAGAACGAGAGATGTGTGCACGAGGCTATCGGTAACTGGGTACTGTCGCCGTCAGCTTTAGTGCAATGCAGCGAATCGCATCAGAGTAGAATTGGAAATAGATATGATTTCCATATCTGCCGGCGCATGCCGATCGACACGTGCCGTCTTGCATCTTCTCTCGTCAGTGTGCGCAATAGCTTGCGGGAGTGTTCAGAGACGAAGATAAAAGAGATGCCAGTAGGAGAACAAACGAAACGTACTCACCGGATTAATTCTTGCCTTGATGCAAAAAAGAAAAAAGAAAATAAAAATTGTAGAAGCCAAGATACACTTTAGACTCGAACAAGCATTACTTGATCTTAAAATCGTTTCTTTTCTGTTATTAGATAAATGAAAAGTTCCCAGCGCCATATTTTGTAAAAATAGGGAAATATTGAAAGTGTCTTTGAGATTTACTCAGGACTTATTATTTTGCATCATAACACTAATCAATTAAGCACACATATTTGTCATATTCACGACGTTTCGGCCGTTTTACGCTCTTCTTCAGGTGATTGCTATTTCGAACTGAAGGCCATATGATTCGAATATCAAACTGGGAAACTCAAGGCCACATTCCTCAGTAGATAAGTGCGTTGGTTGGATCCAGTGATGTGACCCAAAGAGTTGTGAGTTCAATACCTGACATAAACAAGAGGTGAACACAAACTTCAAAGAGTTGAATTAAAGGGAGGTAACTTATACTGATACATTTCGAACAAGCAGAACAATCTACCCCGGTTAACGAAAATAAACGGCTAAGTTCAAAATTGCAATCACCTGAAGAAGGTCGGAGAGTACAACAACCGAAACGTCGTGAATATGATTACAAAGATGAGGATAAAAGTCAGAACAATGTAAATAGTTTAAGCAGACACAATTTGAATATTTTTACTGTCGCTTCTTGAAAAAAAAGATGTATAAATCCAGTTTTATATGACTGGGTTTTATTAAAATTTTCTAAATATTAGGTTGTCCCAAAAGTTCGTAAACACTTGCAAAAAATTGAAATTTTACTTACCAAGTAATCTAAGTTTACCAGGAAACACTTGCAAAAAAATGAAATTTTACTCGCAAAAACAACAAAAATTATTGCTCAAAATAAAGACCATCATTTTCCATGACTTTCTGCCATCGATCTGCAAGCTTTCGGATCTGGTCAAAGTACCATTCAGCCGGCTTCGAATCAAGGAATTCTTGACACGCTTCCTCGACTTCATCAAACGAGCCGAATCGGCGGCCATTTAGAAAGTGTTGCATGGTGCGGAAAAGGCCGTAATCTGATGGAGCACAGAACCTCAACGCCGTCCAGCTCTTCAAACTTGTCTTTGGTCTTCCTGGCGGTGTGTGGCTTGGCATTGTCCTGCTGCATCAAAGCGCGCTTTCGGTTGATCATAGCCGGGTACTTTTGCTTCAACGTTTCGTAGACCCGCTCAAGTTGCTGACAATAAAGTTCGGCACTGGTGGCACGACCATACGGAACCAACTCAAAATGCACGATTCCTTCAAAGTTCCACCAAACCCACAACATGACTTTCATGCCGAATCGATCTTGTTTTGGAACCGACGGTGTCTCTTGCCCTTTCTGAACCCATCGCTTGTCTCGATTATGCTGGACCAGATAGACCCATTTCGCAAGTGTTTACGAACATTTGGAACAACCTAATAGCTTTTTAAATAAAAAAATTACCCAGTAATAGTGGTATCAAGAGAAAAAAACCTCCTTTTGCCATGCCTTTTTACTGATACATTTGTTAAACTTTCACAGTATTTACATTATTCAGACTATTGTCCTCATCTATGTTGCCATTTGTACGACGTTTCGGTCGTTATACGGTCCAGACTTTTTCAGATGCTAGGAATTTCGAACCGAACCCTTCATGACAATCACTAAAGTATATGAACTCCATTCCTTGCGTAATGCCTCGATTGGCAGTCATGAGTTATCTCCCTCTAACCCTACAAGTTACTTGTTCACCACTGTTGTAGCCTGGTATTGAACTCACAACTCTTTGGGTCAAGTCACAGGAATAAACCAACGTCTATATCCACTGGGCCATGTGTCCTTAAGGAACGTCGTACAAATAGCAACATAGATGAAGACAATATTACGAATAGTGTAAATACGTAAATATTACCTCATCTGAGAAATATAAACGAATAGAATGATCTATTATTAAATGTTGTACAAATGACAACCAAGATGAGAACAATAGTCCGTATAATGTAAATAGTGTAAATACTACCTCATCTAAGAAATATAGACAAATGGAATGATCTATTATTAAACGTCGTACAAATGTCAACAAAGATGAGGACAATAGTCTGAATAACGTAAATAGTGTAAATACTACCTCATCTCAGAAATATAGACAAATAGAATGATCAATTATTAAACGTCGTACAAATGGCAACAAAGATTAGGACAATAGTCCGAATAATGTAAATACTGTAAATACTACCTCATCTTAGAAATATAGACAATTGTTAAACTTTGCCAAATATTCATAAACTTTTAATGTAAGAAACATTAAAGTGATATTTACTTTCAACAAATGTATGTTTTACAGTGATAATTTTCAGGTATAAAACCATTTTTAAACTCTGGAAATAAAAACGATTTCTTCGACAGTGTTCAGTTTTAATCTGAGCTGAAATGAGAAGAAATTTGAAAGAGAACAGAAAGTGCGATATTGAATTCCGACGATATACTGGGATAGCCAAAGATATTATTCCAAAATCTGAGCGAAATATTAAGAAACGTCAAAAGAATTTCGTTAAAAATAAAGAACAGAGTTGTTGTGTGATATCTCTTATACGGAAGTAAATGCTGAACACTCTACTCAAATATGAAGAAAAGATTTGAAGAAACAGAAATATGGTTCTACAGAAGAATGATGAGAATATCATGGAGCGAAGTGTCAGTCAGTCAGTTAAGTGCCATACGTGATACATGCTTGGGCGATCATGTCTCGAAAGAGACTTGACTGACTGGGCAGAAGATTATCCCGCAGTAGGTTGCCATTGCCTTCTGCGGTAGACTGGTTACCAACCAAGACTATAGAACCCAATCTGTCCTCTTATTTGACCCATAACTGGAAGGAAGAGACGGATTAATACCTTTCCCAAGGGTATTTGCGCGTATATGATTAAGACGAATTCAACTGGAATTCGAACTCGGCTCTCCGATTTCTCGTTCCGAGTCGATATCCACTGGACCACAAAACCAGTTAAAAAAAAACAAAACGAAAATAAATACTTTCACAGCTTCTGCTCCGATGAATTTAGATCATTAGTGCTCCCTAGGTACGAATTTGCACGAGATACTAGATTAGCAACTAGGTCCCACCCTTTTACAGTGAAACCGACAAAATGTAACAGCAATTTCTACTCCAACAGCCTCTTTTCTCGTACTTCCCGCCTGTGAAATTCCCTTCCACATACTTGCTTTCCCGACAGCTACAATCTCCAGGAGTTTAAATGTAAAGTCAATAGACACCTCATAACACACTAACTCGCATCTATTCTCTCAGACACTCTTCCCATCTACATAGTGATAGACGGGTAAGGACCCGTCTATCACCATCCTTCTGACATTTCCTATATCTAATCACTCTTTCTCATCACCTTCCCCTATGTAAACCCCTGCACAAGAGTGGCAGTGGAATGCCTTGCTTGGGGTGAAATGATTAAACAAAAATAGGAAACTTATATGTGAAGGACCTAATAAGGTGGGTGACGGAAAGAGGATTGCATGGTGAAACAGGAGAAGGCGTGCTCAGAGCCACCAGAGATAGAGAAACTTGGACCTAATCAGGTGGATGACGGAACGAGGATTGCATGGTGTAACAGGAGAAGGCGTGCTCAGAGCCACCAGGGATAGGGAAACGTGGACCTAATCAGGTGGATGACGGAACGAGGATTGCATGGTGAAACAGGAGAAGGCGTGCTCAGAGCCACCAGGGATAGAGAAACGTGGACCTAATCAGATGGATAACGGAACGAGGATTGCATGGTGTAACAGGAGAAGGCGTACTCAGAGCCACCAGGGATAGGGAAACGTGGAATTCCATGATCGTCTACGTCCTGAAGGGGCAGGGCACATAGAAGAAGAAGAAGATATTTAACATCAGAAAGAGAGAGTTGCAATTGTAAGAGCACCTATGAGGGAAAAGGGCTTAGAAAATTTAATACTCACAGGACAGATTGAAGGCAAGAGGGACAGAGGACAACAACGTATGACAGACTTAATGAGCGTGAATAAATGGATAATGGAACAGGGGTTTAAAAGAAATAAGGACCAGGAAATTGTGGCGAGCAATGAAAACTTGTCTCGAAACGAAGAAATACGTATTGAACTGTTATGCGATATAATGTCCTCCTGTATGGCACAGAATGCAGGACAGTCTTAACCAAAGACGAGGAAGAAACTTGAAACAACAACAATGTGGCTCTACAGAAGGTTGTTGAGGATACCATGGACGAATATGTGGGCGATGTAGAAAATATGGAAACAGAAAGGAAACTTTTATCTAATATCAGGAAGTGATAGTTGAAATTTCTCGGACAAATAATAAGGACTTAAAAGAGGGCTTAGAAAATTTGATACTCACAGGACAGATTAAAGGCAAGACGGACAGAGGACAACGCATAACAGACTTGATCTAATAACAGACTTTTATCTAATATCAGGAAGTGATAGTTGAAATTTCTCGGACAAATAATAAGGACTTTAAAGAGGGCTTAGAAAATTTGATACTCACAGGACAGATTAAAGGCAAGACGGACAGAGGACAACGCATAACAGACTTGATCTAATAACAGACTTTTATCTAATATCAGGAAGTGATAGTTGAAATTTCTCGGACAAATAATAAGGACTTTAAAGAGGGCTTAGAAAATTTTATACTCACAGGACAGATTAAAGGCAAGACGGACAGAGGGCAACGCATAACAGAATAAATGGGTGACGGAACAGGATTTAAAAAATATATAAAAAAACAAAATTTATTATGAGCAACAAAAGCAGAAAATTATGGAGAGCCATGATCGCCCACGTCATGAGGGAAACGCTACATAAAAAAAAGAAGGAACGGAGTATATGTAACGCTTTGTGACACTGATACTAATCACAGACAGAAGTACTTTATTGGCCTCAAGAAAGTCGATAAGTCAGGGAATAACGATAGATTATTCAATTCGAAACCGTATATATTCGGTGTTTGTGTCTACAATAAATCCTCCCATCAAATCTCAAGATATTATATGTGACAGACTCTGCAATCGAATAGCAAAAACCCGTGGCTTAAATTGAGATTGCGTCGAATTGTATTACATTGTAGTTGCCATTTGCGGAGGACGGGGGTAGGGATGAATTTCACTGTATTCTATTGCAACGTATCTCAAACCCCGCTGCTGTAAAGAGAATGTTGTCAAGAATACAAGGACCACTTTCAAGAGCAAGAATGAAATTTAACTGGGAATTGAACGACGCTAGAGTAATTACCTGAACCAAACTGAATCACTTTATCTGAGATTCTTCAACGACAAAATGGGAGAATCTCCCGTCAGAGCGACAAGACAAACGTCATCGTCTTGTGTTCCGTAAAAGAATGTAAAGGAAAACAACTGCATTATTTATTTTTCCGTTTTTTTTTTGGTTTTTTTTATGTTTTGTTTTTTTTGTTTTGTTTTTTTTTTGTTTTTTTTTCTATGAATTCAAATGGAATGTTTTACTTAGTAAAACAAAATAAAAATTGGTTGCGGGGAGTGTAAAGGTGTTTTTAATCGAAATATATATATATATATATATATGTGTGTGTGTGTGTGTGTGTGTGTGTGTGTGTGTGTAAACGTGAGGTTGTGTGCGTGAACGCTGTATAAACACTGATGAAATGTCTGAGCGTATATTTGTGTTTCCATAGTCATGAAGAGATTTAGATAGATAGATAGATAGATAGATAGATAGATAGATAGATAGATAGATAGATAGATAGATATCAACAGACTGGGATATATGTTAACATACTGACTGATAGATAGATAGATAGATAGATAGATAGATAGATAGATAGATAGATAGATAGATAGATATCAACAGACTGGGATATATGTTAACATACTGACTGATAGATAGATAGATAGATAGATATCAACAGACTGGGATATATGTTAACATACTGACTGATAGATAGATAGATAGATAGATAGATAGATAGATAGATAGATAGATAGATATCAACAGACTGGGATATATGTTAACATACTGACTGATAGATAGATAGATAGATAGATAGATAGATAGATAGATAGATATCAACAGACTGGGATATATGTTAACATACTGACTGATAGATAGATAGATAGATAGATAGATAGATAGATAGATAGATAGATAGATAGATAGATATCAACAGACCAATATAGATACATTTTTTAATATTCTCATTCTAAGTAAGGTGATAATGCCACTGAGACGTAAAGAATTACAAGTGAAAAGTGAAAGAAAATTAAATGACTTTAGAGAGAAGAGAGGACAATAATACAACAGTTTTCAGGAAAATAGTTGATTGGGATTTGTAATGCCTCTAACGATTGAGGGTAACAGGGAAGCAAGAAACCGGAAGAGGGATTAACAGTAAAACCGTGGTTCCTTGTTATCAATCTAGCACGCTTCAATTAATGCAAAATATATGTAAAAAAGACAGGAAGAAGCCACGTTACGTCGGTGAGAAAGTGAGTCATGTCGACTTGCAAGGTCAGGATTGATAGCATTCTTCTCCCAATTTTCTCACTTTTCTTTTTTGTTTATTTTTTTTCAATTGGAGTAGATAGACTGAACTATCGCCCGGTTCACACTCCACCCATGTCTACTGAACAGGTGTAGAGGCTCATCCCTTGTTCCCTGTTTAGGATGTGGTTTCCGGCTTTCTCTTTTTCAATCTTTTCACTATTACGTAGCCCCCTGCACATCAGTGGCGTTACCGCCTTGCTCGGGGTGATACGATTAAAAAAAAGAATAAAAAAAATGTGCCTTGTCCCTTCAGAACGTAAGTGATTATGACTTTCCACGTCTCCCTATCCCTGGTGGTTTTCAGCACGCTTTCTCCTGTTACATTTTGCTATCCACCCGCACACCCTGTTTTCTTCTGTCTCTCCTTCCCTCTATCTGACCTGTTAGTATCAAGTTCTCCAAGCCCTCCTTCCTCATTGCATGTCTCAGAAATTTCAGCTGTCTCTTGCTGATGCTCAGTATTAATTTCCATTTCGTTTTCATCCTTTCCAAAATAAATTCTTATTTGAATCTAAAAGCTAGAGATAAGTGCTCGGAACACCAGACCAGATATGACAGCAGTATTCAATGCATGGATGAATGATAAATTTACAGAGAATTTTTCCCACCTGAAACTATTCTGCACATATACAAATCTACCATCCGCCCGTGTATTGAATATTGCTGCCATATCTGGTCGGGTGCCCCTGCTGCTCTCCTTGGGCTTCTTGACAAAATACAAAGGAGGATCTGTAACGTGGTTGATACTGACTTGGCAGACCGGCTGCAGCCGCTCTCACACCGGCGTGATGTAGCTTCCCTGTGCCTCTTCTACAAGTACTTTCATGGCTTCTGCTCCGATGAGCTTAGATCACTGGTGCCGCCTAAGCACGAATTTACACGAGATACTAGATTAGCAACTAGGTCCCACCCTTTTACAGTTAAACAAATAAGATGTAACCGTAAATTCTACTCCAACAGCTACTTTTCTCGCGCTTCCCGCCTGTGGAACTCCCTTCCACAAGTATGCTTCCCCGACAGTTACAATCTCCAGGTGTTTAAATGTAGGGTCAATAGACACCTCCTATCACACTAACTCCCAACTATTCTCACAACACTCTCATCTACCCAACCCTCATTCTCGGTATCCTCACCCGCCTATCACCCACCCTCTGTTATTTCCTATATTTAATCAGCCTTTCTCCACTCTACGTAGCCCCCTGCACAGTAGTGGCAGTGACATGCCTTGCTCGGGGTGAAACGCTTATAAAAAAAATAAAAATAAAAAAAAAGATTCTAAAGAGAGAAGTTGTCTAGCACGACACAGTGGGCTAACTTTCTTCGGAGATGACCTAACAATGGAATCAGTATAGTTTTTTTCACTTCATGTCAGCCGAGAACGTTAGCCTGAGTAGGCGGAATGAGCCACTCTCCTAGTAGTTAGCATTAGCCACGCTGAAGGAATGGTCGTTCCTGGCGAGTAAAACAATTGTCTGGCACGACACCGTTAACCAACTTTTTAGCAGTTGACCTAGCTATTGATTCAAGATAATCTTTCCACTTCAAGTCAGTGGAAACGGTGAGCTCACGAAGCCGGAAAGATTTGTTCTCTTGGGGGTAAGCATCAGACATGCCAATTGAAAGCAGACTAGATTTGTTTTAGCGATGTTATCCTACATTATAATAGTAACAGAATTTTTAATTTTTTCTAAGAACATGTTTGCAAAAATACCGTGAAAGCCTCTGAAATCAAAACATTTTCCATTGCTTTCACTTTTAATTAAAACTGCATTCTTTCAAGTCGACGTTACGGTCACATTAGTTAACATGAACGACTAGGGAATTGAGTGCGTTGCTTAGTAAAAGAAACTATTTGCTCTTATTAAATTCTTTTATTTAAATTCAGAGGCAATGTAGAGTAATGGATTGCGGCTCCGATTCGAGTTAAAATTCACTTGAGAAATATATGAATCAATCTACTTCTCCCTCGACTATGTATAAATACCTGGACAAACTGGATTCTATAGTTGTAGATGGCAAACAGAAAAAAAAAACAGAAATTCAAACTCGCCAATTTAAACCCGATAAACATGGCTAAATAGAATAGCAATCTGGGATCTGTAGCCATGGCTGTCAACCAGTTTAAGAGAAGAAGAACTCAAAATTCAAATCCGGAGCGGAATTCCCTAAAACAGTCAGGTGTCATGTTCAGTTTCATTCTAGCAATTCCTGTGCTTATGCCGGTGCCAAGCTCTTTTGGTCTGTGCCTTGCTATTGATGAACGTCGGCGGCGTGAAGAAAGGCGATGTCTTGCATAATCTATCATAAAAAAAACACTGCACAGGCCTACGTCCTGGTGAGAACATCAATCACTTTCTCACTGACGTAACGTGGCTTCTCTCTGTCTTTTCTACAAATATTTTCATGACACCTATTCTAAGGAAATTTCTTTCCGTGATTTTCGCTAGCTTCACTCCTCGGCAATATCTGCTTTCACAACTTACATTAACAAGATTAGGATTTGTAATAGTGTTGCGATGACACCTTCAGCATCAGAAACACACACACACACACACACACACACACACACACACACACACACATATATATATATATATATATATATATATATATAATATATTATTTTTGGTCATAATAAAATTAGATTAGTACTCGGTTGTATTAAAGAGCATTCAATGCATTTATATTGTAGAAGTTTTTAATATTTTTCATTTGGAAATGTGTTATTTCCACAACCTAGGTTTCAACCTTTCGGTATATTCAGGGAATTTACAAATCACTTGATGATACCGAAAGTTTGAAACCTAGGTTGCGGAAATAATTCATTTCCAAATTATATATATATATATATATATATATATATATATATATGTGTGTGTGTGTGTGTGTGTGTGTGTGTGTGTGTAATTATAATAAGGTTTATTTTTTATTTAAAATTAATTTAATTTACACTGCGACACTGAAATTTATAAGTTTCGATATTTTACCTCGTCATCAGGCCGTGTTGATGCATGCTTGAAAATGATTTATATTTTGAATGTATAAATACGCTTGTTATTTAATGAATTGATATGGATGAGGAAAGACAGAAAAATTCATATGTATGTTTAATTTAACTAATCAGAATGCAATTCAACTTTTAAATTTAATGATATAGGTTATATGTTTAGGGAATACATTTTTTTTTTCAGTCTTAAATGGGAAGTGTCAGTTAGTCAAGTCACCGTCTTGAACTCATAACTCTTTGGGTCAAGTTACTGGATCAATCCAACGCTTTTATTCATTCTGCCATAAGGAATTCAGTGTATGACTTTGCGGTAAAATTAAACCTAATGTCTGAGTAACCATTTTTTGTTCGAAATTCTAAGTACCGAAAAAAGGCCGAAGCATAAAACAGCAGAGAATGTCTGCAGGTCAAACCCTGTCGAACGCCTTTGAGATATCTAGAGGCACAGTCCGAATCTTTGCCAATTTTATCTAAAGTTCAATAAATAAGAGCCGTTAAGACCTGGCGAAACGGAAGCCATATTGTTGCCCGAAAGCAGGTTGTGTAAAGTAAGATGATGAACCAATTTAGCATTGATTAGAGTCACGAGTAATTTGCCAAAAAGAGGTAAGAAACTAATAGGGGGGGTTATTTGACGGGTTAAGGTGTTCCCCGTCGTTGTCAAAGACAGGAACGACAGAGGAGGACTTCCAACAAGGTCGAAATTAAGAAGCTGCAAGTAATTTCTTGGAAAGCACATTTCTTCAGAGAGACTGCGGGGATCTCGTCACATCTGCTTTCCCTGTGAGGATCTAAATTACAAATTATATCAGAAGACAGTGACTGGGTCATGCTCATATTGTTCAGTCGAGCCTCCTTTCTAGGATGGGGGAATACTTCAGATGACTTCAGAGTGGAGTTGGAAGCGAATTTACGAGCAAAACACTCTGCATTATCTACAATGGATATTAACGAATCTACTTCAAGTGGATTGAAGAGAGAATGAATTGAGAATTGGTTATTATTCAGCAGAACCGACTGTACTTTATTAATTTACCTCTAACACGCGAATAACCTTACGCAAATTTACTTGTAGAAGTAAAAAAAACTGTCAAAATTTAGACTTAAATGAGTACTCGTCAGGACTGCGAGAACGTCTCGACTAGAAAATAAATTAATCTCCAACAGTGCCAGGTAGTGAAAGACCCTACCTCGTGTGGCACTGCCTGCATGGTCAATCAATGCCAAATGTTTCCTTATAAGGAAACAGATAATATTAGTATTACTATTCGACCATTATGGTCCCAGCCTGATAACCAGGGAGTTAAAGAAAAACTAAATTCAGTAGCACTGGCTGCTCGGTCAATAAATGCGGAGGTTTATTTGTAAAGAAACAGCGAATATTATCATTATAATTACCTTATTCAGGTAGACTATTTTTATATAGAGTAATTCTGAAAGCGTTGTAAAACCGTAGAGATACCTGATATTTAATGTTGTACTGTCGATGTTGCTAATAGTGGTGGTAGAAGTGGTGTCGTCTGTAATGATGATGATGATGATGATAATCTACCCCAAAGCTATACCGTTAGTTATGGAGGCTGGGCAATTTCCTTGATTCTGGTAAAGGCGGCTCAAAATATTAAAAAAAAAAAAGAATCATCTTGTCTGGACAGAAGATAAATGTATCGGCAGAGAATACGTGTTCGAAATTAGATTTTTTTTCCTGTTTCTGTTGCTGTGACTACAACTAAGCGTCACAGATTACAACTCCGCCATTTTTTCTTGTTTTCGTCATTATTCCTTTTTATTTATTTTTTGTTATCGTAAGACATTTTTATCGCATTAATTCATTTCTGTATTTAAAAATCTATCCTATTTTATTGCCTTTTATTATTATTTATTTGTTTTGTTTATTACTAGAATTCGTTTTTCTTCTTTCTTCCTATTTCCTTTTCCTTTTTCTTTTCTTTTGTATATTTTTCGAGCTTTCTTTCCCTCCCTTTTCTTTCTTTCCTTTTCTTTTTTTTTTTTTTTTGCTCTGTTTTTTCTTTCCCTCCCTTTTCTTTCTTTCCTTTTCTTTTTTTTTTTTTGCTCTGTTTTTTCTTTCCCTCCCTTTTCTTATTTCTTCTTTTCCTTTTTCTTTTCTTTTGTATATTTTTCGAGCTTTCTTTCCCTCCCTTTTCTTTCTTTCCTTTTCTTTTCTTTTTTTTTTTTTGCTCTGTTTTTTCTTTCCCTCCCTTTTCTTATTTCTCCTTTTCCTTTTTCTTTTCTTTTGTATATTTTCGAGCTTTCTTTCCCTCCCTTTTCTTTCTTTCCTTTTCTTTTTTTTTTTTTTTGCTCTGTTTTTTCTTTCCCTCCCTTTTCTTTCTTTCCTTTTCTTTTTTTTTTTTTTTGCTCTGTTTTTTCTTTCCCTCCCTTTTCTTATTTCTCCTTTTCCTTTTTCTTTTCTTTTGTATATTTTTCGAGCTTTCTTTCCCTCCCTTTTCTTTCTTTCCTTTTCTTTTTTTTTTTTACTCTGTTTTTTCTTTCTCTGTTGTAACTTCCTTTCTCTGGTGCCTTTTCTTTTCTTTATTTTTTTCTGATTTTTCTTCTTTTTCTTTCCTTTTGCTCTTCTTTCTCTTTTTCTCTTTCGCATAGTATTTTCTTTCTTGCTTTCTTTCTTTCATTCTTTTTTCAGTTTCTTATTTACCGTCTTTCTTCTTTTGTTCATTGGGTTTTTTTTGTTTATTTTATTTATACTTTTTTACTTATATTTTTCTTTTGCTTCTTTTAATTTCCCTTTCACGCTTTATTAATTTCTGTTTCTCTCTCTGTCCTTTTTCCTTTCTGTTGTTCATGATTTCTCGCTGAACCTCTTCCTTCCTTCCTTCATTCCTTCCTTCCTTCCTTCCTTCTTTCCTTCCTTCCTTCTTTCCTTCCTTTGTTTCGTTTATTCTTTATGTTGTTTCTCTCTGTTCATTCGATCTTTAGTCGTTGTTTTTTATATATTCATTCTCTTTTTTTCTTTCTGTTAATATTTCTTTTCTGTTTTTTGCACTTTCGTTCTTTCCTTCTATTTTTTTCTTTCTTTCTTTCTTTCTTTCCTTCTTTATTTATTTATTTATTTATTTATATATTTACTTTACTTTTTTATTTCTTCCTCTACATTTTTCTTTTCTGTCTTTATTTCATTTTAATTCCAACATTTCCTTTCTGTTACTCTTTCTTTATTTATTTTGATTTTCTTTATCTTTCTTCCCAGGTTTTTTCTTCTTTCATTCTGTTTTTTTTTGTTCTTCATTCGTCTTTCTTTAATTTTATTTCTATTTTTTACCATTTTTTCCATTCTAATACTCGTGTTGTTTTCAAAGTTAGGATTTAACCAATTCAATACGACAGATGATGCATTTATTTCTTGGTTTGTCAATTTGATAAATGAATTCTAATTTAACATTCATCGATTGGCAAATGCCTAACGATATGATCCAGCATCAGAAGGCTCTTGCCGTAAAACGATTGCTTGTCTGCATAATCAATCGTTAGTGTAATGATTTAATTTTCAATGTACTGTGAAGAAAGGATTGACCACCAACCGTAAAAAGACTGAAGGTATGATTATTAATAATTAAATTGAATGAAAAAAAAAACGTTGAAATCAAGCAAGTACCGAAATTTAACTCTCTGGGAATTGTTTTTACAGAGAACAAAAATAAATATGGCACGAAAATCCGAAAGCACATTCGACGAGCAAAATATACTTTCTAAAAGTTAAACACAATATTAAGAAAATGAAAAAAAGTTTTTACCCTGTTTCTTCTTCTTGTCACTTCTAAGCGTTGGTGATCATGGCTCTCCACAATTTCCTGTCCCTTGTAGCCATGAGTAAATTGTTTCCTTTCACTATCTCTCCTAATCCATATTCTGCCAACCATTTACAGAAGTTGAAAATTTTGGTAGTGTATGTACTGCTTCTTTCCGTGTTGGCTTCAATATAATGTGAGTGTCAAATCTTCGAAGCCATCTTTCCTCATAATGTGCTATAGAATTTTGACTGTCTGTTTCTAATTCCAAGTACAAGTGTCCTTTTCATTTTTCAGTACAGGTGTCCTTTCCATTTTCTCTAAAACTTTATCATTGCTCATATATTCATATTTGAAGGTTTGAGGAACAAATATGTGGTTCCTACCATTAGTCAAATCATAAAACTGACAAGAAAACCCTGAATAAGCATTTCAAATAAATATAACAATAGACAATATAATATATATCATAGTAAATAAACATATACACAGATCAGTACATTTTAAAAATATGATATAATAATTCTGCTTCTTCCTTAGTTAGTTAGTTAATTAGTTCCTCCGTCCGTTACGCTACTTACTCTCTACACGAGTTTTTCCTTCCTCTCTCTCTCTCTCTCCTCAGCCTTTCTCTCACCTTTGCCAAACGGAAGAGTAGTAAAGAGTGAGAGAGTAAGAGAGAGAGCCTATAATATTACCGTAGCAGTAGTAGCTTAAGCTGGTGTGTGTGTGTGTGTGTGTGTGTGTGTGTGTGTGTGTGTGTGTGTGTGTGTGTGTGTGTGTGTGTACTGTACAATATAGTAAAAATAGGTAGGTTTGTTGTCGTATCCGGCGACCTAATAACGAAATTACTGCCGTCTACAATCTTGGGCATTACTCTGTTGGTCTTTTCTGTTTAGAATGGACACAGGAACCATGATTTTTCAGTAATAGAAAAAAACATTTTCTCTTCCAAAATCTATCACAAAATAGCGTAGAGTATTTTGGTCATGTTTTGTGCATATGCTGCTTAATATAACATAAGATTACAGTAAAGTAGTATCCATGGACATTACTTTTATAGATATTTTAATAAAATTACACTCTGTGTTATCCTTATTTTTTTATTGATTACCTTTATGTTTCAAGACGTTACTATCAGTTGTAGTTTGACAACGTAAATTTTTTTCCAGGATATCATAATTATCCTGCCGCTTGTAATTATAATTATAATTAAAATACTAATTGCTGATTTTTTGCTCTCCATCTTTAGCAATTTTAATGTCTCTACACTGTCCTACTGATTGCTCTTCTTTTGTTCTCTCCCCTTAGCAATTTCAATCGCTCTCTACTCTCCTACTGATCTCTCTTCTTTTGTTCTCTCCCCTTAGCAATTTCAATCGCTCTCTACTCTCCTGCTGATCTCTCTTCTTTTGTTCTCTCCCCTTAGCAATTTCAATCGCTCTCTACTCTCCTACTGATCTCTCTTCTTTTGTTCTCTCCCCTTAGCAATTTCAATCGCTCTCTACTCTCCTGCTGATCTCTCTTCTTTTGTTCTCTCTCCTTAGCAATTTCAATCGCTCTCTACTCTCCTGCTGATCTCTCTTCTTTTGTTCTCACTCCTTAGCAATTTCAATCGTTCTCCACTTTCCTGTCGATTGCTCTTTTTTTTGTTGTCGAGCAATGTTTTTCTTTGTAACTTTTTCTCACCCATTAACCCCTTTTATTTCAGTGGGTTGAACTCGATTAAAAATATTAATTTTGAGTTGATTATAGTTTCCCTACTCTCCGAAAATTTCTACAAAATATATTCGTATATTTTATTATATATATGACGAGAAAACCGCCTGCATATGAATTGGATATGAAATGAGTATATACAGATAAATAGAAAGGGTTATAAGAAAAGGTCCCATCATTTAATAGGACTAAACAACAGTGAAATATATCATTAAAATCTTTACAGCTTACATACGTTTTTACAGCTTACATACATTGACAGGCTTTACAGCTTGAACAGGACAAGCTATATAAATAGACTGATTTTACAGCTTGGACAGGTCAGGCTACATATATTGACACACATTACAGCTGGAACAGATAATTCTGTATACATGGACGGACTTTACAGTTCGAGCAGGCTAGGTAACATACATGGACGGAATGTCCAGTTCGCAAAGGCTAGGCTACATGCATTGCTGAAAATTACAAATCCGACACGACAGTGAAATATATCATTAAAATCTGGGCGGTCTTTGCACCTCGGACAAGCCAAGCTACAAAATGAACTTATTTTACAGCTCAAACAGGCTCAGCTACATATATACAGAGAAGTTACATCCATTTGTGCAACCTGGTTACTTCCATGCATGTAATCTAGCCTGTTCGAGATTTACAGTTCGGACGGGCCTGGCTACATGCATAGATCTCGGACAGAGAGTCTACATACCTTGACGGTATTTACACTTCCAAAAAGACAACTATAAACATGAACAGACTTTACAGCAGATTTTACAGTTCAGACAGTCCAAGCTACAAATATACATACAGGTAACATAAATGCATAGAAACTAGTTATATCCATGTATGTAAACGAGCTTGTCATAGATTTAACACTCGGACTGCCCAGGCTACATATGAACGAAATTTAAAACCTTGGATGGGACAGCCTACATACATAGATGGTTTTTACACTTCGGACAAGATAGGCTATATACATAAACAGGTCATACAGCTTAGACTGACAAAGCTACATATATACATTCAGGTTACGTTCATGTATGCCACCTGCCTACGTCCATGTATGTAACCTGGCTTGTCCGAGCTGTGAACGGACTTTTAACATCAGACAGGACAGTCTACATATACGGACGATCTTTACAGCTTGGACTGGCCAAGCTACATACATGGATAGACTTTACGGCTCGGGAAGGCCAGGATACATACATTGACGGACTTTACGCTTAGGACAGGCCTGGTTACATGCATGGACAGACTTAACAGCGTAGGCAGGTCAATATATATATATATATATACAGGATATGTCCCTGTATGTGACATAGCCTGACAGAGAGTTAAAGCTCAGACAGGCCAGGCTACAAACACAGACAGACTTTACAGTTCAGACAAGCCAAGCTAAATATATACATACAGGTTATGTCCATATATGGAAGCTGGTTACGTCCGTGAACTAACCTTGGAAAGGAGAGTATATGTACATGGACGGTCTTCACAGCTCAGACAGACCAGGCTTCATGCATGGACAGATTTTGCAGTTCAGACAGATCAAGCTACATATATGGATGAACATTAGAATCCGGACAGAACAATATACATGCATAGATGGAAATTGCATCTCAGACAGGCCAGGCGACATATATAGACAGACTTTAAATTTCAGACAAATATTAAGGCTCATAAAAAGATCTTTTTCTCTCTGGATTTCCGAAATAAGAAGTTATCATTATTTTCAACATTTATATTCGGACATTATTGGAGTAGATAGACTAAAATACGCCCGGTTCACACTCCACCCACGTCTATTGAACAGGTGTAGAGGCTCATCCCTTGTTCCCTGGTTAGGATGTGGTTTCCGGCCTTCTCTTTTCTAATCTTTTCACTCTTACGTAGCCCCCTGCACATCAGTGGCGTTACCGCCTTGCTCTGGGTGAAAAAAAAAATTGTAGAGCATTTCCTAAAATCTGCTTCGAATAGTAAAATAAAAAGAAATTAATTAAAACTACGCTATTTTTAATTTAGATAAACTTTTAATTGATTTTATAAACAATACATATTAAGAATAACATATTCGGAAAAAATTTCGTTGAATAATTATTTTTTAAGAATTGTTTTCATTTTTTTCTTTGCTAATTATAACAATTAATAAAGTTTCAAAGCTTTTTTTTATCTCTTCTAGTCACTTGGTATCTTCGGTTATTAATTTATTAAGTAAAGACTATATTTACGAATCGAAAATCGAAAAGCTCAATAGAAATCATTTAGCATTAAGATTTTTTAATAATTTAATCTTTTATGTTAAACTGCACATTTTTAACTATAAACATTTATAAGAAACTTATCATAACAAATCACGTGTTTCAAGGGTTGTTTCCCTTACGAAACGTTCACTTGAGTTATGTCAATTCTGGTCAACCATACTTCCAAATGTGCCAATTGATTGATGACTGAGGCTGTCATCGCCGACTTCAAAAGACAGCGAATCAGACCTCCCTGATTAAGAAATACTTTTATTCTAAATTTCATGCCATAAACAAGTAATACTTGTTCCAAATCAGATTAATTTACCTTTAAATTTGCTAATTTTCTAAAAATAACGTGTCGCATATTTATATTTTATTTTTGCAGGATTTTTAAAACCTAAAATTAACTTTTACTTAAAAATATGTCGATCGCTCAAAAATGGCCAAAAAATTGAACAATTGTTAAACATTTCAAACTTTTAGATTCCTATGAATATAATTTTAGTTTGAAATACACCAGAATATTTTGCTTACTGGAAGTAGTAACTTAAATCATTTAGCTTTCAAATAAGTAAAAATTAAAGTTTCAAGAAATGGTCTCTTTATTTTTAAAATCCAGTTTAAAACTCAGGTATCGAAAATGGGTGAAGATATTTACAATAAACTGAATATAAATAAAAATATTTTTTTCAACAGCATTAGTTCGGCTAAAAGTGCGAAAGGGAAAAAGAAACTGGC
>JBBBDQ010001337.1:3790000-4037500 GCA_037127315.1 Ascarosepion bandense
GACAGGAGGAGAGTAACGAGATGACAGTTGCAACGGTAGAGAGAAAGGAAAAGAAAAAAGTTTAACTTGCCTCTGAATGTGACTCTGATCTCTGAACAAGAGTTTGTTTGAATTTCATAGTTGTGTTCTCATACCCTGCTATGACAACAGAAAACAACTTTAAATGAAATTAACAAAATTTCTGCTGCAAATAAAATCTTTGAAAAGGACTACTAAGGAAAGTGAAGTAATATTAAAAATACAAAGTGTTAAAGTTAAAACATAAGTGAAATGTGGAGCCTCTTCTCAAATATGTCTCACTAGCAGTATAGCCCGGCGTTGCTCGGGTGTAATGAAAGCTTAAGAACTAATCCATGGTCCTGGAGCTCAGACTCTGCCTAAAGAATATTTGTGTGAAGTTTGGTGAGAATCGGATAAAAAATTTGTATAAAGGACACACAGACAGATAGACAGACACACACGTCTTGCCTTATATATATATATTATCGATTTTCTGCACGATTGTAAGAACTGCAACCTCGAAACTTCTGAATATCGTTTCTTATGTCTTTGTCTATGAGTGTATCAAATATGATCAAAATCGTACCACTCCTATAACCCGATTTCTTCGATTTTCGATATTTATCGGGGGTACCTCGACACAAAATCTAACTAAGAAAACTCGCAGAGGCTTATAGTACAACTGTGTAAATTTTCAAGAAAATCGGTTCAGCCGTTTCGGAGTCTATAGGTAACGGACACAGACACACACACACACACACACACACACACACACACACACACATATATATAGACAAAGTTCCATTTATAAATAAATTTAGATACAGTAAACTTATTTTCTGGCTCACAAGATGAACTTTAAAAAAAATACCCTGGAAAATACATGTGCGTCTTCCAAGACAAATGTATCAGTTAGCGCCATGACATGGATGGTAACGAGGCTCATTTATTATACATGACTGATAGTAGTGATGACTCTGCAGATGACAATTTAGAGATTTTACATAGGGACGTGTTTTGGGGATTTGAGGATAAATAAAATTTATTTGATTGTTTTATATTTTCACATACATATTTTTAAATTTTTAATTCATTTTTATGAAAATAATACCACCCTAGGACAATGAAAGATGTCTAGTATATTTACTAACCAACAAATAGTATGCCATTGCCTTATAAATGAAATCAGACGAGTGATTAATGTAAACAGTGCGTGGCGCCAGTATGTGAAGAACGCATGGTGGATGTGTTGCATGAGAATGATTTTACTTTATTCTCGGAAATTTCTTTCTAATATTGTTGTGCGTCTTTCAAGCCGCAGCGTCTTGTAAGCCTGAAAATACGGTAAATGATTTTTATGTGCGTTGTGGTGCAGTGGATATCGGCTCTGAATGACAAATCGAGGAGCCGAGTTCGAATTCCAGTTGAATTTCTTGCATTCACTTACGCACAAATACACTTGCGAAAGATATTAATCCGTCTATTCCCTTCAGTTATGATTTAAATAATATGACAGATTGGGATCTATAGCCTTGGCTGGCAACCAGTCTACCGCAGAAATCAATGGCAACCTATTGCAATATAATCTTCTGCCCAGTTAGAAAACTTGAAAGACATGATTGCCCGAAGCGATCATGTCTTTCAAGACATGATCGCCCAAAGTGTGTATTACGTATGGCACTGAACTGGCTGACTGATTTTTGACAAGAAACATGTACTGGACAATGAAATTTATACACTTTATAGTCGTCACTGATTTAGATTTCATAGATTTGTTTTGATCAGTGATATCAGAGAATATGATATAAAAATTGTTATTTATCAGAACAATTTTAGGTAAATGAAAAGCAAAGTAGAAAATATTTTGTGTAACGCGTTTCGGCTTCAAGAAAGATATCATCAGGCCAATGTAATGTTTTTGTTGATGTAATTATTTATGTGTAGGATTGAATAGGACAAATGTAAAAAAAACAAAAAAAAAACGCGTCAGTTATGTATATGTTTTGACAGGAAATCCCTGAAATTTTAGATTTTTATTTTTTTGTTTTTTGTTTTTTGTTTTTTATAAGACGAGTCTAGACCCATAAGTTAGTCAATCTCATACCGTTTCCTTACGCTTTCCTTTTCGTTTTTAAGTATCCCCCTTGCGATACCCAAAGATTTGCCACGAAAAATGAAATGATATAAGAATCTGAATTCAAATTTCCCGTAGATGGTTTAGCAATCAAAACATTTTTTTTTAGTAATCGTATCACTCCAAGCCAGGCATGTTACTGCCACTGTTGTGCAGGTTTTACATAGAAGGAAAGTTATGAGAAAGAGTGACAGGTTATTGGGGGGTGCCAGAAAGTGGGTAAGAGAAAGATGAGAATATTGGAGTAGATAGACTGAACTATCGCCCGGTTCACACTCCACCCACGTCTGTTGAATAGGTGTAGAGGCTCATCACTTGTTCCCTGTTTAGGATGTGGTTTCCGGCTTTCTCTTTTCCAATCTTTTCACTCTTACCTAGCCCCCTGCACACCAGTGGCCTTACCGCCTTGCCCGGGATGATATGATTAAAAAAAAAAAATTATGAAAGTGGAGTGAACGGAGAAAGAAGTATGAGAGAGAGAATAAAGAAAACGAAAGAAAGAAAGAAAGAAAGAAATTATCGTAGGTTTTTTTAATCGTGTCGCCCCAAGCAAGGCATTTTACTGCCACTGTTGTACAGGGTGGGGGTTACATAGGAGGAATGTTATGAGAACGTGTGACAAGTTATAGGGGGTGTCAAGAAGTGGGTAAGAGAAGGATGAGAACACTGATGAGAGTGGAGTGGACGGAGAAAGAAGCATGAGAGAGAGGATGTAAGTTAGAGAGACAGAAGATGACTATTGATTTTACATTTAAATTCTTTAAGATTGTAGCCGTCGGGGAAGCAATAAACGGAATGGAATTCCACAGTGCGAGAAAAGAAGCTACTGGGGTAGAATTTGCGTTTGCATCTTATTGGTTTCACAGTAAAAGGGTGGGACCTAGTTGCTAATCTTGTGGCTCGAGTAAATTCGTATATAGAGCTAAGTTCATCAGAGCAGAAACCGTGAAAGTATTTGAAGAAGAGACACAAGGAAGCTACACTCCGCCAGTGAGAAAGTAACTGCCAAGTCGGGATCGATCACATTGCAGATTCTCTGTTGAATTCTGTTAAGGAGCACTCGACCAGATATGGCAGAAGTATTAAATGTTCTTCTTAGTAAATTTAGTTCTTTTCTTAATTAAATTAACAGGTGATACAGTAAATTTCTTCTTCAAGTTTTAGATTATTATTTTATTGTTTTATATTAAGATTCTTATTGTTTTAGACAGAAGTGAGACATTGAAATTCAAAGGCAAAATGGCATGGCCAAGGATGCATCCCAGAAGCTGAGTAAAGTATTGACAGACAGAAAAATTTCGCTCTAAGCAAAGAAAAGTGTACTGGATTGTTATGCGAAGTCTGTCCTTCAATATGGCAACGAACGCTGGAAATTTCCTCAAAGATGAAGGAAAGACTTAAAACAACCGAAATATGGTTCTACAGAAGGATGTTGAGAATACCATGGACTAAACTTGCGTGCAACGATGAGTTTTTTGGAGAGGATGGAAACGAAAAGCAAACTCATACATCCGGAAAACACAGTTAAAGTTCCTGGGGCATGAAATGAGGAAGGAAGGCTTGAAGAATCTGATACTCACAGTTCAGATAGACGGAAAAATAGATAGGGAAAGCAAAGCGTGACATACTTGATGGGCTTGAGCAAATGGATGGTAGAATGAGGTTTGGGAGAGGTAACAATCGTGTTAAAAGCTAGTCAGAATAAGATGTGGAAGGTCATGAGTGCCTACGATCTGAGGGACACGGCACATAAAATAAGAAGATTGTTTAGTAAAATAATTGTTAGTCTTAGATAAATTCTTTTAAATTCTAGGTGTGATAGATTTGATAAGTAGAGTAATGTATTTAGTCTCGTTCTTTAAAATATTTTATGACCTTTCTAATTCAGGTTGGATATTTAATAATTAAGCTATTGAAGTAGTTTGAACGTGTTCTTAATGCGTTTCTTCCATTACGGAACATATTATGGGCCATAAATTATGAGCCCTCTTAAATAGAATCCTATTATTACGCCGGGTTTTATTTTGCTGTCATAAAAAGAATGCCAGTCGTGTGAATTTACACTACCCGCCATAATTATTAGGCCATCCCAGTTTTAAAAAAAGATGATGTATTTCATACTATTTTTTAGTATTTATTGCCAAGTGAAAAATTCTAAATAAAAACAGAATGGTTCTTTTGTTAATATTGCACAATAACATGTGCAACTGGTGTACATTTTTGTGCTCTCTTCCCCATGCTAGTCTCTTCTTCTTATTAGCTGGCAGAAGCAAAGTTTTCCTTATAAAATTTGCCTTGTAAAATTTTGCAAAGTAATAACAGAAGAATCATTCTATTTTAATTTAGAATTATCCACTTTGCAATAAATACTAAAAAATAGTATGAAATACATCATTATTTTATTTTAAAAAAACCTGAGGTTTCCCAATAATTATGGCCGGTAATCTAGCTCGTCTGAACATTTACTATGGAAGGTGAGGGAGGCTAGGGGCGTTCTGGCAGTCAGAAATGTGTTGCAGTGTAAAGAATAATTCATAAACCACAAGGCTGCATAATCACGTAAACAGAATGTATCACTTTTGCTACAAAATTTTATGAGTTTTTCTGGTTGTAATTGTGATTTTTTTTCTTTTTATTTCAACCAAAGTAACGTGAGGCCATTATTACTGCGCAGGGGTTACAGGTGAGAGAAAACACTAGGTACAGAGAATATTGAAGAAAGGATTCAAAATTAACGAAATTCAAGAAGATAGAAGTTGGCAATAGACATTACATTTAATTTTTTAGAGATTTTACTATCAGGAAAGCAAGTAAACGGAAAGGAGTTTCACAGGCATGAAATGCGAGAAAAAAAACTATTCGAGTAGAAGTGGCGTTGAATTTATTTATTCCAACGGAAAACGGTGGGACCTAGATGGCAATCTAGTAGCACTAGATATTTACGTGGTAAGGGCACAAAGGGGAAAAAGCTCGTCAGAGCTGTTGCCATTAAAATATTTGTAGAAAAGATAGAAGGGAGAAGCTGAATGAAGTCGAGATGCCATGGCAGGATTGTTTACATTGCAGATCCTTCTTTGGATTTTGTCATGAAATTCTAGATGAATAGCAGGAGTTCCTAACCAGATATGGCAACAGTATTCAATGCACGGACGAATGTTAGATTCATAAATGTGTAAGATGGATTCTGACGAGAAAGATTTTCTAGTCAGACACAGAGATCCAACCTTCCTAGTGTTAGATGCAGTTCGATGTCTTTGTTCTACTTCTTCTTCTTCTTCTTCTATGTGCCCTGTCCCTTCTGGACGTAGGCGATCATGGCTCTCCACGTCTCCCTATCCCTTGTGGCTCTTAGTATGTTTGATCCTGTTGCTCCTGGCAACCCCCGTTCCGTCATCCACCTGATCAGGCCCGGCAAATATGTTATCCGCTGCCTTCCTCTGTCTCTCCTTCCTTCTATCTGACCAGTCAGTATCAGGTTCTCCAGGCTTTCCTTCCTCATTGCATGTCCCAGGAACTTCAGTTGTCTCTTCCTGATGCTCAGCATCAATTTCCTTTTTGTTGCCATTCTTTCTAACACTTCGTCGTTGCTTGTATGCTCAGTCCACGATATCCGTAGCATCCTTCTGTAGAACCACATTTCGGCCGCTTCCAGTTTTGTCCTCATTTTCGATGATATTGTCCAGCATTCACAGCCGTACTGAAGAACTGACATCACGTAGCAGTCTAGCTCTCTTTTCTTCGTTTCTATTGAGATCTTCCTGTGTGTTAGTATTTTGCTCATCTTCTGGAACGCGTCCTTTGCCATGCCAATTCGCCTTCGGATCTCCGTGTCGCACTTTCCATCTCCTGTTAGAACACTTCCTAGGTACTTAAATTCTTGGACTTGTTTGATTCTGTTATCCCCCACCTGTATTTGGCATTTTGGGTTGTATCTTTTGCTGATGACCATGCACTAAGTTTTCTTAAAGTTTATTTGTAGTCCCATCTTGTCACTCTCCACTGCTACTTTCTGTATGAGATCTTGCAGTTTCCTTTCCGTGTCCGCAATCAGTACTGTATCGTCCGCGTATCTTATGTTGTTCAGGTTGTGGCCTCCAATAATAAATCCTGGTGTGTCATCTAGGGTCCTCAAAATATTCTCGCTGTATAGGTTGAACAAATCCGGTGAAAAGACACAGCCTTGTCTTACGCCTTTTTCTATCTTTGTGTATCTACTGAGGTCGTTACCTGTCCGGCCTGTTCTACTTCAAGTCTGTTAAAAAAGTCAGGCCAAGTAGGCGCAGTGTGTTGCTCTCAAGGAGACTTACATCAACTATGCTGATGGCTTGCAGGAAAGTTTCTCTATGGATGCTAAACGAGAGCAGGTTTGTTTTTGACGCATTAACATTTACAACCCATTTCCTGCCTCACTTAACCACTGATTGGAGGTCCTTTTTAAGAGCAGCAGCCAGGCTTACTTTATCAGCCTTGACAGATTTTCTATCGAGACTGGAGTAAATGGTGGTGTAAATAGCATAGATGCCCACTTGGGAAATGATTATATCAGGAAGATCATAGATGAAGACCAGAAACAGCGTAGAACCTAGGTTAGAGCCTTGAGTAACACCCACGTTCATATGAGATGATCGTTCAAAGCTACCTTCGTTTCAAGATTCGACAGGAACAATTTGATTAAATCAAACAATCGTCCAGAAATACCATAGCTCTGTTAAGGCTTTCGTAATATCTAGAGAAACAGCTCAAGATTCACCATTATTATCAAGATGGTGTACATATGCAATGATGGCCTTTAGCACATCAGCGATAGACATGAAGAAGTGTCAGAGAGTAGGTAATAAGAGGTTTTCTGCTTAACGGCCTCAGCGTTGATTAGAGTCTCAAATATTTTCCCAAAAAGTGGCAAGGAACTAATAGGGCGATCTTTAGAGAGGTCAGATTATTCAATAGACTTCTTACAAAACAGGAACTAACAATCCAAACAATTCTTTTGAGTGAATAGTTTTTCATTGTTATTTCGTGAAGTTTTTTTTCTTTATTAACTCGTATATTGGAAGAATTTCCGGTAAATTTTCGTTTTAAGTCCCGTCGCTTTTCCCCTTCAAATTTATCCAAAATAGCATTATCTCTGTGCAAATGTATATGCTGAACTCAAATCAAGTGTTAGTTAATGAAGAAACTTACCTTTTTTTATCTAAATGTCCATAAAAAAACGAACTATATCTTGCAGTTTTTCTCTCCCGTAACTCTCACGAAGTCATGCAATTAACTGCAGAATGACGGACTGCGCATGTGATCGAATTTTGGCAGATTTTTTGTCGATTTTTCTTCGTTTACTGATACTTCCTGCGATATACTTCCGGGAATTAAAGTAATGCGCTATTGTATTTCTATGCTTATTACTCTCAAAACAGGAAGTACATCGCCGGAAGTTTCAGTAAAGGACGAAATTCGACCAAAATTGCTGCCTACGTAGAACGTCATTCTGCAGTTAATTAGATGACTTCGTGAGAGTTACGGGAGAGAAAAGGTGCGAGATATAGTTCGTTTTTTATGGACTTTCGAAGCAAAAAAGGTAAATTTCTTCAATAACTAATTGTTGATTGGAGTTCAGCATATACATTTGCACAGAAATAATGCTATTTTGGATAAATTTGAAGGGGGAAAAGCCGTCGGCACCTAAAACGAAAATTTACTGAATTTCCTTTTCTTCAATTGATAATTTTTTATGATTATAACAACGACATAGTTTTCTTTTTTTCTCAATTTTCTGGATTCAAATTATCCCCGTCAATACCACGGCCAACTTAAATAGATAACATTATTATTATTATTATCCGACATTGTGAAATACAGTAATAATCTAAGGAATTTATAGTTCTGGGTGGACGGAATTATTTACTGTAGGCGTCTTCACCATTTTTTCAATCCAGGATACTGCGCCAAGTTGCAAACCCAAGTTTATTAAGGGGGAAATGCTATGTTGCCGTGCGGTCAAACGAAGTGTTCAACAGCTTCTAAAGAGTAACATACAGACTACCCGCACTATTTAAATATATTTAAAACTAGGTACGTCCACTAAATCGCTGAAAAAACAGCATAGAATGAATAAAAAAAAGGACCAAACTTAATAAAAACGAACTTTTGTGCCATCAAATTGTTTGTGTCATTATTAAAAAGAAAAATCAAAAGAATCTTTAATTATTTTTTAAAAAAAATTAACTTCTTTCTAACACGTTCGAAAATTTGATAAAAATCTTTTTTATTTTCGTTAACGGGGTGCCTAATCGTTACGAGAGTTTACAATAGAAAACGTAATATTATATAACTCGCTTTTTTTCCGGTAACAAACACATTAATTTGGAAATTCTTGCAAAAATCAAATAACTGTCATTTTTTTTAAAAAATTACTTTTTAAAATTATTAAGAAAAAATAATTTTTTACATCTGTTATCCCCAATATACGTAAATTCATCAAATTTCAAGAAATTAAATTTTATATATATATATATATATATATATATATATATATATATATATATACACAAAGAATCTCAAGCTAGCCAAAACCTACCGCGGTTTCACACTACGGCTCGTAAGGTTTATCTTAGTATAAATTTACAACCTAAATACTTGCAGAGTCTATTTAGTTATTATTTTGAGTATTATAAGCTCTGGGTTTACCTATTGAGCACTTTTTACTGTACTACAATGGAACAAAAGGCCCTGACGAGCCGTAGTGTGAAACCGCGGTAGGTTTTGGCTAGCTTGAGATTCTTTGTGTGTCTTTGCTCTACTTTTGTATATCGTTTGTACTTTGTATCGAGCACTTTTTCTTTTTCTTGTGGTTGGTTCCGTTTGGGTTTTTTTTTCTTTACTGCGGAGTATCGTATGTCTTGTCCTTATTCCGCGGATTTCTTTTTTTTCTCCCCTTTTATCCGACGCCTTAGTGCACCGGATTGTAACGGAATTAGGTTCTGTTTGTTAGTGGTTTTTCTAAAGGTTTGTCTTAGTATAAATTTACAACCTAAATACTTGCAGAGTCTATTTAGTTATTATTTTGAGTATATATATATATATATATATATATATATATATATATATATATATATATCTCACGGTCATATCACGTTAAATACATCGGTTCTCGCTCGATCACCGAAGTTAAGTCTGGTCAGTACTTACATGGGTGACCACTTGGGAATACCAGGTGCTGTAAGCGTTACTGACGAATGTGCGTTGTGGTGCAGTGAATGTCAGCTAGGAGGGGGAAATCGGTGAGCCGAGTTCCAATTCCAGTCGAACACTTTGCATTCACTTACGCACTGGTACCCTTGAGAAAGGTATTAATCCGTCCCTTCCCTCCAGTTATGGGTTAAATAATTAAGGTCTGTTGTTCATGCAATCTGTGGCAGACGTCTGCACCTATTGTTCGTTATCAGCAGTTCCAAAAAGTGTGGATGGTGCTTCACAAGCCTTCACCACTTTAAACAATTCTTTGTGAGGTTAACTGTGTTAAACTCTCATACGTCGAAATCGACGGGAGAGTCCATAATATATATATATATATATATATATATATATATGTGTGTGTATATATATATATATATATATATATATATATATACTCGATGCTCCCCTGCCACTCACGCTCATGGACAGAGATGCACAGTGTGTCAGCCCATTACTGAACCAATACAGTCAATCGGTCAAGATCAAAAGCCATCAGTTCCAAGGCTGCTACTGATTATTATCATTTACTTTTATGTGGTTTTCTTTTTCCTCCGGAGATCTTGCATTATGGATTGCTCTCCAACAAGCCATCCAACCTCAGACAGAGAACACCTTTCGCAGAATATATGCAGAATCAAGCAATTAAGATATCTAAATGCGATACGGGGCTTTTTATCCCAATTTCTTAGTGGACAGGTGCAATGAATCAAACGATTCACTAATAACGAGGACAATAATGGCCTGATCGTCCCTCATTCTTACAAATTCATTTCGGTGGTCGGTGTATTTACTGAGCTTATCACATTCTGTGGCCGAAATTTAGCTTATTTAGCTTATAATTTTCGGTGGCCTTGATATAAAGAGCACAAAAGAAATTATTTAGCTTATTAATTTCTGTGGCCTTGATATTAGGATTACTAAAATATATTTAGCTTATAAATTGGAGGAGATAGATCTATCTATCGCCCAGTTCACACTCCACCCACGTCTATTGAACAGGTGAAGAGGCTCATCCCTTGTTCCCTGTTTAGGATGTGGTTTCCGGCTTTCTCTTTTCCAATCTTTTCACTATTACGTAGCCCCCTGCACATCAGTGGCGTTACCACCTTACTCGGGGTGATACGATTAAAAAAAAACAAAAAACAATTTCGTTGACTTTGGTATAAGGATCACCGAAATGTATTTATTTTATCAGTTTCTGTGGCCTTGATATTAGGATCAGCGAAATGTATTTAGCTTACCAATTTCTGTGGCTTTGATATGAGGATCACTGAATTATATTTACCTCATCAATTTTTGTGGTCTTGATATTAGGATCACCGAAGAGCTACGTCAATGATGTGACATTTTCTTGTTTCTTTGTCATCAACAAAATGGCCTCTTGCAAGTGATCTATTTGTATGTTGAAAGATCTTGACTTGGTCAATCTCCATCATTTAACTGGTTTTTAGCGGAACCATTTCCCGTTTTATTCAAATTCGTGGTTACTACATGAAGATTATTATTATTATTTTGGTTATTGCGTTGATTTCGGTTATATATTCATTTCCCTCCATTTTTCTGAAGTTCTTAGTTTTCCGGTGTTTCAACCAGAAACTAAGGTCTCAAATGATAACATGACATTTTCCACTGGACACCTTTGTAAAAAAAATAAATAATAATAAAATAAGCAAAAATAAGACAAAGTTTACTTTCAACCGCAACTTCTACAAATCAAATGTGGTATAATAGTTATTTCCCCATGTTGTAATTCCACCATTATTGACATTATTACATCCATGATTTAATAACACCGCATTTCACGGACAGAATGGAATGGCTGAAAGGAAAATGAATGACAAACATGCTTTGTTCTTAGAGAGACTTATATACCATTAAGATATTCACAAATTATGTCTATATATTCACACGCGTCCCACACAGAAAATAATAAATATTTACACAACAAAACGAGAGAAAGGAGAACGAAAAGATAGGGTCTTACATATAATATGAAAATTTTTCTGTGTTTATGGGGAAGCCATGTTTAGAGTGCCTGATTCAAGCTAGCCGAATTCATCTTCTATGCCCCAAGCGTGGACATATTCCGCGAATTGGAGATGAAGAGCTATGGGCTTTTGTAAACTGTGGATTGTTAACTGGAGAGAGTTTATTTCTATAACTGAGGATTGTTCTCACAATTGCAATTCACACCTTACGAAGAGCTTCATCTTTTTTTTTTTTAATCGTTTCACCCCAAGCGAGGCATTCCACTGCCACTATTGCACTTGGGGCTACATAGGGGAAGGTAAATAGAAAGAGTGGTTAGATATAGGAAATGTCAGATGGGGGTGATAGATAGTTGGGAGGATGGGAAGAGTTTACAAGCGCCGATAAAATGTAACCGCAATTTCTACTCCAACAGCTTCTTTTCTCGTACTTCCAATCTGTGGAACTCCCTTCCACATACTTGCTTCCCTGACAGCTAAAATAAGCAAAAATAACACAAAATTTACTTTCAATGTTAAATGGAATCATGGATTTGTAAGATGCTGCGTGAGACATATTTCGCTAACATTCTGGTCAGGTGCCCCTGCTATTCTCCTCGGGATTCTTGACAAAATACAACGGAGAGTCTGTAATGTGATCGATACCGACTTGGCATACCGGCTGCAGTCACTCTCTCACCGGCGTAACGTGGCCTCCCTGTGCCTCTTCTATAAATACTTTCACGGCTTCTGCTCCGATGAACTTAGATCACTGGTGCCCCCCACGTACAAATTTGCTCGAGATACTAGATTAGCATCTAGGTCCCACCCTTTTACAGTGAAACAGATAAGATGTAATTGCAATTTCTACTCCAACAGTTTTTTTTCTCGTACTTCCCGACTCTGGAATTCCCTTCCACATGACTGCTTCCCCGACGGCTACGATCTCCAGGAGTTTAAATGTAAGGTCAATAGACACCTCCTAACACAATAACTCGTTTCCATTCTTTCAAACACTCTTCCCATCCTCCCAACTATCTATCACCCCCTTCTGACATTTCCTATATCTAACCACTCTTTCTATTTACCTTCCCCTATGTAGCCCCAAGTGCAATAGTGGCAGTGGAATGCCTCGCTTGGGGTGAAACGATTAAAAAAAAAAAAAGATGAAGCTCTTCGTAAGGTGTGAATTGCAATTGTGAGAACAATCCTTCTTTATGCTTTTCTTTAACATAAGCTGACAGAAATCCCTTCAATAAGTCTATCGAGACCTTTTCCAATCAATCCTAGTGCTCCAACTACAACTGGAATTATTGATGTCTAAATGTACTACATTTCTTTCAGTTTTCCAGCTCAAAATTCTGATATTTTGATAGGTTTTTGGTGATCTTAAATATACATTACAGTCTTCAGGAACTATTACGCCCATAAACAAGCACACTGATCAGGATGTCTTGGCAATCAGATTTGATTGTTCTGTTTGTCTGTATTGTAAAGTTCCATAAAATACTTACAGGTCCAATGTCTGTAACCTGATATGGGTAGTATTAATATCCATTTCATACAGCTTATTTCTCGTAGAAGTTGCAAATTTTCCAGTGCAGATATTGGCCCATCGATTTATGCCGAATTTTATATTCGGGGGATTCTAATACCGTGCATCGTGATACAAGATGGTCAATTTTTGGGGGTATTCAAAAAAGAATGTCCATTTTGGGTTAACACAATATTTCTGTATGTTTCCTTAATAATTTAACAGGTTTACAAGCGCCGATAAAATGTAACCGCAATTTCTGCTCCAACAGCTTCTTTTCTCGCACTTCCAGCCTGTGGAACTCCCTTCCACATACTTGCTTCCCTGACAGCTAAAATAAGCAAAAATAACACAAAATTTACTTTCAACCGCAACTTCTACTCCAACAGTTTCTTTTCTCGTACTTCCCGACTCTGGAATTCCCTTCTACATGACTGCTTCCCCGACGGCTACGATCTCCAGGAGTTTAAATGTAAGGTCAGTAGACACCTACTAACACACTAACACGCATCCATTCTCTCAAACACTCTTTCCGTCTACATCCTTACACATCTATCACCCTCCTTCTGACATTTCCTATATCTAATCACTCTTTTTCACCACCTTCCCCTATGTAACCCCCTGCGCAATAGTGGCAGTGGAATGCCTTCATTGGGCTGAAATGATTGAAAAAAAAAAGTGGTCCTGTGCAGCGAGAATAGCACTTTTTTTAATCATTTCACCCAAGGCAAGGCATTCCATTGCCACTATAGTGCAGGGGGTTACATAGGGGAAGGTGCTGAGAGAGCGATTGGATATAGGAAATGTCATTCTCTTCTTGTTAAGGAGCATTTTCAACCAGCTCAGATCTTCACGACTACCAGAATCCCAAATCGTGATCTTTGCTAAGGAGCATGTTCAACCAGCTCAGATCTTCACGACTACCAGAATCCCAAATCGTGATCTTTGCTAAGGAGCATGTTCAACCAGCTCAGATCTTCACGACTACCAGAATCCCAAATCGTGATCTTTGCTAAGGAGCATGTTCAACCAGCTCAGATCTTCACGACTACCAGAATCCCAAATCGTGATCTTTGCTAAGGAGCATTTTCAACCAGCTCAGATCTTCACGACTACCAGAATCCCAAATCGTGATCTTTGCTAAGGAGCATGTTCACCCAGCTCAGACATTCACTACTATCAATATTGCCGGAGTAATCATTTGATAGGGAGCATATTACACCAGGTAAGGCCTTTACGACAATCTCCATTACCTTCGTGAACCTTTGAAAAGAAGAATTTTCAACCAGCTCAGACCTTCATTGCTGCTCGAATCCCTTCATGATCCTTTGCTAACGAGCATATTCTACCATTTAAGACATTCACTACTATCCATATTTCTAGAATAATCATTTGATAAGGTAATAAGGAGTGTTTTACACCAGATTGAGCCTTCCTAAAAATCTCCATTCCCTTCTTGAACCTTTGAACCTTTGATAGGAGCATTTTCAACCATCTCAGAAGTTTACTATTATCCCATTTCGGTTAGGAGCATGTTCAACCAGCTCAGATCTTCACGACTACCAGAATCCCAAATCGTGATCTTTGCGAAGGAGCATTTTCAACCAGCTCAGATCTTCACGACTACCAGAATCCCAAATCGTGATCTTTGCGAAAGAGCATTTTCAACCAGCTCAGATCTTCACGACTACCAGAATCCCAAATCGTGATCTTTGCTAAGGAGCATTTTCAACCAGCTCAGATCTTCACGACTACCAGAATCCCAAATCGTGATCTTAATTATGAACATATTTATCCAGATATTAACTACGTTCCATTCATGACACTTTAATAAGAAGCATCTTTTTGGGGTAGCTGTTGTTGTAAAAGCAAAATTTCGACCGATCAATTATTTAGACATGAGATCTAATCCTTAAAAAATATAAAAGGCTATTTGAACTCTTGAAAAAAAGATACGAATGTTCAAATGTTTCCGGAAAACACCTGTTTAACTTAGAGTTTGAGTTTTGTTTAATAGCATATCAACACCTCTGTGGGTTATTTAATATCAAAAAGGTAAGGTTTTAAGGTATTTTTTTTAATGTTCGGTTATAGTGAGATAGTTATTTTTATTCTTTTTTATTTTAGAAAGCTGAAAATGACTTTTAGTTTTGTATTCAAAAATTTTATGCTCAGAATATTTTTTCTTCAAAAATGTGTTATGGTAATAATTTTTCCTTCAAAAATTTACATTTTTCTATAAAAGAAATATTTTTATGTATATATTTTTATTAAAGTGTATTTTAATACTTTCATAGTGTTTTCACCTGAGTTTGGGGGGCTACCTATTTGCCCATAGCTGGGACACTAACAGATGCTACCACTCCGAGTCAGGGTGGACCTGAGAACAACAGCAATTAAGAGGTGGTTCCATGTTCTTCACAACCTCCCTTGCTGCCGGATGCAGTTTACCGTCATGCCCAGGACATGTTTTTCTTCAATAAAATATTCAGGCCAATAGACAGAAATAGATACACTGTTAAATATAAACAAAGCACCATTCGTATATGTGTATCCGATAAGAATAACGTTTAAAGTAATAAAAATCTAAACTTATTTATAAATGGAACTTTGTGTGTGTGTGTGTGTGTGTATGTGTGTGTGTGTGTGTGTGTGTGTGTGTGTGTGTGTGTGTGTGTGTGTGTGTATGCGTTACCTATAGACCCCGAAACGGCTGAACCAATTTTCTCGAAAATTTACACAGTTGTACTATAAGCGTCTGCGAGTGTTCTTAGTTAGGTTTTGTGTCGAGGTACCCCCGATAAATATCAAAAATCGATAATCGAAAAAATCAAGTTATAGAAGAAGTGTTCCAATTTTAACCAAATTTGATACTCTCATAGACAAAGACATAAGAAACGATATTCAGAAGTTTCAAGGTTGCAGTTCTTGCAATAGTGCAGAAAATTTGATATCGATACCAGGAAACCAAAATTTGATTTACATCCATTCATTTTTCTTTCAGTCTACGGTTTCGCTTTAACTGGAAACAACTATTGCTTTTTAGTCTTTCGTGCCAACGTCCAAAGAGTTTGAGTTCCAGGACCATGGATTAGTTTTAAAACTTTCATTAAGGCCGAGCAACGCCGGAGTATACTACAAGTATATTATACAATATTTATTTCTTAAATTAATGTTTTGAAGGATTTTAAATGTTCTTATCTAAAAGAACAAGTGGGCTCCCTGTGCAGGGCCCGGAAATTTTTCCCACCTGAATCTATTCTGCACATATACAAATCTACCATCCGCCCGTGTATTGAATATTGCTGCCATATCTGGTCGGGTGCCCCTGCTGCTCTCCTTGTGCTTCTTGACAAAATACAAAGGAGGATCTGTAACGTGGTTGATACTGACTTGGCAGACCTGCTGCAGCCGCTCTCACACCGGCGTGATGTGGATTCCCTGTGCCTCTTCTACAAGTACTTTCATGGCTTCTGCTCCGATGAGCTTAGATCACTGGTGCCGCCTAAGCACGAATTTACACGAGATACTAGATTAGCAACTAGGTCCCACCCTTTTACAGTTAAACAAATAATATGTAACCGTAAATTCTACTCCAACAGCTTCTTTTCTCGCGCTTCCCGCCTGTGGAACTCCCTTCCACATGTCTGCTTTCCCGACAGTTACAATCTCCAGGTGTTTAAATGTAGGGTCAATAGACACCTCCTATCACACTAACTCCCAACTATTCTCACAACACTCTCATCTACCCAACCCTCATTCTCGGTATCCTTACCCGCCTATCACCCACCCTCTGTTATTTCCCATATTTAATCAGCCTTTCTCCACTCTACGTATCCCCCTGCACAGTAGTGGCAGTGACATGCCTTGATCGGAGTGAAACGCTTATAAATAAAAAAAAAACAGATAAGACATGAGAAATCTGCGTAGATTAAAGTTGGAAATAAGGTGTGTCAGATATTTTCCATAAATTCCAACATCCTGTCTAAATTTAAAATTTGAATCACCAGTTCCAGTACATCAATTCTTCTTCTTCTTCTTCTTCTTCCATTCTTTCCAGCACCTCGTCATTGCTTACATGCTCGGTCCATGATATCCGCAGCATCCTTCTATAGAACCACATTTCAACTGCTTCAAGTTTTCTCTTCATTTTTGTTGATGTTGTTCAACATTCACAGCCATATTGGAGAAACATTCACTGCCAGTTCGTTATTTTTTTAATATGGTGTTGAAAGCATGTCAGTATTCATCAGTTTTTCTTTTTTGTTTTTTTGTTTGTTTTTTTTTTCGTTGTTGTTTTGTTTTTTTGTTGACGCGACAAAAAAATTAATGACGCACTTCAGGTGAATGGGATTTTCGTTAATAGATTTAGGAGAGCATTAACCCACATCTCCTCTATTATTCAGTTTGATCTGAATTCGTGGCATTGGATTAGCGAATT
This sequence comes from Ascarosepion bandense, assembly GCA_037127315.1. Classification (NCBI taxonomy): domain Eukaryota; kingdom Metazoa; phylum Mollusca; class Cephalopoda; order Sepiida; family Sepiidae; genus Ascarosepion; species Ascarosepion bandense. The sequence goes on from JBBBDQ010001337.1 coordinate 3,807,307, forward strand.
TTGTCTGACCTTTTGTTGCTCTTCAACATCAAGTTCCCGCTTACTGACTGCCACTAATTTCCAACGGTCGTTATGACAGACATCCATCTCCGTTTAATTATTTACGTGGAAGAGAGCCAACATGGTTTAGTCTGATTAAAACGCTATAGACCTTGACCGGAAAAACGTAGGAAAAACATTACCGTGTAGAAACCTTGACCGAAGCTAATAAGAAGCATAAAATTCAAATCATATATATATATATATATATATATATATATATATATATATATATATATATATATATATTGTGAAGAAATTAGATTCTTTCCTATGATCTGATTAGCTTGATAGTGTTGTCATGGAAAGACGACAAGAAATCGCAATCTGTCTAATTTTCTCTGTATAACTCCACTCTGTTAATAATAATTTAAATGTTCTATGTTCACTGAACATTAAATGTTCATCCTTTGATAATGGCTTATGTAAGCCGAAAGCTCAGACCCGATAAAATAATCAACAATTATTGCGATTTCTTGTCGTCTTTCCATGACAACAATATCAAGCTAATCAGATCATACGAACGGATCTTACACAAAATAGACAGAACTTGTCTACATTATTCAATGAAACCTGTATTAATATAATTAATATATATATTAGTAATCCACATACAAACCTGTTTCGCTGTATTACAGCTCATCAGTGTGGTTAGACACATCCACTTGCTTCTGGCCGGGCTCGAACCCGACCGATTTCGTGTCAGTATATATGTTACTCGATTTCAAGTCTCGCCTTCTAGTATCAAAAACAACACAAAAATAAAGCATATTTTAGACAGTTAAAGCATTAAGAGAATTTAACCATACAGAAAACAGCGTTGTAAATGGCTAAAGAAGTGGTTGAAAGCGCTCAAAACAAAGGAGAATGTCAACAATTTTTGCGCTCTATTACTCACACCAAACGAAAATATATGTGAGCGCTAAAAAAACTAAATAAAAAAAATCCTCAATTTTTGTTTGTCTGTTATATTTAATGAAACATGTCTAAAAAAAGGGTTGCTACCGAAATATATATATATATACAGAACGAAGAAAGAATTTTTACAACGTCCAAAACATTAATTTAAAACAGTGCTCGATATATAATATGTAGAGCTTTGAATGTTCTGTGAATATGAACATACTCACTACCCACACCACTCTCCTCAAAATTCTTAAGGTCAATAAACCGGACTTGTTTCCGTATCACTAAACACAACTGACCAAGTATAAGAAAAGAAATTTAAAATTTAAAATTTAATAAGAAAAATTTATTTCCTAAATCCTAAATTAAGATTAAATATACAAATTTACATTAATTATATAGAATCCGCTTAAATACAAAAATATTCTGTACAAAATAAGCATCCCACCCCTTACCGGCTCTTCTAAGAAATCCAAAGGATATAGTCTACCCACAAGATAAGAAAAAACCTACATTCTAACTGCTAATGTTAATCTGTCTAGAAATCAAAGATTCTCATTAATCAACCATTTATCCACAGCACTTTCTTCAAAATTCCAACGGTCAATACACGTGACTTGTTCCCCTACCACTAACCCCACCAACACCCTAAACACAACTGACCAAATATAGGAAAAGAGGCTTTCCATTCCTATACCGCCTGATGAGACATTGAAGTCTCAATGTCGAAAAAAATGTAACTTTGTAGAGGATATTTATAAAAAAAATTATGTACGTGTTCTAAAATATAATTTATAATATATATATATAGATAGATAGATAGATAGATAGATAGATAGATAGATAGAATTAGTTTGTTTTTTTTTTGTTTTGTTTTTTTGTCTTAATCAAATTAGACCAGTACACGTAACTGTAATGTCCATAATTCGACAAAGTCAGTGAGTCAGTTAAGTGCCATACCTGAAATACGCTTTAGGCGATCATATCTCGAAAGAGACATGACTGACTGGTCAGAAGATTATCCCGCAGTAGGTTGTCATTACTTTCTGCGGTAAACTGGTTGTCAGCCAATCTATCCTATTATTCAACCAATAACTATAGGGTAAAGACGGATTAATACCTTTCCCAAAGGTATTTGTGCGTAAGTGAATGCAAGGAATTCAACTGAAATTCGAACTCGGCTCCCCGATTTATCGTTCCGAGTCGATATCCACTGCACTACAGCGCACATCCAGTACGCGTAATTATAATGTCCATAATGTGACACAATGTGTCCATAATAATAATGCGACACTAATATAATTATGGGCACTTAATGTATTACATAAAAATTAAATTATATTAATAATAATAATAGCAATAACAATAACAATAAATCTACATTTTAAAGAAAATGTTCGTGACTTCTCACACATTTTACACACACACACACATATATATTGCCTTCTTCCACCGAACGCCTCGTGGCCCATGGGTAGAGTCGCCGACTGACGCCAATTCAGTCGGGTTTTGAGCCTGAGTTAGGAAGCAATCGGAGTCTAACCGCACTGATGAGCTGTGATACAGCGAAACAGATCTGTCTGCGGATGACAATATATATATATATATTAATCATATCACCCTGAGCAAGGCGGTAAGGCCACTGATGCGCAGGGGGATACGTAAGAGTGAAAAGATTGGAAAAGAGAAAGCCAGAAACCACATCCTAAATAGGGAACAAGGGATGAGCCTCTTCACCTGTTCAATAGACGTGGGTGAAGTGTGCATATATATACAATTATTAAATAGTTATTGATCAGAGTCAGAGTCAGAGTCAAATTTGAGCAGTAAACAGTGTTAAAAAGTGCTCAATACATATTTAATGAAAAAAAAGGATAAAGGTTTTCCGTTTTTTAAGGGGAAATTAAAACACAAAAGAAAATTACGCTATGAAATATTTATTCAACTAAATATGAACCATTTTGCCGCACAACGTTTCTCACTTTTTCTTTCAACAAAGATTCTGTCGTCCAAAAAAAAAAAAAAAACTCATCAGGGTTTTTTTTTTTGGTTTTTTTTTTGGTTTTTTTTTTTTGTTTTTTTAAATCCCAAGAATTAATTTTTTTTACCATTGAGATTATTTTACAAGGAATAAGTGAAAATCCGAAGTTGCAATGTCTGGTGAATATTTCGTGTGAGGTAACACATCCCCGCCAAGCTGTAGCAATTTTTACCGGGTCATAATGGAAAACAACACCTTTACTTTTCGCCAATTCTAGGTATTTTTCTATTTTATCTATCGCCCGGTTCACACTCCACCCACGTCTATTGAACAGGTTAAGAGACTCATCCTTTGTTCCCTGTTTAGGATGTGGTTTCCGGCTTTCTCTTTTCCAATCTTTTCACTATTACGTAGCCCCCTGCACATCAGTGGCGTTACCGCCTTGCTCGGGGTGATACGATTAAAAAAAAAATAAAGCGGAATTTAACAGGCTTGATTGTAAAGTGAGATCCGACGCGTACATGGGCTAGGAATGTAATTAGTTGCGGCCATCCCGATCGTGAGATAATACCTATAAAGAATGTGCTAGGGGAATGAACTTAATAACCGTAAATGATGATAAGTATACCAGTGTGCATCATATCCTAAACAGTTTAACAGTTCTGGCTTAACGAGGATAATTAATTGGCATATTCTGGTTTAGGATGTGCGCTGTGGTGCAGTGGATATCGGCTTAGAACGAGAAATCGGAAAGTCGAGTTGGAATTTCAGGTGAATTCGTTGCATTCACTTTCCCAAATCTCCTTGGGAAACCTACTAATCCGCGGGATCCTCTCCCTAGAAAGTGAGTTTGCGTCCTATAGCCTTTCACACTTTCCCTGATCACGTATACGTCGTATCTTGCAGTAGTTTTTCTCTTCCAAACGCATTTTCGTTTACATTTTGGATTGATGGATTCAGTTTATTTCTCCGCCTTGATGACATAACTGACAGTTGAAAGGCTGTCACCAACAAAATCCGCGATCTCTCTGAAAGGCTTGTCAGTGTGTTCGTGCAACGTTATAATTTATATTATATAAATAGCCGTATGACAACTAATCGACAGTAAAGACAACGGTTTCTGGAAGTCAGAAACATCTAACGCATTCACGGGTGACGCAACATTTTTCATAGCCAAATTTCATCATACACCCAGGAAAAAATTCATATTTATGCACACCAGTTCAAATGAACTAATCTGAGAAAAAATAGAAATCGATTACACCCTGCCACTCCAGTGGTCCAAAACTGACCGTATCTAAACTTATTTTATAAATGGAACTTTGTCTGTGTGTATGTGTGTGTGTTTCTGTGTGTGTTTGTGTGTGTTTCTTGAACAGTTACACAGTTGTACTATAAACGACTGCGAGTGTTCTTAGCTAGGTTTTGTGTTGAGGTACGCCCGATAAATATCGAAAATCGATAATCGAAAAAATCGGTTTATAGAAGGAGTGCTCCGATTTTAATCAAATTTGATACACTCATAGACAAAGACATAAGAAACGATATTCAGAAGTTTCAAGGCTACAGTTCTTACCAAAAAAAATCAGCCCTTTTATTTTAGTTTTGGCTTCGGGTTTGGCTCTAAATAGGTATAATTGTAGTTCTTAATCTCAGCCATGATACCATTTACTCAGAGGACTTATTTAGCCTTCAAAATTCAGTTTACGACGAAAACAACGTATTTGATATCGATACCAGGAAGTCAAAATTTGACTTACATCCATTCATTGTTCTTTTAGTCTACGATTTCGTTTTAACTGGAAGCAACTATTGCTTTTTAGTCTTTCGTGCCATCATCCAATAAAGTTTGAGCTCCAGGACCATACATTATTTTTAAAGCTTTCATTACACCTGAGCAACGCCGGGCTATATTGTTAGCGTGAAATAAAAAAAAATAGGCAGTTGTTTCAATTAATTTGCACAAGGGTGCATACCACAGTTTAAATGTAAATAATGAAATAAATAATGTTGATATTTATAATAATTTTGAGGATTTACCAGATATAAATTAAACATATAGGGAGATCGATCATGTTTGTTAAATTAGTCTTGGTGCGTTGTGGTACAATGGATATAGGCTCGGAACGAAAAACCGGGGAGCCGAGTTCGAATTCCAGTTGAATCTATTGTATTCACTTACGCGCAAATACCCTTGGGAAAGGTTTTAATCAATCTATTCCTTCCAGTTATGGGTTAATTAACAGGACAGATTGGGTTCTATAGCCTTGGTCGGCAACCAGTCTACTGCAGAAAGCAATGGCAACCTACTGCGGGATAATCTTTTGCCCGGTCAATCATGTCTGTTTCGAGACATGATCGCTCAAGCGTGTATCACGTATGGCACTTAACTGACTGACTGTCAAAAATAACCGAGCTCTTCGCAATTAAAATTCTCATCAGAAGGTTGGAAAGAATAAAAAGGTTTTGTTTAATAAATAGAAATTTATTTACAGACCAGAAAATCAGAATTGTTTTAATGAAATAATCAAACTGTGAAAGTGTTTTATGAGAAATAGTAGTAAAGAATTAACTGAATCCAGAGTTCGTTGTAGTAGTAAGGTATTTGTGCCTGGCCTTCTTTTTGTGGCCGGTGAGTAAGTGAAGATGAAGAAAAAGCGATAAAGAAAAATGTACTTATCGACGTTAATTTTAGGAGTCAGTTGACGTGTCTTATTATTATTACTTTATCCTTCTTCTTCTTCTTCTTCTTCTTCTTCTTGACTATGACTATGACTAAAGTGAAGACGAAGAAGAAGAGATGAGAAAAATAGCACGCGAGAAGGAGAGGGAGAGCGAATAGATGCCGACGATACATACATCCGGTTCAGCGTTTTGAAATTTCTCTTTTACATCGTGGCAGATGAAGAAAAAACTTGAAACAGCTGAAATGTGGTCCTACAGAAGGATGCTGTGAATATCATAGACCGATCATGTGAACAGTGATGAGGTTTTGAAAAAAATGGAAACGAAAAGGAAATTAATATTGAACACCAGAAAAAGACAGCTAAAGTTTCTGGAAAATACAATGAGGAAGGAGGGCTTGGAGAACCTGATACTAACAGACCAGATAGAGGGGAAAAGACAGATGAAAGCTGCGGATAACATATTTGAAGGACCTGAGCAGGTGGGTGACAGAACGCGGGTTGCACGGTGTTACAAGAGAAAGCGTGCTGAGAGCCTTCAGGGATAGGGAGACGTGGAGGACCGTGACCGCCTATGTCCTGAAGGGACAAGAGACATAAAAGATGAAGTATCCTATCTGATCTCAGCTTCCCTCTGACTGATTCAACTTCCCCATTTATTTGCACCCTTTGACACTGGCCCAGAAAATAATTCACACATGATCGCGCAATTTTCATTCAGTACGGAGTAAATCCTTTTTCTCTATTAGTCAAAATTAAGTTTCACACTGGATCACAAATTTGTGAACAGTGAAAGAAAGAAAACTACATTTATTTTGTATTAATGCTTTGTAATCCCATTTTACATGCTGAGCAAATATTTCAGACAAAACAAGAGATTTGGAAAGAAGAAAGAAATTTAAGCTGACATTGCCAGTATTAATATTGTTCGTCGGAAGCTATCTCCGGTCACGATGAACAGCTTCTCTCTCTAAAGGCTTCTTTGCTTCTGACGCCTATTAGGCCACGAGTTCATTCCAGGCCTGAAACAGAACCTACACGTAAATGACCCATTGCCAAAGGTGTTGAATAAATAGCCGGTTCGATGCACTGCTCTAGAAATTACTTGCCTGTCTATATCTCTGAAATGCGGCATTGTAATTATTTACACTATTTAAATTATTCGAACTGTTATCCTCATCTTTGATGTCATATTCACGAGGTTTCGGTTGTGTTACGCTCCGGCTTTCTTCAGGACTTGTCTATATTTTTGATTTGAGGTTTTGTAGCTAATTATACTATTTGCATATATATTTTAGTCATTATAACGGATGAATTTTATTTTACTTTTAACTTAAGATATAGATTGATAATGGCTTAAATTATTGCCGAAAATGTTTAAATAACTAAAACATTAAGGGACAATCTTTATATAATTTATATAAAAAAGAAAAAAAATAACACGTGAAAAAATATATTAAAAAAACTTTATCACTTTGTCATTTTTAACGATCCTGGCATATGTGACACTATCTCCTGCGTGTATACTCTCTTTTATCTGGTTTAATAGAGCGGAGGAAGAGAAATTACTATAAGTGGCATTATTAGTTGTGCTTTATTGTATTTCGCGATGTGAGCTTATGTAAAAAAAACTATTTTAATACTATCATATACTTGTAAAATCCGGGGATAGATAAATTAGCTGACAATTTGAGGGAAAGAGAGAAATATAGTTTTCTTTCTTTTTCATATGCGATACGCATTATTTTGCGCTAGAGGGAAATTTGACAAAATGGTCGCAGTCATAATACAATGTCAGGATTTGTTTGATGGGGTCAGGCGGGGTTAAAGTCCCTCAACAGATGTTCCGTGAGAACAAAAATTTGTGGGAATAAATAAAAGATAAGAAAAATAATAATATAAAAATAGGCATAAAAACAATATAAAAAATAGGTATAAAAAATAAAAAATAGGCATAAAAGCAATATAAAGAAATAACAAAAAGAATAACTATAAAAAGTTAAGAAATTAAAAACTAAAAATATAATTACAAATACGAAACCAAGATAATAAACAAAAACAAAATGTACAAAAAATATAAATACGAAAAGTACATACAAACAACCAGTCACGACAAAATGAGAAAATAACACAACACAACCACCAAACGAAAATTAAAAAAATTTTTTTTTAAATAGAAGCAAACACACGTAAAGCCTACAAACACAAATACAATAACACTTAAACATGACCCAGAAAAAATAAACCGTCACGCTGCAAGACATACCAAAACATTAGGAAAAATGTCAAATCAATAAAAAGAGGTCAATTAAATAGAAGGGCCCATCCCAATAAAACGAACACACATACAGTAAAAAATAAATAAATGAAACAACTACACAATAAAACAAGAAAAATAACGAAAAAAGAAAATCCAGCAATCATAAACAGGGAGAAAAAGAATAACTAACCAATCATAAACAAGACGACTCCCGCAATATCACTCAATATTCTATATAAGGATGTGCGCTGTAGCGCAGTGGATACCGGCTCGGAACGAGAAATCGGGGAGCCAAGTTCGAATTCCAGTTCAATTCATTGCATTCACTTACGCGCAAATACCCTTGGGAAAGGTATTAGTCCGTCTCTTCCTTCCAGTTATGGGTTAAATAGCAGGACAGATTGGGTTCTATAGTCTTGGCTGGCAACCAGTCTACCACAGAAAGCAATGGCAACCTACTGCGGGATAATCTTCTGCCAAGTCAGTCATGTCTCTTTCGAGACATGATCGCCCAAGCGTGTTTCACGTATGGCACTTAACTGACTGATTCTATATAAACAAGAAATGAGACTTACCGAAAACAGCCCTGTAAATTCTGTATAATATTTTCTCTGGTAAAATTTTAACGATTTTTTAAAAAAATCTTTTAGGAAAATGTTAAGACATTTTGAAGAGATTTTTAAAAATTCTAATAAAAAGAATGCGAAATGTTTAAACAGAAGATTTTAGACAAATTGTTTTTCATAATCTTGAAATTATTTCGAGCTTTTGTTCTCATCTTGGTTAATATAGGTGTTATAATGGACACAACGTTTAGACAATGTACCTTATGTATTTATATTATTCGGACTATTGCCCTCATCTTGTTGCCATTTGTACGACGTTTCGGCCTTCTTCAGGTGCTAAGAATTTCGAATCGAACCCTTTATTACGATCACTGGGGTATATGAACTGCATTCCTTGCGGGAAGCCTCGATTGGAAGTCATGAATTCTCTCCCTCTGACCCTGTAATTTATTTGTTCACCACAGCTGTAGCCTGGTATTGGACTCACAACTCTAAGAGTCCAGTCAGGAAAAACAAGAACACCGCAAGGCCGGTGTTACAGCCCTTAAAGAGGCGGCCTGTCTCTCCTTTATATTTCGTCCCACAACTACATGGAATGGCGTACACACATTCGTTAGTCATGTAGGCCGTAATACGAGGGGAGATATAAAAACCAGGCGTAGCTGACCTCATATGGCGGGAGAAATGGGATCACCGTCCCATATGGGATTAAGTTGAAATAACAGATAGGGAACACCACTGGAAACTACGTAAGCTTGAAAAATCAGCACATATGCTAGGCTTTAAAAATCACCCAAGCCGACCAAGCATGAGCACAATGTGGGAACCAGTAATACGGAGTGACAGAGAAAATCATTAGTGTCAAAAAACTGCAATATAAGCTCTGTTAAAAAATACTAGAGAAAACCATTAACATCAAAAATACTATAGAAAACCATTAACATAAAAAATTTCAATATGAACTCTGGTAAAAAAAAGGGTTACTGGACATTAGATTTATAAGTCTAAAAAACTGAGTTGTTCTTTAAGGCGACATGGCCCAGTGGTAAGTTCCTGACTTGACTCTTAGAGTTGTAAGTTCAATATTAGCAGTGGTGAAAATGATTAGTTGCAGGGTCAGCGAGAGAGATAACTCATGACTTCCAATTGAGGCTTCCCGCAATAGTGATCGTAATTCCTGAACAAATAATACTATATATATATATATATATATATATATATATATATATTGAGAGAGAGATAGAGAGAGAGAGAGAGAGAGAGAGGTTCCGGTCATATCACGTTGAATACACCGGTTCTCGCTCGATCAATGTAGACATGATTTAATCTGTGTAGTCCTTTGTCTATATTATGTTATAGCTGTGATCTGATGTATCTATTCTCAATTTATTTACGGTTTAAATAGTACAAGCTTCACTTCCTCTGTTACAAACAATTTTTTTTTAATATTCTGAGTGAATTTATTCATTTTTCAACGGTTTGAAGGAGACAATGTAATATATTGTTGTAATAAATTCTGTATTTACAAGTATTTCATTGCGTTGAGTTTTCCTCTGAATATTATATATATATATATATATATATATATATATATTACTAAAATAAAACATACAATGTCTATTATGTTTAATCAAGAGCCGTTCTAAACATCGTATTTTGGCTTTAATTTCTGGTGGAAATAAAGACAAAAATTGTCCAACATTTGGATATTTTCTCTAAGCTTTCGGCTCACATGAGCCATCTTGGTTGCAGGGACATTAACATAAAGATGCCCACCAACAAACATTAAATTTCTCTTGTGTTGACATAAAACATTACTATGCGATGATAACAGTTATTGAATAGCAGATGCATGTCATAAATTAGTATTGCGGTTCTATGACGTCACACCAAGCGAGAGCCCGAAATGTTAACAACAGAACCATATGTCTAAATGCAATGTAATATATTGGGACTAGATTGAAACGTGATTTAATTGTGTGGGTTAATTTCATTTAATGTAGATGGCTTCCGATAGCTGAAGTTTCTTTTTACTGTGTGTATGTGTGAGTATTATTCTGTTATCAAGTTAAATCTGTCTAATATTACCTACATGAACTATGATCAGGAAGGTGACAGGTAAGCCTACGGGAGAGTGTGGTTGTAGTAAAACCAATATATATTTTTTTTTTTTTAATCATATCACCCCAAGCAAGGCGGTAACGCCACTGATGTGCAGGGGGCTACATAAGAGTGAGAAGATTAGAAAAGAGAAAACCGGAAACCGCATCCTAAACAGGAAACAAGGGATAAGCCTCTTCACCTGTTCAATAGACGTGGGTGGAGTGTGAAGAGATACAATTTCTGAACGGGCATGTAAATTGATACACGACATTGGTTTTCTGTAGAGGATTTAGTTGTGTAGTTGTAGGCTTATTGAAAAATATGAGGTCAATTGTTTTAAATTTTTTATAATATATGATGCGCTTACTTTGTTTATTATTATTGATTTGTTTAACATTTCTACCTATTGTGTTTTTGGGTGTTTCATCATGTTTGTAATTATTATGCATTTGGTTGCAATAGTAAAGTTAATAGTGTTTTGTTTATTTTGATATACGCTATTATTATTAATATCATCAATATTGTTGGAGGTCTTATTAAGTTTATTGAGATACATTTTAATTTGTTGATCAACGACGGCGTTAGGAAATCCATTGTTAACAAGTGTTTGTTTTATATTGTGTAAGTTGTTTTAGAATATGGCTTTGGAAAACTATATCATGTGTGTGCGTTGAATTTTTTGTAACAGCTAACTTATTCCGTTGGGAGCATTCATTGTTATAATTGAGAAACACTAGTTTATGCTAGTTAGTTTCCTATATAAAGAAGTAGTAAATCTATGTGTGTTGGAATCGATAAATACATCAAGGAATGGAATTTTATTGTTAATATTAAATGCTAATATAAACTTACAGACGGAGTGACTTTCAAATTAGTTTTTAAGTTGCGGAATTTGATCAATGTTTTTAGCTAAAATGAAAATGTCATCTATGTATTCTACATATATAGGGGGTTATTAGTTTCATTAAGTATTTTATTTTCTAAATCTGCCATATAATAATGAGAAAAGAGGGAACCTAAGGGAGATTCCATCACAATACCATCCATTTGAGTATAAATATTACCTGGGGGATTATGAAAAGGTACTTGTGTGGTGCATGCTAGTAATATTCTTTTAAAATAGTGAGTTTAATATTGATTGGTGGCCGAGTAGTATGATTGTATACATTACAGATAATGATGCCAATCATTTCATTGACGAGAACAAAGGTAGCCATATATATATATCATATATATATGATATATCATATATATATCATATATATATATATATTTATATATATATATCAATATATATAGCCAAGCTGACCTATAATCTTTCAAAGTTTATAAGATTTTGTTTCAGCATTTTTTGTAGAAATAAGTTTATTGATTTTTTTAAGTGTAGAGGTGGTATTATTAGTTAGCTTTTGAAATTTGTTGTGATCGTCCAAAATGGCCTGAAATTTAGAATGGTACTCATGTTGAGGATGTGCGTTGTGGTGCAGTGGATATCGGCTCGGAATGAGAAACCGGGGAGCCGAGTTCGAATTCCAGTTGAATCCATTGTATTCACTTACGCGCAAATACCCTTGGGAAAGGTATTAATCCGTCTCTTCCTTCCAGTTATGGGTTAAATAGCAAGACAGATTAGGTTCTATAGCCTTGCTTGGCAACCAGTCTACCGCAGAAAGCAACGGCAACCTACTGCGGGATAATCTTCTGCCCAGTCAGTCATGTCTCTTTCGAGACATGATCGCCCAAGGGTGTATCACGTATGGCACTTAACTGACTGACTGACTGAAGATAATAGTTGGAATCATGATTAAGACTTCTAATGGGCATAAAGTGGGGGATCAGTTTTCAATTGTTATGAAGTAGTAAACTGATACCCCTTAATTACTACTTAATAATATAATAGATCTCTTCCCTCTCTTGTTATGAGTCAAATAACAGGACAGATTGGGTGCTATAGCCTTTGCTGGCAGCCAGTCTACCGCAGAAAGCAATGGCAACCTACTGCGGGATAATCTTCTGCCCAGTCAGTCATGTCTCTATCGAGACTTGATCGCCCAAGCGTGTATCACGTATGGCACTTATATATATATATATATATATATATATGTGTGTGTGTGTGTGTGTGTGTGTGTGTGTGTGTGTGTGTATAGATGAAAATGTCAAGCTCGTAAAGAAGGAAGGATTAATGGAAAAGAGTTTATCTAAATAATAAAAAATATTGACTAGATAAAAAATAGAGAGCTCAATGAATTGATTTGATTTATGTATTCTTTATTCCGTGTGTTTGTCTTGTATGTATGATTTCATGTATGTAATGTTAAATTTTGACACTTCCGGCTAGAACGTACAAACAGTGTTTCCTTCAAGTAAAAAGTTCCTCTGTTAAAAACCGTTTTTCGAATGTTCTAAGTAAAAGCGACTTGTATTTATTTATTTTCCCCGGTCTGAAAGAAGCAGCCTATATTTTTACTACTGCCGAAATAAATTCTGGATTTTTAACTGTTTAAATATGTGATAAAATTTTCTTCTCACTATCTTATATATATATATATATATATATATATATATATATATATATCGGACCAGTCTTTCTATAACCCGATTTTTCCCGATTTATATATATACTAGCAGTATAGCCCAGCGTTGCTCGGGTGTAATGAAAGCTTTAAAACTGATCCATGGTCTTGGAGCTCAGACTCTTTGGACGTTGGCACGAAAGACTAAAAAGCAATAGTTGTTTCCAGTTAAAGCGAAAACGTAGACTGAAAGAAAAATGCATGGATGCCAGTCAAATTTTGATTTCCTGGTATCGATAGCAAATAAGTTTTTTTCGTCGTAAACTGAATTTTGAAGGCTAAATAAGTCCTCTAAGTAAATGGTATCATGGCTGACACTAAGAACTACAATTATACCTACTTTGAGCCAAACCCGAAGCAAAAACTAAAATAAAAGGACTGAAAAAATACAGACATACAGGCAGATAAACAGACACACAAACATCTTGCCTTATATATATATATTATCAATTTTTTGCACTATTGTAAGAACTGCAACCTTGAAACTTCTGAATATCATTTCTTATGTCTTTGTCTATCAGTGTATGAAATTTGATTAAAATCGGACCACTCTTTCTATAACCTGATTTTTTCGATTTTTGATATTTATCGGGGATACCTCGACACAAAACCTAGCTAAGATCACTCGCAGACGTTTATATTACAACTGTGTAAATTTTCAAGAAAATCGGTTCAGCCGTTTCGGAGTCTATAGTTAACGGACACACACACACAAAGTTCCATTGATAAAGAAGTTTAGATATATATATAAATTTTGTACCGAATGGAACGAATATAGTGTGGCCTGATGAAATGAGCAAACTTAGCTCATAGAAATGAATTATAATTTATAACCAATCTAAATGACGTGTTGCGTTTTTCCTTTATAAATATCGTATTGCTCTGCATAACTTCCACTTAATATTTTATATTAAGTTAATCTTATTAGACTATCCTCGCCGTTTTACGGACTGTACATCTATGTGTATATATATATATATATATATATATATATATATATATATATATATATATGTACAGTATATATATATATATATATATATATATATATATATATATATCCTACGTTTTAAGTACGACCCGGGATCTCATGCATTATGCAATCATCAGGTGCATATTATGAATTATTCATAATATGCACTTGATGATTGCATAATGCATGAAACTTTGGGTCGTGCTTAAAGCGTAGGATAATATGTATATTTATTTCCTCTGTTATACCGCATTGTGCACTGATCTATTAACACCTGATAAATATTTAGATATTGACGTGTATTTGCGCGTATGCACATATATATACTTATTTACATGATAGATAGATAGATAGATAGATAGATAGATAGATAGATAGATAGATAGATAGATAGATAGATATGAACAGACTAATATAGATAGATAGATATTATTGTTATAATAATAGTATATTGCACCTCGAAACCTATCAAGTTTCTGTGTTCAATGCACCATCATCAGGCAGTGAAATGTGTTTCAGTTACGGGGTATATTAATAAATAATTATAAAATAATAATTAAAATTAAAAATTAGATTTTAAACAATAAAAATGCGACCATATTAGTTTTATGTAATGGAGAGGTTAGTAAAGCTTAAAAGAATTGTGTGTGTAGGCCAATGAATACTGAGATGTAATGTTACGATGTATGTATAGAGAGGAGGACGTACTATTTTTTGAAATAAGGTTGGAACCAAACTGTAGCCAATATATTGTTCTCGATGGAACGATTTTTAAATTAAAACAATAAAAATAAGATATTCGTTTTAAAGGGTTTTGGTAATATAAAAACAATTTTAATGTAAGGAAATAGGCGTAAGGTCATAACGTTCATTGTTATAGACAAAATTATTTAATTTTAGAAATGATTATTAATGAAAGTAAACATATACAGCAATATAACAGTTAATTAAGTTAAGATTCAAGGTATTTATAATTAGCTGTAAGAAGTAAGATTATAGTTATAGCAAATAATAAGCAGTCTGAGAAATTTTTAAGAGTGTGAATTATCTTATGTTGAGAGTAAGTAGTAATTTCATTACATTGGTTCCATAAGTTAGTTTTTGAGAATTTAATTAAATGAACTTTTTTCTTGAAAACAAGGAAAACACTTTTCATGTAACGGTTTACGTGTTCTAGCTTTTGTTAATACCTTCCATTTTACTGTCGAAGTTATACTTTCATATTTCAAATGCCAGTTGTATTTAGAAAGTGAAGTTTTATTATTAAAGGATAGTTTAAGCTTATACAAACGCGTTTTAAAAGTGTTTTTAGTACTCCTAATATAATGCTTGATAATATTTGTATTTTCGGTAGTAGAGATGGTAGCTTAGTATTCTCTAGAATTTGTAAGGAATCTATTTTGCAGAGGACATTCGTTTGGGTTGCAACAATTGCAAGCATTAGTATTTTTGTGCTTATTTATAATAGGGTGGTTTTGATCGCTAATCTTGTGATAAAGATTTAGGAATTTATTGTTGTGCTTTTATTATCATTTCAAGATTATCATCTATAGCTAAGTTTTAGTGTATCCTTCTTAAAAAATTGCAGAGGGGGTTCTTAGTTGGTAAATGTTTCTGAACTAGGTTAAGGAATTTATTGCCTAACTTAGTACTAACCACTTCTTCATTGCCAAACTTAGTCCTAACCATATATATGTAAAGCAAAACTAAAATCAACATCTCTCCAGAAATTACCATTACTATTTCTGCCGCGTTCTCTCATGAAGATTCTTGCCTTGAAAGTCTATTGAGTCACAAGTTTAATCCAGAATCGTGGAACTCGTATGTACAATCCATCACTAAAGGTGCTGGAAAAATCTTCGGTTGCATGTACCGCTTCATGCAATACAATACCTATTTTCTTCTTACACAAGTTAGATCAGGCCAAAAATGGCGTATTGCTGTCATATCAGAGATGGAACCTTCCAGTCAATACGCTTCAATCTTGACGCAGTTCAAAAGCGTTCCGCAACCTTGAGGGTGATGAACTATTTGGTAGATGTTCTCACAAGTCAGATTCCTTTGTTCCACATGTTCAAGACTTCACAGCTAAGAACCGCCATGCCATGAAGACTGCACTGAGTTATCTTCATTTCCTTTTGTATTCTATTGGTAAGGAAGAAGCCTTTCGACGTTCACCTCTGTGCCTACTTTTATATTAACATAGGTTATGTTCCTGATATTGAGAAGATTTATCCATAAATTTGGCACGAATTAAAAAGTTATTCTTATTATGTATATATATATATATATATATATATATATATATATATATATATATATATATATATCCAGCAATTTTGGTACGATCAAAGCACACCGTTCCAAAAGAACTAAAACTTTAGACAAGAAAAATACTGAACAAAGAAGAATAAACACTTAAAATGTTCAACGTCCAGACTATCTAGAAAGATCAAAAGATGAACAACGTCAAAACAGCACAAATCGTGTCGCTACTCAAGTTTCACACCATCGCGATCATCAAGCGACTAGGATGCCTCATATATATATATATATATATGTGTGTGTGTGTGTGTGTGTGTGTGTGTGTGTGTGTGTGTGTGTGTGTGTGTGTTAATACAGGTTTCGTTGAATAATATAGGCAAGTTTTGTCTATTTATTTTGTGAAGGATCCTTTCGTATAGTCTGATAAGCTTGATGACAAGAAATCACAGTAATTGTTAATTTTTTTATCACGTCTGAGCTTTCGGGTTACATAAGACATTAGCAAAGAATGAACATTAGTATATAGAGAACATAGAACATTCAAGTTATTAACAAAGTGGAATTAAACAAAGAGAATTAAATCAAAGAGACAAGTCCATTTTTACCGTGGCGGGTGGCCGCAGACAGTGACAAAATGGTGTTGGTATGGTTCTTGATCCAATTACAGGCATTGGAGTATGTTAGTAGAGATATCAAAATTTATTTTATTTAAGCTAGCTTTAAGCTGTTTGATGTAGACAATTTATATATATATATATATATATATTTTAAATCAGATACTTTTATCCAAGTGAAAAAAGCAGGAAGGTAAATTCCAAAAACCCAATCCTAATTAATATTAAAAATTGTATTTTAATATTAAAAAATGATACAGGAAGAGAGCTCCATGTAATAAAATATTACAGAGCAAATATAAATTAAAATAGGATTAATTCAATGATGTTGAATGACCATTTCGACGTGAAAATCCCCACGGGGGATAACACATCACCTCAGCAACCGAAAAATCCTTTCAGAAACTGGAGAAAAATCAGTCTAATTTTCCTTTTTAAATATATTTGCAAAGAAATTAAAAAAGAAAATAAAAAAGAAAGAATAAGATAAAACA
Organism: Ascarosepion bandense; assembly: GCA_037127315.1. Lineage (NCBI taxonomy): Eukaryota > Metazoa > Mollusca > Cephalopoda > Sepiida > Sepiidae > Ascarosepion > Ascarosepion bandense. The sequence goes on from JBBBDQ010001337.1 coordinate 3,824,765, forward strand.
AAATAACAACAAATAAACAAGAAAAGAAAAAATTGACATCGTCTGGGTTCACAAAACAACGAAAACAGAATTGTAACTTAAAAATTAACAGACGGCGTGTTGAAATGAGTAAGGTTAAGCAACACGGAAAAAAGGTGGGAAATAAGAGAGATAAAGGAAGGAAGGGAGGGAAAAAGAAAAGAAAAGAAAGAAAAAAAGAAAAAAAATTATATATTACTATATTATATATTAATTTTTATATATTACTATATTATATATAGTAAAAGGACAGTTACACACCAGATATTTCCGTCCCGGATAATTGCATACCAGATATTTGCGTAATAGTCATAGGCTCCATTCAATACACGTAAACATATCAGCTACTAAAGGCAGATATAGAAGATTAGAACTACAAGATTAAGAACACTGCCATAATTTTTCTTGCTTACCTTAGGGGCGAGTCGAAAATCAAAGAGATGCTGTGATATAGGCTCCATATATTTGCTTCCCAAAACAAACATTGCGTACCTCAAATAATTTTGCGAAGCCTTTAAAATCAACTACCATAAATTTTGAAAAAAAAGCTAGGTTGTATTTAGAATTTAAAAAAAAAACAATAAAAGGGATAAAATAAAATAAAATAAAAATCCAAGTTTATTTTTGTTATAAATGCAATGTCAGATTAGAAGTGGTTACAATTTTTTCCAAAATTGGAAATTAATTTAGTTTCACAAATTTGTAAAAAGATGTGAATTTTGTGAGCTATCAATTTTAGGAAATTTATCCTGTTTTCAGGAGTATCTACCGCGTTTCGCTTATTTGCATTTTTTTTTAAAATACAGTTATTAACTATCATTTTGCTGCTTAGAATAATAAAAAGTTCGTTTGCAGTTAACAACTCTTAAGAAAATATGGTAACATCAAAAAATTACCAGAAGTACGCAATTATCCAGGAACGCGATTTTGTGGCATGCAGCTGCCCCTTCACCAACTCTTAATCATTCTATGACATCTGTCCTCCGTGCCTGAATGAAAAACTACAGAGTATAAGGACCCCTAAAATAAAGCACTACTAAACCATAGAAACGAATTGACAGTAAACACCACAAATATTTCTCTTTAAAATTTAATTAATAAATGTTCATTTATAATTTCTGCTCTAATATTGCTTACGAATTATTCTATTAAAATTAATGACCCACACAATGCTTATTTGGTTTTCATAATCCCAAATAAACCTTAATATGTCATAATTAATTGTAATTTTAACCTAAACAATCCGACTCTTTGAAGTAGTATAAAACTTAATTTTAAACAATCTAAAACCCAACCTGCTGTTAAAAATTGTTGTCTACTCATTCCAATAATGTGTTCTTAGTACGTATCTTAACGAAACAAAATAAAAAAAGTGCCATGTTTTGAAATTAAGCCAATATGTTCTCCACGCGACCCAGATTTTCAAATCGATACTTCAACCTAATTCTTACTTTTGTTTGAGATTTACAGACACACCCACATCCATATTTCTTACCTTGCTCCAAACACCTCTTAATTTTATGAATAACCATAAATTCGTTTTATAATTTCTAAAATAAATCATTTTCACCATTTATTTTTTACCTGAAGAACAAAATTGTTTTGAAACATGAACATTTTTGTGTGGGGATATAATGGTTTAATAAACCATTGTAATAACAAAATTATATATATATATTGTATATGGGTAAGTATTTGAAGGCAATCACAATACGTTTTGTAAAATAAGTTAAAGCTCTTAGGTATTACCTATTTATTATTCATTAATATTTTGAGATCAGAACTTCGTTTTCAGAATGATAGGAGAGCTTGATTTCACGTCAGCTGGCACATTCCTTTATTATACCAAACGCAATGTGATAGCCTTCAAATACCTACCCATACACCTTATATGCACAATGCTTCAAGAAAATTACAAAACTTTCCTATATATATATATATATATATATATATATATATATATATATATATATATATTGCAATAGTTGTTAAAATGGTTTATAAATTCATAGTATCACTACACAAAAATTGTCACGTTTCGAAGCTGCTTTACGCGCTTCTCATCGGGTGACAAATTTGGACTGAAAATTAAATGGTGAAAACGGTTTATTTGTGATGATATGATGTTTAAGTGAAAGTGGGGTTGGGAGCTTATTCTGATTCTGTCGGCCGTATTGTAGTCTTGGATATATGGGTTAGGAGAAGTGGCTTAGTTTAAGACAGATTCCTTTTTTATTTTATCTGGATTTGCTGGAAGTGGCGTCGCTGTTAATGAGAGCGATGTAAATAAATGTGATGTAGGGAGTTTTAGAATGGTCTAGTCATCCGTTCGTGGTTCTAGTGATGCTGCTATTGGGTTAAGAGAAGGGTGTGTGGTAGCTTAGTTTTGGGCAGGTCGCTTTTTCGTTTAGTTTAGGTATTTCATATTGCAATATATGTTTGTTTGTTTTTTTTTGTTTTGTTTTGTTTTTTATGCAGCGCCGATAGTTTTTATTTTACTATTATTTACAAGTAGATGGAATTATTGTTGGTGTGGTGGGGGATTTATTTTCTTTTCTTTTTTTTTTTGTTTTATTTATTTAGAGGGTTGATTATGTGTATTGATTGCATTTTGGGGGGGGGGGTCGTGTGGATGGGGTGTTTTTTTTATTTAAGTTAATCCACAAATTTGGTACAATATATATATATATATATATATTGTAGGAAACCCCCTCTTGTCTTAATACGTCGGTTTTGTAATACGCACATCATAAATCAATAAAACGCCATTCAGTCAGTTAAGTCAGTCTGTCCTGGTATTTAACCCATAACTGGAAGGAAGAGAGGAATTAATACCTTTCCCAAGGGTATTTGCGCGTAAGTGAATACAATGGATTCAACTGGAATTCGAACTCGGCTCCACGGTTTCTCGTTCCGAGCCGATATCCATTGTACCACAACGCACATCCTTCGTGGATGTGCGTTGTGGTACAGTGAATATCGCCATTACGATGCATAAATATACTCCCTCTATTTTCTTGCGATGATATGCAAAACTTTCCCTTCTAAATAAATACTACGTAAACATATCAGCTACTAAAGGCAGAAAGAGAAGATTCGAACTACAAGATTAAAAACACTGCCATAATTTTCCTTGCTTACCTTCGGGGCGAGTCGAAAATCAAAGAGCTGCTGTCTATAAAACACCATGACCAATATTCAGAAAAAAATAAACCTTCTAGGAAAACCTGACGAGTTAAGATAAAATGAGAAAGATCTGTGTGTATTTCACCTCTTTTTAGTTGTAGCAAAGAAAACAAAAGCAAAATCAGCCGATTACTGGATGACGAATAGTGTAAAACAATGAGGTCATGCATGGCTGATCATGTATAAAACAAAAAAAGGTGAGAACTAACACCAGAGGAATGAACTAAAAAAAAAAAAACAGACAAAGCAAACAAAAGAATCAAATGATTGGAGGAATTACCGCGTATTGTTTTCATCTCGTCATTCTTGATAGGTTTTGCATAGAAATAAATGTGATATAGGCTACAAGAAAGAAAGAAAGAAAGAAAGAAAGAAAGAAAGATAGATAGATAAAAAACGAAAGGAAATATACGTGGGGTTTGCACAGAAATAAAGGTGATAAAGGGTCCACTAAGAAAGAAATAAAAAACAAAACAAACAAAGGAACAAAATATAGCAAAAAAAAAAAAAAAGAAAGAAAAACAAAAATACAAAGAAAGAAGTGGCAAACTACTGCGGGAAAATCATCTGCCTATAGAGTCATGGATCGAAAGAGAATGATTCCGCGATCGTGTATCACGTATTGCATTAACTGCCTGATCTGGATAAAAGAATTAAATCGTAGAACAGATTGGATTCTATAGCCTTGGTTGGCAACTAGTCTACTGCTGAAAGAAATGGCAACCTACTGCGGGAAAATCATCTGCCTATAGAGTCATGGAAAGAAAGAGAATGATTCCGCGATCGTGTATCACGTATTGCATTAACTGCCTGATCTCGATAAAAGAATTAAATCGTAGAACAGATTGGATTCTATAGCCTTGGTTGGCAACTAGTCTACTGCTGAAAGAAATGGCAACCTACTGCGGGAAAATCATCTGCCTATAGAGTCATGGAAAGAAAGAGAATGATTCCGCAATCGTGTATCACGTATTGCATTTAACTAACTGATCTAGATAAAATAATTAAATCGTAGAACAGATTGGATTCTATAGCCTTGGTTGGCAACTAGTCTACTGCTGAAAGAAATGGCAACCTACTGCGGGAAAATCATCTGCCTATAGAGTCATGGAAAGAAAGAGAATGATTCCGCGATCGTGTATCACGTATTGCATTTAACTAACCTGATCTAGGATAAAATCAATTAAATCGTAGAACAGATTGGATTCTATAGCCTTGGTTGGCAACTAGTCTACTGCTGAAAGAAATGGCAACCTACTGCGGGAAAATCATCTGCCTATAGAGTCATGGAAAGAAAGAGAATGATTCCGCGATCGTGTATCACGTATTGCATTAACTGCCTGATCTGGATAAAAGAATTAAATCGTAGAACAGATTGGATTCTATAGCCTTGGTTGGCAACTAGTCTACTGCTGAAAGAAATGGCAACCTACTGCGGGAAAATCATCTGCCTAGAGAGTCATGGATCGAAAGAGAATGATTCCGCGATCGTGTATCACGTATTGCATTAACTACTGATCTGGATAAAAAAAGAATTAAATCGTAGAACAGATTGGATTCTATAGCCTTGGTTGGCAACTAGTCTACTGCTGAAAAATGGCAACCTACTGCGGGAAAATCATCTGCTAAGTCATGGAAAGAAAGGAATGATTCCCGCGCGATCGTGTATCACGTATTGCATTTAACTAACTGATTATAGATAAAATCATTAAATCGTAGAACAGATTAGATTCTATAAACCTTGATTTGGCAACTAATCTACTGCTGAAAGAAATGGCAACCTACTGCGGGAAAATCATCTGCCTGTAAGTCATGGAAAGAAATGATTCATGATCCGGTAAGCTACGTCGATGCTGCGTGTCATTTTCTTATCGTATTGCATTTAACCAACGATCTAGATAAATCATTAATCGTGGAACGAATTGGATTCTATCGCCTTGGTTGGCAACTAGTCTACTGCTGAAAGAAGTAGCATGCAGGAAAATCATCTGCCTATATAAGGTCATGGAAAGAAAGAGAATGATTTCGCGATCGTATCACGTATTGCATTAACTGCCTGATCTGGATAAAAGAATTAAATCGTGAACAGATTTGGATTCTGTAACTTGGTTGGCAACTAGTCTACTGTGAAAAGGAAATGGCAACCTACTGGAGAAATCGTCACCTATGGAGTCATGGAAAGAAAGAATGGTTGATCGTGTGTCACGTATTGCATTTAACCTGTGATCTAGATAAAGAATTAAATCGTAGAACAGATTGGATTCTATAGCCTTGGTTGGCAACTGGTCTACTGCTGAAAGAAATGGCAACCTACTGCAGGAAAATCATCTGCCTATAGAGTCATGGAAAGAAAGAGAATGATTCCGCGATCGTGTATCACGTATTGCATTTAACTAACTGGTCTAGATAAAAAAATCATTAAATCGTAGAACAGATTGGATTCTATAATGATTTGGCAACTGATACCTGCTGATAGCAACCTGGGGAAAATCATCTGCCTATAGAGTCGTGGAAAGAAAGAGAATGATTCCGCGATCGTGTATCACGTATTGCATTTAACTAATGATGGAGCAAAATCCATTAAATCGTAGAACAGATTGGTTCTAGCCTTGGACTGGCAACTAGTCTACTGTAAAGAAGAAATGGCCTACTGCGGGAAAAATCATCTGCCTATAGAGTCATGGAAAAGAAAGAGAATGATTCCGCGATCGTGTAGTATGCGTATTGCATTTTAACTAACTGATCTAGATAAAATCATTAAATCGTAGAACAGATTGATTCTATGGCAACCAGTTTGGCAACTAGTCTGCTGAAAAAATGGCAACTACTGCGGGAAAATCATCTGCCTATAGAGTCATGGAAGAAAGAATGATTCACGATCGTGTATCGTATTTAACTAACAGTCTAGATAAAAGAATTAAATCATCAAACAGATTGGATTCTATATAACGGTTGACAACTGGTCTACCGCTGAAAGAAATGGCAACCTACTGGTGGAAAACAATCTGCCCATAGAGTCTATGGAAAGAAAGAGAATGATTCCGCGATCGTGTATCACGTATTGCATTAACTGCCTGATCTGGATAAAAGAATTAAATCGTAGAACAGATTGGATTCATAGCCTTGGTTGGCAACTAGTCTACTGCTGAAAGAAATGGCAACCTACTGCGGGAAAAATCATCCGCCTATATAGAGTCATGGCAAGAGAATGATTCCGCGATCGGGTATCACGCATTGCATTTAACTAACTGATCTAGATAAAATCATTAAATCGTAGAACAGATTGGATTCTATAGCCTTGGTTGGCAACTAGTCTACTGCTGAAAGAAATGGCAACCTACTGCGGGAAAATTCATCCTGCCTATAGAGTCATGGAAAGAAAGAGAATGATTCCGCGAATGTGTGTCACGTATTGCATTTAACTTAACCGATCTAGAAGGTATTAAATCGTAGAACAGATTGGATCTTATAGCCTTGGTTGGCAACTAGTCTACTGCTGAAAGAAATGGCAACCTACCGCGGGAAAATCATCTGCCTATAGAGTCAAGAAAGAGAATGATTCCATGATCGTGTATCACGTATTGCATTTAACTAACTGATCTAGATAAAGAATTAAATCGTAGAACAGATGCCTGGGATTCTAGCCTTGGTTGGCAACTAGTCTACCGCTGAAAGAAATGGCAACCTATCAGGAAATCATCTGCCTATAGAGTCATGAGCAAAAGAGAAATTATTCAAGATCATCACGTATTGCATTTGAATCAACTGATCTAGATAAAAGAATTAAATCGTAGAACAGATTGGATTCTTCATAGCCTTGGCTGGCAACTAGTCTACTGCTGAAAGAAATGGCAACCTACTGCGGGAAAATCATCTGCCTATAGAGTCATGGAAAGAGAATGATTCCGCGATCGTGTATCGCATTGCATTTAACTAACTGATTCAGATAAGAATTAAATCGTAGAACAGATTGGATTCTTGTAGTCTTGGTTGGCAAACTGTCACCAAGCTACGAGCAAAAATGGCAAACTTACTGCGGGAAAATCATCTGCCTATAGAGTCATGGAAAGAAAGAGAATGATTCCATCGTAAAATACGCATTGCATTTAACTACAATTGATCTAGACAAAATTGCCAAACAAGAACAGATTGGATTGGCTGGCAACTAGTTCACTACGAAAGAAATGGCAACCTACTGCGGGAAAATCATCTGCTCATAGAGTCGAAAGAGAATGATTCCGCGATCGTGTATCATTGTGTTGCATTTAACTAACTATTCAGATAAAATCACAATCGTAGAACAGATTGGATTCTATAGCCTTGCCATAAATCTGCCCATACTGAAAGAAATGGCAAACTCACTGCGGGAAAATCATCTCGCTCATAGAGTCATGGAAAGAAAGAGAATGATTCCGCGATCGTGTATCACGTATTGCATTTAACTAACTGATCTAGATAAAAGAATTAGAAATCGTAGAACAGATGGATTCTATAGCCTCTGGTTGGCAAATCTGCTCACTGCTGAAAGAAATGGCAACCTACTGCGGGAAAATCATCTGCCTATAGAGTCATGGAAAGAAGGAGAAATGATTCCGCGAATGTGTATCACGTATTGCATTTAACTTAAACTGATCTAGATAAAAGAATTAAATCGTAGAACAGATTGGATTCTAGCCTTGGTTGGCAACTAGTCTACTGCTGAAAGAAATGGCAACTCATTGCGGGGAAAATCATCTGAATACAGAGAGTCATGGATCGCAAGAGATATTATAGCCCGAGCGTGTATCACGTATTGCATTAACTGACTGATCTGGATAAAAGAATTAAATCGCAGAACAGGTTGGATTTATAGCCTTGGTTGGCAATCCGTCTACCGCTGAAAGAAATGGCAACCTACAGCGGGAAAATCATCTGCCTACAGAGTTATGGATCACAAGAGACATTATAGCCCGAGCGTGTATCACGTATTGCACTTAACTGACTGATTGACGAACACATACAAGAATCGTTTTTTGTGCTGTCACACATAAAGATCGTCTTCTGTACGATCACACGTAAGTATCGTTTTTCTCACCCAATAGCCAGATGACTGCTTCCTGCCGATTAACTAAAATTGAATTGCAACTCATTTTCCGTCACGAATTTCTTTTTTATATTTATTCATTTTCTGTATCTATTTTTGCCCGCCATTTTAACTGGTGTCTTTGAACAAACTATCCAGGTAATCTTAATAGAATCGACGTACTTTTGTCCTAAGCATTCACATCCTCGAGCGATGAGGAAGACAATTTCAATTTTAGTTCTTATCTTTTTTTACTTTAATCTTCGAGGAAAATGGCTTTATCGATTTTTACTCATCCAAACAAACAAACAAAAATCTATTTAATAAGTCATTACGAAGCAAGTGAAATACTGTGTGATCTAAAAAAAAAGTCGATGCATTTATATTTACGCAGATAAACACAATTGTGATTACTGCATCTTCTTGAGTTGAAGGAAATACGTATTTTAACTTTGGGTTGTGGTGCAGGGGGTATCGGCATGGAACTAGAAATCGGAGAGTTCGAATCCCAGTTGAATTCGTTGCATTCACTTTCGTGCAAAAACCTTTGGGAAATGTATGAATCCGTCTTTTTTACGGGTTAAGTAGCAGAAAAGATTGGGTTCCATAGCCTTGGTTGACTACCAGTCTAGAGAAGAAATTAATGGCAACATCCTGCAGAAAAATCTTCTGCCCAATCAGTCATATCTCTTTCGAAACATGAATTTCAAGCGTGTAGCAGGTATGACACATTTGCCCTTCTGTAACATCCACATTCATCCTAACTTGTCATGCCTTCGTTATTTTCATGTATAGTGCTTATTTTTCTTCATTTTTTTATTTTGTTGTTATACAAAAACAAAAGATGTATAAGATATTGCCTTTATATATTTATTCCGTTTCCGTACACGAGTCATTTATATACGAAAAGTATTATTGCCAATGCTTTTAGTCAAACGAGCGATCACGGAATATTCATTTCCATTTATCCCAATATTTTCATATATATCTCACTTTTTCTGCATTTATCTACCTCAGTTTTTTAGATCCGTGTATCTACCACAAGTTTTCATGTCAATCTGGCTCCATCGTTTTTTTCATATCTGTCTAAATGTTTTCCTGTCTACCTAAATATATATATATGTGTGTGTGTGTGTGTGTGTGTGTGTGTGTGTGTGTGTGTGTGTGTCCACTTCCGGCAATAATTATTAGGCCGCACCAGTTTTTTAAAAAGAAGTAGATAGACTAAACTATCGCCCGGTTCACACTCCACCCACGTCTATTGAGCAGGCGAAGAGGCTCATCCCTTGTTTCCTGTTTAGGATGCGGTTTCCGGTTTTCTCTTTTCCAATCTTCTCACTTTGTTTTTGTTTTTTTTCAATTGGAGTAGATAGACTAAACTATCACCCGGTTCACACTCCACCCACGTCTATTGAATAGGTATAGAGGCTCATCCCTTGTTTCCTGTTTAGGATGCGGTTTCCGGTTTTCTCTTTTCCAATCTTTTCACTCCTATGTAGCCACCTGCATATCAGTGGCGTTACCGCCTTGCTCGGGGTGATATGATTAAAAAAAAATTCCGTACTATTTTAAGTGGATAATTCTAAATAAAAATAGAATGGTTCTTTTGTTATTATTACTTTGCAAAATTTTTACAAGGCTAGGAAGCAAAGATTGACTCTCCGAAACACCCTAAATTTTCTTCAATATTTCATTGATGAAACTGCAATATAGGTAATTATAAATATTTATAAATGTATTTGATGCACATGTTATTGTACAGTATTAACAAAAGAACCATTTTGTTTTCATTTACAATTGTTCACTTGGCAATAAATACTAAAAAATTGTATGAAATACGTTTTTTCCAACACTCGAGTGGCTTAATAATTATGGCCGGTAGTATATATATATATATATATATATATATATATATATATAGAGAGAGAGAGAGAGAGAGAGAGAGAAAGAGAGATTTAATGCAAAGAAATGTATCAACGTTCTGTCTCCACCTCGATATAGAACACTTGAAGATGAAAATCCAGTAAAACTACAAAAAAATCAACAATCTTAGCACTAAGCATTATCACAGCTCATCACTTATATATATATATATATATATATATATATATATAAATGAAGAGCTGTGATAAATGTCTAGTGCTAAGATTGTTGTTATATATATATTATATTGTTATATATATAAATATGACTATTTACTCTCTCAGATCCTGATTGAGCACTCTGGAAGAATGGTAAACTTTGACAAACACTAGCTACTCTGGTATGTACACATCGCTCATTCAGTAAAATGAATTAGAGCACTCTGGCTATTGGGCGCGTTTAATGATAATATACACGCTCCTGAACGCCCATAGCCCAGAGTTAGAATCGCCGACTGACGCCAATTCGGTCGGTTTCAATCCTGGGTTAAAAAGCAATCGGAGTCTACCGTACTGATGAGTTGTGATACAGCGAAACAGATCTGTGTGCGGATGACTATATATATATATATATATACCATTGCGTACTGGACGCCATGCCTACTCATGGCGCAACTAAGAACCAGAACTGGAAGATTTTCAAAAATTTTGGAGGAAATTTAAGTTGACTATTTTTTTTTTAGATATTTAGAATAATATTTCACATGAAGATAATAAGATACGTTTAAAGTTAAATAAATTAAATATGTAATTTTGTTGTGGACACAGATACGTATTAAGCAAAACAAAGCGGTAGTTATGACTTTTGGTAAAAGATATGATCCACATAAGGTTGAAATAGAAACATTTCACAATTTACAAGTCTCACCGAAACTCTTTATTCAATCTAACCCCAGGAATCGAATAAAAAGCCCAGTTCAAATTCCCATTAAAGTTATCGGGTTCAACAAGCAGTACCGGAAGAAGGCTGAAGTCCATCAAACAAAATGTTTATATTATAAACATTAATTTCAAAGATATATCGATAGATAAAGCAAAATCTCTCTAGGAAAGCTTAAAAACATTTATAACTGCTTCTTTACCTGATCTGGGTGTGCAAAATGCTTGCAAAAAGGTTTTTTAAAACTATATTTGCAAAAATATGAGCATGCTTACTTTCTGTGTTGAAATAAGGAAACTCAGAAATAAGCATAAAAATGTTACCTCATGATTTATAACACATTTTTTCCTTTATTGATGAAAAAAATAGCAATTGGCAAATGTGGTCAGAAGGAACTTTCTGTTTTCCATAGTCAGTTGAACTGGCATATTCTCCATACTTTTCATAACAAAATGGGTTTCCTATGCCTATGTCATATATCCATCTATGTACACGACAGTCATTTTTATTCCATCAGAAAGGGATAGTTCTAAATTTTCCATATTGTTACATATTCTGAACGTTTCTCAAAAAGTTTATCACAAGATATTTATTGGTGGCTTGGCTTTACATCAAAAGCATCAATATTTTCATCTTGAATTTAAGATTAAAGATTTCTGCTTAATATGCAGTTTTTCAATACACAGTTGTACAATTTTTATAGAATAGGTGACACCTGATCCTTGACAAAGTTTACTAAATTCTTTTTCTAATGGAATCAGTTGATCATGTAGCACATATTCATGACCTGTAGCTAAAATGTGTCGATTTAGACTAACAATTCCATTGTAAATATGGTGTATGATAGCAACAGTGTGTTTGGATACTTGTTTTATACGATTACTTTGAGTGCCAACTATATTAAAAGCCATTTGACCAAACTCAATGATAAAATCAAGTAGGCTATCATTAGGCTTATAGAGGGTCATTGCTGAGTTTATCAAAGAAGTCTTTAGAATTAAGATTTTCCAGCATGTCATATTTATGAAGATGAAAGAAAGAAAGAAAGAAAGAAAGAAAGAAAGAAAGAAAGAAAGAAATTCAAGGTACTGGCACAAAAGAAAAGAAAAGAAAAACAAAAGAACGAATGTAAACACAAAAATTAAAAATTAGAAAAAAGAAAGGTTAACCACAAAACAGCAAAAGAAAGAAAAGTAGTTTCTTTCACGATGCAAATATAATAAAAAAGAAACAAATTAAAGAAAGAAAGAAATTAAAGAAAGAAGAAAGAAAGTAAAAAAGAAAAGATTCTTTCACCATGAAATTATAATAACAAAAAACAAAGTAAAGAAAAAAGAAAAAAAGAAAGACAGTAAAAAAGAAAAAAAGATTCTTTCACTATGCAAATATAATAAAAAAGAACCAAAGTAAAGAAAGAAAGAAAGAAAGAAAGAAAGAAAGAAAGAAAGAAAGAAAGAAAGAAAAGTAAAGTGAAGTTTCTTTCACGAGGCAACTGTAGTAAAAAAGAAAGTAAAGAAAGAAAAAAAGCAAAGAAAAAGAAAGAACGTAAAGTTTCTTTCAAGATTCAAATATAATAAAAAAGAAAGAAAGAAAGAAAGAAAAATAGAGAGAAATGTAAATTTTTTATAGCATACAACTCTTAGAAAGAAAGAAAGAAAGAAAGAAAGAAAGCAAGAAAGAAAGAAAAAGAAAGAAAGAATGAAAAAGTTTCATTCACGATGCAAATATAATACAAAAAGAACGAAAGGTAGAAAGAAAGAAAGAACTGTAAATTTAATTCTAGCATACAACTATTAGAAAGAAAGAAAGAAAGAAAGAAAGAAAGAAAGACAGAATGTAAAGTTTCTTTCACGATGCAAATATAATAAAAAAGAATGAAAAATAGAATGTAGCATACAAGTTTTAGAAAGAAAAACTAAAGAAAGAAAGAAAGAAAGAAAGAAAGAAAGAATGTAAAGTTTCTTTCACGATGCAAATATAATAAAAAACAATAAAAACAATGAAAGAAAGAAAGAAATGTAAATTTTCTTCTAGCATACAACTATTAGAAAGAAAGAAAGAAAGAAAAGTAAACGTTTTTTCCGCCATGCATCTGTAAGAAAGAAAGAAATGTGAAAATAAAGAAAGATAGAAAAATACAAGTTACAAACAGAAAGAAAAAGGAAGAAAAAAAGACGAGAAATCGATTGAACTCAATGTAATTATTAAAAAAAAACAGTATTTATCCAGTTCAATTATGAACAACGTCTATGCAACAGGATTGAGAGAATCAATAGATTTGATTAATGATCTGTACTTGTTCGACGGAGATTTTTTGGGCAGTTCGCCATTTAACTGAGACTCGTACAAAAACAACGTAGATAACAGTGTCAATTTGTTCAGTAAAATGGCGCTTACGCTCTGACTCTTTCGACTTGGCTTTAGTGCATCACAAGGCCAAGCGAATGGGAAAAAGAAACGAACAGGAAGATTACAATGCACGCATTTTGCACGTCGCTGCCTTCCGTCTTTACAAATAAAAAGGAAAAATCTGGTATGCATACCTAAGCTCGAACTCCGATCTCTATGTTTAGCTTGGGATAGCACAAAATCAAAATAAAGAAGAGAAAATGGTAGGAAATAGATTGTATTACGTTGATTTTACAGGTAGAAGGAACCTGACTAAGTTGACGAACTCAAAGGCCGAGAAAGTGTAGCGTGTGTCATTTAACGACACCCACGCGCAGGACAAAATGAGGGAGGGAAATGGAAAAGCGAACGGACAAGGACAAGTTGAGAAAAAATATGAGTGATGCGTTTCATTCCGAGATGGAACTTCTTCAGAAAACAGTTTTCCTTCGTTCCATATTCATTTATATATATATATATATATATATATATATATATATATATTAAATCCAAAAGGATAATCAGATAGGTAAATCCCAAAAGCCCGAGCCTAATTAATATTAATTTCATTAAGTATTAAAATTGATCAAGGTGGAGGGCTCGATGCAAATATTATATTCTATTTACAGAGACAAATATAAAAATTAAAACAAAAATTTCGATATTTAAATCCGTTGAATAGCCATTTCTACGAGAAAATCCTCGCTTCTTCAGGAACGGCGAAACGAAAATTTTATTTACTTAAATTCAAATGTATTCAAAGATTTTATACCGGCAAAAGTAAAAAAAAAAACATCCATCCACAGAAAAATAAAATGGTGTGGGATTAACAATTTTTGAATTTAAGAAAGTAAAAAAGGGGAAGCAGACAGATACTTATGTCTCATATTAGAAGACATAACCCTACCCCATACCTGAGTCAAGAGTTAAAAAGTTAATTTTTTTTATTTTTAAATATTACCTGTTTCCTAAAAGTCTTTTAAGAAAAAGATTTTTATAAATTTCAGCCGATAGCAGTAAAAGGTTACTCGGTCAATGAATGCCAAAAGTGTCCTGTAACACTATTTCTGCATATGAAAAAAATGTAATCCTCAGTTCAATACGACGGAGCAAAAAAAATTATTATTACTGGTATTGTTGATTTTGCAGTTTATTGTAAATCGCAATATGAGCTCGAGTTAGATATATTTAATACTTGGATGCTTGCAAAATCTGAAAAATAGAAAAACTATGGAAATTGAAGAAAATAGAAAGGAAAAATATATTCTTGCATTGTTTATTCAAAAGTCGATCAGAAGCTTTGGTTTTCCGGCCGGTAGAGGTAAAAAATAGCAATAGCCAAAACAAATTGTCAAAAACCTTTTGATGAGGTTAAGAAGGTTAAAATTTTAACTATAGGAATAAAAACGAATTATAAATCTCACGGGTGTTAAAGTTTCCAAGCTGAAAGCTAGATTTTCTGACGTAATCAGTTGAATTAAGAAGAGGATAAAGAGAGATTACGTCAGAGGAGATATTGCTGTTCATTGGCTGAATCAAACCTCCACTTCGAAATATGTAGATAAAGGTAATCTTATTGGTCAAGGATCTGATTTGCATAAGATACCCGTGTCTCTCCGCATCCCCCAAGAGAATTTGAAACAAGTATAAAAATCAAGATCCTAGTGAGCAAAATTACTTTTTCAGAGCTGTCGAGCGAAAGAGACCAAACGAACTTATTACCGCCGTTGACACACCCACTCCAGCCACTTGAGCTATTTCCGTAAAGCTTCGATAAAGAGCCCTGAAAGAACATTTTGTTTAAAAAGTAATTGAGAAAATTGAAAGCTCTGACTAAACTAAACGAAAGCTTTCGCTCCGTTTTGAAAAGTGAATTCGATGATTGTACATTCTGCTTTTGTTACTAATTTTTTATATATATATACAAAAACATTCCGCAAATTTATTCACTTTTTTTTTTTTTTTTTGCAGTGTTTTATTTTATCAACAGAAGTGTACACGTGTGTCCGGTCTGGTTTGAGGTGGTAGAGAAACGTCTACCAGGTTTTCAATGTGTCTTTCCTGAGATCAAACTACACAGCGTGGGCAGAAGGTTCACCGTTGTAATAGATGTCTTGAGAACCAGCAGCTGTGACGAGGCCATCATCACGATTCGCGACTCGAGAGCGTCGTCATAATTGTTGCCGTGTTCGAAAGCATCTACTCTGACTCAGGTTCTGGTCATCATCATCATTGGCGTCCGTGATTGTCTAGGGGTCAGCCAGCGAGCCAGCCGGGCCAGGTGTCATATTGTTTTACCACTGAGTAGTGAATTCCATTCTCATTTAGTGGTTCATACATGTTGCTTAGAGTGAATAAATAATCTTTGTAAACTGAATGTCTAAAAAGAAGGTAATGGTTAACGAGGTATTGATTACTAATAGCAAGTAGTGTGTTTGTTTCATATATGCTGTCTTACAACAAAGCTTTGCAAATAGTACATTTTGAGGTGAATTAGTCTGGTTAACTAATTAATTACGTGCCATAGGTGATACAAGCTTTGGGCGATCATGTTTCTTTCGAGACATGACTAGCCAAGCAGAAGATTATCCCGCAATAGGTTGCCATTGCTTTCTGCGTAAGATTGGTTGCCAGCCAATGCTATAGAACCCAATCTGTTCTATTATTTAATTCATAACTGCAGGGAAGAGACGGGTTAATACCTTTCCCAATAGTATTTTTGCGTAAGTGGATGCAACTGGTATTCGAACTCGGCTCCCCGATTTTTCGTTCCGAGTCGATATCCACTGCACCACAACGCACATCCTGCACCACAACGCACATCCAGACTGGTAATAGAACCCAATCTATCCGTCTATTTAACCCAAAGCTGGAGAGAGAAATGACGGATTAATTCCCATAAGCATGGACCAAGTGATTACCTTGTCCTCAGACCTCAAATGGAACCACTATATTGAATCCATATCAAAATCTACTGCTAAGAAGATTGGGTCACTATGTCGATCCAGGATGTTTTTTCCACCTGAATCCATCCTGCATATATACAAGTCAACCATCCGTCCGTGCATGGAGTACTGCTGCCATTTATGGTCAGGTGCCCCTGCCGTTCTCCTCAGTGTTCTTGACAAGGCTCCAAAGGAGAGTCTGTAATGTGATAGGTACTGATCTGGCGACTCGACTGCAGCCACTTCCCCATCGTCGAAATGTGGCCTCCCTCTGTCTCTTCTATAAATACTTCCATGGCTTCTGCTCGGACGAGCTTAAGTCACTGATGCCTCCTCAACAGGTGTTTACTCGTGCAACCAGATTAGCAACTGGGTCCCACCCATTCACAGTCAGGTTAGCCAAATGCAGACCACAATTCTACTCCTGCAGCTTCTTCTCTCGCACTTCCCGCCTGTGGAACTCGCTCCCGTATTCTTGCTTTCCTGGCGGCTACAACCTCCAGAAATTTAAATGCAAAGTTAATACTCATCTACTAACCACTGGACTCTAGCTCTCTCCCCTCCCCTGTATTATCTTCCCTTTCTCTCCACCTATGTATCTGTCATTGCAACCTGCTTTCTCAGCTTTCTATTGTTCCTTTCTAACTAGTTTGTACTCCTCACTCTTTTCTAATTGATCTTTTTACATTTATGTAGCCCCCTGCACATCAGTGGCTCTCAGATTTCCACTTCACCACAACTCACATAACTACTTAGCAGTATTTGCTACTTTGTGCTAATGTTTTTTTTTTTAAATAGAGACATTCGGTTAATGTGTTCTTATGTTTGACAAGCATGTTTTATTATTATTACTGACTAGTGTATTACATTCATATTTCAAGGATTTCCACGAAGTAATAATTAATGAGTAATAGTCTAATTTACTATCTAATCCTGAGTTGATATTCACTACACCACCCACGCACATCCACTTACTGACCGTCACTACTGAGTAAAGATTGTGATCTTCATTGTGCACCACGTATTTGCAACTATGCACCAAAATAAGATAATCTTTGGAGGTAAAAAAATTGGCATTGATAATTGTGTCTTTATTGAAAATATTAATCTCCTCTTCTGGTAGACATTAGTTATAACCATTGGACTAATCATGTGAATTCTGAGATTTCAGGTTGTGTAAATTGGTTAATGATTATCAAAGGTAAAAGTCAACATGACGCAGCGAAAGAAAGGTTGACATGCCGGTAAGTTTACTTTTGCTCTTCCAAGGCCGAACGCCCTCCGGCATAATCTGGCATCCATCCCTCAAGCAAACAAGGCTGGTGAGGCATTAATTCTGATCTTCTGCTTTCAAGTAGAATTATTTCGTAACAACCGAATTTTTAAAAGTTATATTAACCACTTCTAACATACATGTTTCCCAACACCCACATATGAAATGGGATGAATCACAGATCAAATAGGAATCGGAATTCGACAGAATAATAGGATTAAGACCAAATAAGAAACAGTTATCAATTTATTATCATCAGAGAAAATGGACAGTTAGGCTTGGAATCCATTAATTTCTTTGAGCTTTAAAAGGACGCGTCGTCTCCGCTTGAATTCGGAACACCATAAATTAAACCAATGTTGTTTAACAAGTCCAATAAACATGAAACCTGATTAATCAAACAACACAAAAATAAAAATACAAAAATTTTTTTCGACTAATTTCCCCATATATCATTTTCTGGTGACGCTACAACTACTCCACATTATATATAAGAACACTGACATTCCGTTACACGTAAAATAGCATTCATCCTCAAAAATGGCTAAAAGTATAGCCGGAAACGTTCGAATACACGAAACATTCGGACAGTTTTTATACAGTTTATGTCCTCAAAACAAATAAATCATAAGATTACATAAGAAAATTACATAGAAAACTTAACCATCACAACTTGTCTGTATTTTTTATAAGATATTTCTGTTCTATAAGAGATTGCTGTTCTATAATACGATGATATATATTTATGGTATCTATATATATATATATATATATATATATATATATGTGTGTGTGTGTGTGTGTGTGTCATAGGTCCATGATATATATATATATCAAATATAAATCATATATATATATTATATACATGATATATATAATTTATATATATATATGTGTGTGTGTGTGATATATGTATCATATATACATATATATCATATATATATCATATTTGCTCTGTAATATTTTATTACATGGAGCTCTCTTCCTGTATCATTTTTTAATATTAAAATAAACTTTTAATATTAATTAGGATCGGGTTTTTTGGAATTTACCTTCCTGCTTTTTTCCCTTGGATTGAAGTATCTGAATTAAAATATATATCATATATATATATATCATGTAAATACATATATATTTATCATATATATATGACATATAGATATATATATATGATACATATGTAGATATATCATACATATATATCTAAACTTATTTATAAATCGAAATTTGTCTGTGTGTGTCTGTGTGTGTGTGTGTATCCGTTACCTATAGACTCCGAAACGGCTGAACTGATTTTCTTGAAAATTTACACAGTTGTACTATAAGCGTCAAAGAATACAAGGGGCTACAAACTTGGATGTGAATGGTGATGTAATTGATAATGGCTGGGAATTGTTAATCGGAGAAAATAAGAATTAATATTAGATAAATATAAGTAAACGAGATAAAAACATTTATATACAGCACTTCATATACAGCACTTCACTGCAAAGAAGGCATTCTATAAACTTTTATAATTCAAAAGAAATAACTCATACTAAATCAAATATTTTTCTCCATAGGAAGTGGCATCTTGAGGATTTCTTTTGTTTTTGTTTTTGTTTACTGTGAGTTTTCACCCTCGACAAGGTCCGAGATTCACTCGAGATAGTCGGAGGTCCTGAATAGGTTAAAATTGTAGTGATCAGAAAAAATCCTCCTATGAGTCAGTTCCACAGAAAAATGGTTCACGAGAAAAATCTGCTCATATAGAACTTAATTCTTACCAATATATATGGAGTAAATAATGGCGGCTCTTAGCCGTGAATGTTGGGACTGGTGGAACTAAGGAATGTAGTTCGTCCTTGCAATTTCCATGAAAGTAGCTAAAGAGCTAAGAGGCTTGCGACGTTTCGTCTGTAAGCAAGGGATTGTCGAGTGGAAAATAAGACGCCTTTGGACTCAATGGAGACAGGAATGTGAGGGTTAGCAGCTCGTTCCTAAATATGACTGCAGCACGCCATTTTAACTGAACTGAGTAGAGTCAGATATATATATATATATATATATATATATATATATATATATATATATATATATATATATTCAAACGTTCTACAATATAATTGTATTGAACGCTTTTTAATACAAATGTGCACTGGTCTAACCTTATTATGACCAGAAACTAAGTAATTAAACAATCAATCAATATATATATATATGTATATATATATATATGGTTACACTAAATTACAAACTAAAACGAGTGGATGAAAAAGAAACAACGATTAAACCCAGCACAAAGTTAAAAATGTGAGGGAAATATTAAATAGAGATTTTAACTGACCTCCTACAGAAGGTAGCTGAAGAGAGTGAAAAGAAAGGACTACAAATAAACTGCAAGAAAAAAAAATGCATGGTCATCAGTGAAAAGGGCAGCCCAAAATGCCAAATACAGGTAAAGGATAGTAAAATCAAGTAGGTACAAAAATTTAAATTCTTGGGAAGTGTTCTCACAGAAGACGGAAAGTGCGACACAGATCTGAAGGAAAATTGGCATGGCGAAGGACGCGTTTCAGAAATTTAGTAAAGTATTAAGAGACAGGAAGATTTCGCTAGAAACA
This sequence comes from Ascarosepion bandense, assembly GCA_037127315.1. Taxonomy (NCBI): domain Eukaryota; kingdom Metazoa; phylum Mollusca; class Cephalopoda; order Sepiida; family Sepiidae; genus Ascarosepion; species Ascarosepion bandense. The sequence continues at coordinate 3,845,042 of JBBBDQ010001337.1, forward strand.
AAGAAAAGAGTACTGAGATGTCAGTTCTTCAATACGTCATTGAATGCTGGACAATATAATTAAAGATGAAGGAATAACTTGAAGCAATTGAAATGGGGTTCTAAAGAAGGATGCTGCGGGTATCATGGATCGAGCAGGTGAGCAATGATGAGGTTTTGGAAAGGATAGAAACGTAAAGGAAATTAATACTGAGCATCAGGAAGAGACAACTAAAGTTCCTGGGACATCCAATGGGGAAAGAGGAGAACCTGATACTAACAAGCCAGATAGAGGGGAAAAGAGATAGAGAAAAAAAGCGGATAACATTTGAAGGACCTGAGCAGGTTGATGATAGAACCGGGTTTGGGTGGTGTAACATGAGAAAGCGTGCTTAGAGCCACCAGAGACAGGGAGATGTGGAAAGGCATGATAGCCTACGTCATGAAAGGACAAGGCACATAGAAGAAGAACTGATTGTCTTCCAAATTAATCAAAATTCTTCTATAATATCTAATCTTCTATGTGGCACAAAGGTAATCTGGTTCACGTGATCAATTCTTCTTCATTAGATGTCGTAGTTGATCATGAATTTCCACTTACCCCTATCTCATGTCGCTTTTAAAGCTTCTTCCCTTCTTATGTCTCCCAGACCCTGCTCCGACATAAACTTGCTCAAAATAGAACGGAGTGCAAGGCAAGGAAGTGTCTTCTCACCGGATCTGTTCAACCTATAAAGCGAAATATTTTTTTTAATCATATCACCCCAAGCAAGGCAATAACGCCACTGATGCGCAGGGGGATACGTAAGAGTAAAAAGACTGGAAAGAGAAAGCTGGAAACCGCATCCTAAACAGGAAACAAGGAATGAGCCTCTTCACCTGTTCAATAGACGTGGGTGGAGTGTGAACCGGGCAATAGTTTAGTCTATCTACTCCAATTGAAAAAAAAAAGAAAGAAAAGAGTGAAAAAATTGGAAAAGAGAAAACCGGAAACCGCATCCTAAACAGGAAACATGGGATGAGCCTCTTCACCTGTTCAATAGACGTGGGTGGAGTGTGGACCGGACGATAATTTAGTCTATCTACTCCAATTGAAAAAAAAAAGAAAGAAAAGAGTGAAAAGATTGGAAAAGAGAAAACCAGAAATCGCATCCTAAACAGGAAACATGGGATGAGCCTCTTCACCTGTTCAATAGACGTGGGTGGAGTGTGAACCGGACGATAGTTTAGTCTATCTACTCCAATTGAAAAAAAAAAGAAAGAAAAGAGTGAAAAGATTGGAAAAGAGAAAGCCGGAAACCGCATCCTAAACAGGAAACATGGGATGAGCCTCTTCACCTGTTCAATAGACGTGGGTGGAGTGTGAACCGGGTGATAGTTTAGTCTATTTACTGCAATTGAAAAAAAAATAGTGAGAAGATTGGAAAAGAGGAAACCGGAAACCTCATCCTAAACAGGAAACAAGGGATGAGCCTCTTCACCTGTTCAATAGACGTGGGTGGAGTGTGGACCGGGCGATAGTTTAGTCTATCTACTCCAATAGTAGAATTAGAAGTCCTGTCAGAAGTCTTCATTGACGTCCTGCCAGAAGTCTTCATTGACGTCCACAATCTCAACAATAAAAGATACACGGATGACACAGCACAGAAAAATACAGGACCTCCTACAGAAGGGATCAAGAGAAAGCAAGAAAAAATAGGCATGAACTTCAAGAAAACAGAATCGTCACAAGTATGTCTCCCGTTGCTTTCTCCTGTCTCTCTTTCCCTCTATCCGTTCCGAGAGTATTAGATTCTCCAAGCCCCCTTCCTCGTTATGTGTCCCACAAACTCTCTTCCTGAATTTAGGTATAAGTTTCCTTTTCGTTTACATCCTCTCCAAAACCTTGTCGTTGCTCACATATTTGGTTCATGGTATCCCCAGAATCCTTCTGTAGAACCACATTTCTCTTGCTTCGTGTCTCCTCTTCATCTTTGAGGAGATTACCCAGCATTCACTGCCTTAGAAGGACAGATATCACATAACAATCAAGTACTTTTTTCTTATTTCCAACGAAATCTTCCCGTCACTGAATTCTCTGCTTAGCTTTTGAAATGCGTATTTTGACCATTTCAATTTGCCTTTGGATTTCGATGTCAATATATTTCCTGTCCGTATGCAGGCAGTTTGCTTGTTTTTGTTTTTTTTTGTTTTTTTTTTGTTGTTTTTTTTCTGCAATCATTTCACCCCAATCAAGGCGGTACCGCCACTGATGCGCAGGGATCTACATAAGAGAGTTAAAGTTTTAGGCAGGAGGAGAGTGACGAGAAAGACGAACCAGTTACAGAGGGTGTCAGAGAAAGGACAAGAGAATTATGTGAGCAGGAGTGAAGACAGTTGCGAAGGTAGAGAGAAAAGAAAAGAACAAGATACACGGGGTGATGTAGAAAGGACTGGAGTCAAGAGAATAAGAGATGGGAATTGAAAGCAAGTATATGGAAGAGAGTTTCACAGGCGGGAAGTGCGAGAAAAGAAGCTGCTGGAGTAGAATTGTCGCCTGCATTTGGAAGATTTAACTGTAAAAGGGTGGGACCTTGTTGCCAGTCTGGTTGCAAGAGTAAATTCTTGTGGAGGGGGAACCAGTGACCTAAGTTCGTCGGAGTAGAAACCATGAAAATATTTATAGAATAAACACAGGGAAGCCACATCCCGCCAGTGAGAAAGTGGCTGTAGTAGAGCTGCCAGGTGGAGACCAGTCACATTGCCGATTCTCCTTTGAAGCATGTCGAGAACCCTGAGATGAACAGCAGAGGCGCCTGACCAGATATGACAATATTATTCTATGGACGGTCAGATGGTTGATTTGTATATGGAATGGTTATAAGAAGAAATAAATCACTCAACGTAAGGAAGTTTCAAATAAAATAAGAGCTACAAAAAGTTCTACTCACAATCAAAGACTGTTGATCGTTCAGAGACACATAAGGAAGGAGAACCTGGAGAATTTGACACACACAGGATATAATTGAAGTAAGAGGCCAAAAAATAGATTAATGCTCCTATATCTTAGCTGGAGCTGTCCGCTCATCATTTACCTGCTTTGACAGAGTTCACAAGCATCTTAGCAACCTTATGAATGATTAACTAATTTTTACCCAATAGGCCCTTCCTCAAAGACCAAACGTCACGATTCTCCAGATATTTTATCTCTTTTTCCATGTGCACTGACCGGCTATAATATTTGGGCGTACAAACCGTGACCTCCGTTAAGAAGGCCTCGCCACTCAAATATGACGTCATCAAGTGTCAGTCAGTTAAGTGCCATACGTGAAACACGCTTGAGTGATCATGTCTCGAAAGAGACTGGGCAGAAGACTATCCCGCAGTAGGTTGCCATTGCTTTCTGCGGTAGAGTGGTTGCCGACCAAGACTATAGAACCCAATCTGTCCTGTTATTTAACCCATAACTGGAAGGAAGAGACGGATTAATACCTTTCCCAAGGGTATTTGCGCGTAAGTGAATACAATGGATTCAACTGGAATTCGAACTCGGCTCCCCGGTTTCTCGTTCCGAGCCGATATCCACTGTACCACAACGCACGTCATCAAGTGTAGTCAAGCTAAAGGGAGACAATTCATTTACGGGCAGATACTGATTGTTAAGTTTAAGTGATTAAAATTTTCAAAATTGAATTAATGACAATAAAAGAATGACAAAACACAATAAATATATTTAAATATTTTATTTGTTTATTTTTAAATGGTTCCAATTTTCTTTTTTTATATTTAAATTTTTTCCCATTATATTGTCATTTTTCTTTTTGCAAAAATTATTTAATATAGCATTTGTAGAAGTCCACACCAACATTTTTTTTCTATATTGTGACCATCATCACAAGAATCTACATTAAAAAAAATAGAATAATCTGACAAAATATTCAAACTTATGTACACAGCTAAATGTCGCTGATTTATTAAATAAAGAAAAGAAATGTCTTTTGTTAGTTTATCCAAAACTACATAATTTTAGAGAACCAAATTTGCTGTCGTATCATTGGGGTGTAGCAGGGAGCCTCTGTTAATCACTTGAAGATAACAGTTTCTTTCAGGGATTTGTTCTGCATTGTCTGTCATTGCTCCAGTTATTAAGTCTTTGCGGCTATTGCATTTTACTTTTTTGAAACCTGCATGACAACAATAACCTGCTAAGTAGACTATTACAGGAAAAACTTCCCTACATTTAATAATATCATCATCTGTTACATCTATATTAAATTTATGAATATCTAACTGTTGCACATCTGTTATAACATCCAGTTAGTTTCTTGTAAATTACTGAGTTTAATATTTTTCTTATTAAGTGGCAGATTTAATTTGAAAACTGACAACATTCTGATTTTTTTCTCACACTCGAACAATTGACGTATTGATATATTATACTGACCACCTACAAATTGTCGATGCTGGCCAAATCTTAACTCCAGGTGATCCGTCTGGAATTTGCCTGGTAATATATATTTCATTTTTAATTCATTCATGCAATAAATAGCCAGTTGTATAATTGCATGTGTGGTATGATGTAAAGCTGTAAAAGTTTCCCTTGTTAGCCTCCCACTAATCTCTGGAATATTATTCCAACTCTCTAACCAGTTATAAAAAATATTAAGAAATATAAAATTTGGATCATTGTCTTTATTAGTAAGTGGGTTTGCATATTTATTGTTAAGCCGGCGACCTTTAAATAGGTTTTTGACATTTAATATTGTCCACCAAGTATGAAATATCTTTATACATTCTGCAACTTCTCAAAGTTTGATAAACATTTCTGTTTCCCTAAGGTCAACAGTCCTTGAATGGTGTATTCACTAAAAATTTGCATGACAAAATTTACATTTTGCTTTCCCAAATTATTAGGATAAAGAGCCTTTGAAGTTAATCGGTAGCAATATTTAAGAAGTGACTCTAATTCAAGTTGGTGCATTTCCTGTAAAGTAGTAAATGGGGCTTCTAGAAAAGTAACTGATTGATTATCTTCAGCATCGTAAAACTTAAGGAATTTGTTTGCATCTTTTCAGCCAAGCCAACTATTTCTTATGCACTTAAAATGTGAACAGAAGCAAATATGAAGAAAAGAGGCCTAGACTTAATAAATGGGTGTTGATATAAGCTTGGCTGTTAGCCTTTTACAACTTTTTTCATCAAAATGGTAAGCTTCCCATAAAATGTCCTTAGCATTAAAATGCAGTTCACACACTTAAAAAAAAGTTAAATGACATAGTAATTGATCCATAATAATCTGATAGGTAAATGAACAGATAAAATGTAAAACAAAAAATTTTAAACTTTTTTTTTTTTTTGTGGACATCAAATCATTTTTTTTTCTTGTACGTGCAAAGGTTTTAAATGAGAAAATGTTGTTCTACCTGAGATAAGGCCATTTACTGAGAATCCATAAAAAAACTTTTACCGACATAGAATCATTTTTTATTAGCATAAGTCCCACGCGAGAGAATAATATTCTTCAATTTTACCTGAAACAAGGCCAATGAACATTCGTCAAAAATTTTAAATTTTATTTTTATGGATATCCATTCATTTCGTTATTTTTTACGTGCAAAAAGAGACTCTCTACAAATTGAAATAATTATTCGAATCTCATAAAAATTTTAATAGAAAAAGAAAAAACATTTTTTTAAAATTTTAGTTTATTTTTACAAGTCGGAAATTTTTTTTAAAAAAATAAATGTTTTAATTAGTTTTTACTAGGTTCAAAAAATATTATTGCTGCTTAAATTCATTAAAAGTGATTTTTAAACACGAAAAAGAGAAAATTCAATTCAAACAACATGTTAAAATTTTTAAAAATCTGAAATTAAATAAAAGTTTTCTTCACATCAGATTCTGAAACTGATTTTAAAACATAAAAACGTTACTAAATAAGAAATTGTTGACTTACTCTGCTATACTAGATAACTGAAAAATCTATCCGTTTGATGGCCCGAAGCCATTTGTTGCACATTTCTTGATTTTCGGGAAATCTGAACACGCTAACTTTTGGCCCTTTAGGATAATTTCCTTGGCAGTTAGAAACAACAACAATGAAAAAGCATTTTCTTTTAAGTGAAAATAAATGGAAAGTGAAACTTATTCTTCTTCTTTTATGTACCTTGTCCCTTCAGGACGTAGGTGATCATGGCCTTTCACGTCTCCCTACCCCTGGTGGCTCTTAGCACGCTTTCTCCTGTAACATCTCTCAGACCCGATTCTGTCATCCACTTGCTCAGGCCCTTTAAATATGTTATCTGCTTTCCTCTGTCTCTTTTTACCTCTATCTGTCCTGCTAGTATCAGGTTCGCCAAGCCCTTCTTCCTCATTGCATGTCCCAGGAACTTCATTTGTCTCTTTCTGACGCTCAATATTAATTTCCTTTTCGTTTCTATCATTTCCAAAACCTTGTCATTGCTCACATGCTCGGTCCACGATATCCGCAGCATCCTTCTGTAGAACCACATTTCAGCTGCTCCAAGTTTTCGCTTCATCTTTGTTGATATTGTCCAACATTCACTGCCATATTGAAGAAGTGAAGTGAAAAACAACGTGTTCGTAGAACGAGCTTCTGAACGTATTTTGACGTCTCAATTGACTACGCTTGCTGGTTTCACAACAAACATGGCGAGTAGCGAGAGAGACTTCTTAACGGAGGTTGCGGTACAAACCGTGACTAGTTCAGTTGGGACTCTGCATTTCTTTCGTATTCCATTAGTAAGTAAAAAGTTCTAGTCAGACAGCTTCTCCCCAAGGACTGCTGCTTTGTGTACTAAATTCCCGGGGGGATATTTTTCTTAATAACAACAGTCTAGATTTCTTCAAGTCTTCTGTGAACCGCTATCTTTTCTGTTTAACCTCATGAACTTCACTTTTTTAAACTGATACAGCATCACACAGTACCTTCTACTGGGAGTGGCTCCCGTGATTTGTCTCGCGAAAAAAAAAAAACAGGAATAAAGAGCGATAAAGTATTTCAGTTGAAATTTATAGGGTATATAATAAGGAAAGAGGGTCTAGAAATTTTGATACTCATAGGACAGAATGAAGGCATGAGGGATAAACTAAAACAACATATCGACTTTATTGGAGTAGATAGACTAAACTATCGCCCGGTTCACACTCCACCCACGTCTATTCGAACAAGTGAAGAGGCTCATCACTTGTTCCCTGTTTAGGATGTGGTTTCCGGTTTTCTCTTTTCCAATATTCTCACTCCTTTTTCTCTCTCTTTTTTCAGTTGGAGTAGATAGACTAAACTATCGCCCGGTTCACACTCCACCCACGTCTATTCGAACAAGTGAAGAGGCTCATCACTTGTTCCCTGTTTAGGATGTGGTTTCCGGTTTTCTCTTTTCCAATCTCTTCACTCTTACCTAGCCCCCTGCACATCAGTGGCGTTACCGCCTTGCTCGGGGTGATATGATTAAAAAAAAACAAAGTTAACTAGTGAGCTTCAGTAAATGGATGGCGAAACAAGGTTTAGGCATGATAATAACATAAAAAAAATTACTTGCTGCAAAGGACAAGAAATTATGAAAAGTATCCGTCCTATAGCTGGTTTACGCGCAAATAACCTCGGGAAAAGTATTAATCCGTCTCTTCCCTCCTGCTATCGGTCAAATAACAGGACAGGTTGGGTTCTATAGTCTTGGTTGGCAAATAGTCTACCGCAGAATGTAGTGGCAACTTACAGCGAGAAAATATTCTTTCCTCAGCGTACACCACGTATGGCATTTAACAGACTGATGATCGCCTAAATGTCTTTGTATTGCGGGAAAAACTTCTACCTAGTTAGTTATGTCTCGAAAAAGACATGTTCGACTAAGCGCGTCTCCCGTGTGACACTTAAATGACTGACTGAGTTCGATTTTAGCTAGAAGTCCGTTACTTTTAGTCTTCTAAGCTACGTTTAGAAAATCACTATGGAAGAAGAAGAAGAAGAAGAAGAAGAAGAAGAAGAAAAAGAAGAAGAAGAAGAAGAAGAAGATATTTAAAGAGTTTGAATATGGTGCTCAACCAATGACCAGGTAATCACTAACACCTGGTTCCAAGAACACCCACGACGTATATGGACATCGAGAAGCCCAGGAGGCGACACGAAGAACCAAATAGACTATATACTATAAACAAGAGATTCAGGAACGCAGTGGTCCAATGCAAAATATATCCAGGTGCCGACTGCGGAAGTGACCACGTCCCAGTCATCTGCAAACTAAGGGTGAAACTCCGAAAACTAAAGAATCCTCGCACATCACCAAGACGACAATACGACACGCTTGTGAATGACTTCACCCGGCAGAAAGAATACAATAACAGCGTGAGAAAGAAATATGAAGAACAAATTGGAAAAGGGCACTCAAAATGGGATTCAGTAAAGGAAGCGATGGTGACCTCAGCGAACAACATAGCCCCAAAGGAAAACAGAGGTAGAAGAAAAAACGAGTGGATGACCGAAGAGATTCTCCACATGATGCAAAGGAGACAAAAAGAAAATAACGCCAAGACATGAAGCAAAGTACAAGAAACTTCACAGGGAGATAAGGAACAAATGCAGACAAGCCGAAGAGGAATGGCTCAACAACAAATGCGCAGAAGTAGAGAGACTGAGCAGGAACAACAAAGCAGAGATGCATAAAGAGATAAGAGAACTGACAGGACAAAAAACCTGTTCCTCAACAGGATGCATAAAATCCAAGGATGGAACAATCATATTGGAGAAAGAGGAAATACTCCAGCGATGGGAAGAATATATAAAGGATCTTTTTGCGACAGGAGAGAACAACCGAGAATACACAAGGAGGTGGATGGACCGGAAATACTAAAATCCGAAGTGGAAGCTGCAATGGCCAAAATGAACAGAAACAAAGCAGCTGGTCCAGACGGCATAGTAATAGAGCTGCTGATAGCCGTAGAAGAATACAGCATAGGAAAAATTACCGACATAATAAACAAAATTTATAGCAGTGAAATAATACCAGACGACCTATGCAAGTCAATATTTATAGCACTGCCGAAGAAACCTGGTGCGAACGAGTGTGAACTACACAGAACTATCAGCTTAATGAGCCACATTACAAAACTGATTGTCAGAATCCTGATGAATAGGGTGAGAAGCAGAATCAGGCCAGAGATAGGACAGGAACAGTACGGGTTCGTCAAAGACACTGGAACAAGGAACGCCATATTCATGATTAGCATGCTCTCCGAAAGGGCAATACAAATGTAGAAAGACTTGTACCTCTGTTTCATTGACTATGCGAAGGCATTCGACAAGATACGACACAAAGAATTGATGCAGATGCTCGACTGCCTCGACATTTTTGGGAAAGATATAAGAGTAATCAAGAATCTCTACTGGCAACAAACGGCATGTATACGGACAGGTAACGATCTCCGTAGATTTACAAAAATAGAAAGAGTCGTAAGACAGGGATGTGTCTTTTCACCGGATTTTTTCAACCTGTACAGCGAGAATATTTTGAGGACCCTAGATGACACGCCAGGATTTGTTGTTAGAGGACACAATTTGAACAGCATAAGGTATGCAGATGATACAGTGCTGATTGCAGACACAGAAAGGAAACTACAAGACCTCCTTCAGAAGGTAGCGGTGGAGAGTGACAAAAAAGGTCTACTTTAAGAAAACTGAATGCATGGTCATCAGCAAAAGGTGCAACCCAAAATGCCAAATACAGGCGGGGGATACCAGAATAAAGCAGGTGCAAAAATCTAAATACCTAGGAAGTGTTCTAACAGGAGATGGAAAGTGCGACACAGAGATCCGAAGACGAATTGGCATGGCAAAGGACGCGTTCCAGAAGCTGAGTAAAATACTAACACACAGGAAAATTTCACTAGAAACAAAGAAAATAGTGCTGGATTGCTATGTGATGTCAGTTCTTCAATACGGCAGTGAATGCTGGACAATATCATCGAAAATGAGGACAAAACTGGAAGCAGCGGAAATGTGGTTCTACAGAAGGATGCTGCGGATATCGTGGACCGAGCATGCAAACAACGATGAGATGTTGGAAAGAATGGCAACGAAAAGGAAATTAATACTGAGCATCAGGAAGAGACAACTGAAGTCCCTGGGACACGCAATGAGGAAGGAAAGCCTGGAGAACCTGATACTGACAGGCCAGATAGAAGGCAAAAAAGACAGAGGAAGGCAGCGGATAACATATTTGCAGGACCTGATCAGGTGGATGACGGAACGGGGGTTGCCAGGAGTAACAGGAGCAAGCATACTGGGAGCCATAAGGGATAGAGAGACGTGGAGAACCATGGTCGCCTACGACCTGAAAGGACAGGGAACATAGAAGAAAAGATACGGACAAAGATAATGAAACGCTAAATGTTAAATGGACCAACACGGGTCGGGAATATTTGAAGACCGATCACAGATCACGCGAGAGCGGATACGATATATAAATAAGGATTACTCTGCACATCTCTCTCTCTCTCTCTCTCTCTCTCTCTCTCTCTCTCTCACTCTCTCTCTCTCTCTCTCTCACTTTTAAATATTTTCATCTATAAATCTTTTTCTTCTTAATTTGAATTTTCCCTTTCTACTTTTTACAGTTTCTTTTTCGCATTTATTTTTCTCTAAAATATGTTTCTATTTTTTAGTTTTGTCTTGTTTTTATGTTGTTGCTTTTGTTTCGTTTTTTTTTTTTGTTGTTTTTTGTTTTTTTTTTTATCGGAGTGGCACTATTTTCCGCCTGACAATGTCCACAGGCAAATCTGTAAATAGATTTCGAAAAGCGTTATAAATGGAGATAGTATTTAATTGCAGACGGTACAACGATAATTCTCGGGTGAGGCGAGTTTGAAAGGAGTGGAAACACGCCGCTCGATCGTGTAGATTTATCAATGTCAGAACTTTATCATATCTATGTTTAAGGCTGTTCGTTATTTATATATCTGTATCTATCTATCTATCTATCTATCTATCTATCTATCTATCTATCTCTCTCTCTCTCTCTATATATATATATATATATATATACATATATAAACTTATTTATAAATGGAACTTTGTCTCTCTCTCTCTCTCTCTCTCTCTCTCTCTCTCTCTCTCTCTCCGTTACCTATAGACTCCAAAACGGCTGAACCGATTTTCTTGAAAATTTACACAATTGTAATATAAGCGTCTGCGAGTGTTCTTCGCTAGGCTTTGTGTCGAGGTACCCCCGATAAATATCGAAAATCGATAATCGAAAAAATCGGGTTATAGAAGGAGTGGTCCGATTTTGATCAAATTTGATACACTTATAGACAAAGATATAAGAAAAGTTATTCAGAAGTTTCAAGGTTGCAGTTCTTACAATAGTGCAGAAAATCGATAATATATATATAAAAGGCAAGATATTTGTGTGTGTGTCTCTTTATCTGCCTGTATGTCTTTATTTTAGTTTTTGCTTCGGGTTTGGCTCTAAGTAGGTATAATTGTAGTTCTTAGTGTCAGCCATGATGCCATTTACTTAGAGGACTTATTTAGCCTTCAAAATTCAGTTTACGACGAAAAAAAACTTATTTGATATCGATACCAGGAAATCAAAATTTGACTTACATCCATTCATTTTTCTTTCAGCCTACCGTTTCGCTTTAACTGGAAACAACTATTGTTTTTAGTCTTTCGTGCCAACGTCCAAAGAGTCTGATCTCCAGGAGCATGGATTAGATTTAAAACTTTCATTACACCCGAGCAATACCGGGCTATACAGCTAGTATATATATAAATTAAGTCAAAATATTCCGAAATTTAATTTCGTTGAATGGCCATTTCAGCGAGGAAAGATAAAATTCTCGCTTCATCAGTAATGACTGAAAAAAAAATTATTAATTCAAATATTTGAAATTTCTATACCGGAAGAAGCCCAAAAAGATCTCCGTTAAAAATAAAAGGGTGAGATTTTAAAAAAGAATTTTTTTTTAATTTGTCGGCACGACACAGGGAAGGGGAAAACCAGAAACTGACATTCATGACTCAATTTTAAAAAACTTTACAAGACGTTTGTATGAAGAAATCAAAAGTTCAAAATTAAACCGTGTGACAGGGATAGAAGTGGTAGGGGGAAAGGAAAGAAAAGACAAAAGGGGTAGACAGGGGAAAGTTAACAAAGAAATAAGATGTGAGGAAACATTCTTTGTAACCAAGGTAACGACTGACGACAACTTCAATGATTAAAGGAAGGGACAAAATGGGCGGGGGGGGGGAGTGTAAGGAAGAGAAAGAAACCGATATAATATATATTATTTATATATTAGACTCTGTTAAAAATTTACCAAAAAAACATTTTTGTTTAAATTAATAATAAAAGAAAAAAATGTTATAGGAATTAATGGATATAAACAAAAAGAATAAATTTTAAAACTTAAGGTAGATCTCAATTTTCTGAATATTATTACTTACTTAATATATTTGGCTCTGAAAATAGATAATATTATTTATATCGAGCCTTCCACCTTGATCAATTTTAATATTAATAAAACTGATATTAATGGGATCGAGTTTGGGGATTTTACCTATTTGCTCATTCTTTTTGGATTTAGATAGATAGATAGATAGATAGATAGATAGATAGATAGATAGATAGATAGATAGATAGATGCACTGATGAGCAAATGATACAGTGAAACAGGCCTCTATGCAGATGATTTGTTTATTATATATATATATATATATATATATATATATATATAAAGAAAAACTCAACACGTCATTTCAATTGGTTTTAATCTATAGCTCATTTCAATGAGTTTAATTAGCTCATTTCATCAGATCTTACAATTTGCATTCCATCTGGTACCAAAATTTTTTGCCGGAAAAAACTTGTACCAGATGGAAGGTATATTGTAAGGGCTGATGAAATGAGCTAATTAAACTCATTGAAATGAGCTAGAGTTTATAATCAATTGAAATGACGTGTTGAGTTTTCCTTTATAAACTTCATATTGCTCTGGTTAACACACATCGAGCTCTCTATATGGATTTACCAGTTAATATTTTATATTAAGGTAATCTTTTTGGATTATCCCCACCGTTTACGGACTGGATACCTATATATATATATATATATATATATATATATATATATATATATATATATTAGAATAGTACAAACAACTGGTTTAACAGGCCATAGTTCGTAGTAATTTCCTTTTTGAAGAGGGCTCGACGATACTTAGTAGGGCAATATTTATTGTGATATTTTTTTTAAGTGTGTTTATAAAAAACAAAATAAAGTTTACTGCAACACAAGAACTGTCGTGGTTCGGTAGTATTTGTTAGTATCTCATCAGTGAGTGAAATATTTTTCTGTTAGAAATCAATATATATGGAAACAACACACCTGTTACCATATCAATGTCAATTAAAGGGGAGGGCTGAAATTGAAAGGGATGGACAAGGTTAATTAAGAGAAAGTGAGACAATGATGGGGTGGGAGAATGAGTTAAGAGGGTAGACGTAAAAGAGAAAATTAAGATTTCGTAAGATTAAGCTAGAGTTTTGTTTTCAGTTATGAAACATTTGAGCGTATACAATTGTATTATGACATGTCTGCAATTGTATAGAATGTGCTTGTGGGACGGTGACGAATTTATTTAATAAAGGGATGTTGTTTTATTAAGAACAGAAGTGTATTGAAATATAATGTATGTCAAACATATATAGTCGGCATAATAGATAATATATCAGTTAACTAAAACAGAATAATTATCAGAGGATCAGAGAATCAATATATATATATATATTTAAATAATCCTGGAGGATCCTAATAATATCGTTAAAATATTAAAACTGATCGAATAGAGTGCTCAATGTAAATTCATATAAGTTACAGATAATATTTACAGGGAATAGCTATTTTCAACGTATCATTTTAAGACATGCATTGACGACCCCAAACAAAGAATGCGGAAAAATTCTAATGCCGGAGGAGGCTTGGTGTAGTAAAGAAAGGGGTATATATATATATATATACATGTAACTAGCTACTGTCTCACCTGACTCCAATGGTATTCGGAACTGAGGATATTTGCCCAAAGTTTTTTCACTGAGTCGGGAGGTGACACAAGGTTGCCTTTAACGTTGGGAACCCGAACGTATATACTTAGACCTAGGGTCCAAATTTACCCAGCGCCCACAACCACGAAATCGAGCACATTGTATCTTCTAAGTTCGGCGCCAAAGATTACTGGCGACTCTGCAAAAGCGTGCTCAACAAGAGTAAGAATTCAATACCCAGACTACTCAATGAATTTGAGGTTCTCACCTCCCCAGCGGACAAGGCTGAATGCTTTGCTCGTAGATTCTCCACTAATTCGACATTAGACTCGTCAGGAGTACCTACACACGACTTCTTACCTAGAACTAAGGTTCAACTGAATAACGTTCACATTACACCCTCACTGGTCTCTAAGATAATCTCAAAACTTGACCCTCACAAATCGAGCGGTGGAGACGGAATCCCAATCATAGTCCTGAAGAAATGTACCCCAGAACTCTCCTCTGTCCACTCTAAACTCTATAACTTCTGTCTATCTGCTTCCTGCTTTCCTGACTGTTGGAAGTCCTCCTCTGTAGTTCTTATATTTAAGAATACTGGCGAACCCTAGGACCCCGCTAATTACCGTCCTATCAGTCTCCTCCAGATCTTCGCAAGGTTTTCGAAGCCATTATCAACACCGAGGTGATTCAGCATCTCACGGCTCGCAGGCTTCTCTCGGGCAAACACTACGGTTTCCACTTCACCAGGTCTACCGCTGATATACTAACGACCATTACCGAGTACATATACCAAACTCTTGACAAGAATGGCGAAGCCCTAATCGTTGCCTTGGATATCTCCAAAGCGTTTGACAGAGTCTGGCATGCTGGCCTTTTATGCGGAGCTACGGTATAACTGGAGATTTGTTTGACCTACTCCAGTCATTACTCTCTAACTGCACATTGAAGGTAGTATTAAATGGACATGCCTCCCAAAACTACGGGCGTCCCTCAAGGCTCTATCCTAGGTCCCACGCTCTTTCTGATCAACATTAATGATCTCCCCGCTGCCATTAGATCCCAAGTAAGCATGTACGCCGACGACACCACAAATTACTCTCGCCTCGATCATAAACCCGGTGTGGGCGACAAAGCGAACCTCACTGCCGAGCTTGAAAAGGACCTCCAATCCGTAGTGGACTGGGGTAGGAAATGGCTCGTAAATTACAATGCTTCCAAAACGAAGCTGCTATCAATTAAGCACCGTAGACAATCGCACCAACCTCCCATTATCATAGAACAGGCTTGCCTCCCAGAGTAAAACACTACGTCTCCTTGGCCTTACACTCTCAGCGGACCTCAAATGGAATGACTATATCGAATTCATTGCCAAATCCACCGCTATGAAAGTCGGTTCTCTGTGCAGGGCCCAGAAGTTTTTCCCGTCTGAATCTATCCTGCACATATATAAATCTACCATCCTCCCGTGTATTGAATACTGCTGCCACATTTGGTCGGGTGCCTCTGCTACTCTCCTCGGGCTTCTTGACAAAATACAACGGAGAATATGTAATGTGATCGATAGTGACTTGGCAGACCGGCTGCAACCACTCTCTCACCTGCGTGACGTGGCTTCCCTGTGCCTCTTCTATAAATACTTTCACGGCTTCTGCTCCGATGAAGTTACATTATTTGTGCCGCCTACGTACGAATTTACACGAGATATTAGATTAGCAACTAGGTCCCACGTTTTTACAGTGAAACAGATAAGATGTAACCGTAATTTCTACTCCAACAGCTTCTTTTCTCGCGCTTCCCACTTGTGGAATTCCCTTCCACATGTCTTCTTTCCCGACAGCTACAATCTCCAGGAGTTTAAATGTAAGGTCAATACACACCTCCTACTACACTAACTTGCATCTATTCTCCCAACACTCTCACCATCTACCCAACCCTCAGTCTCGGTATCCTTACCCATCTCTCACCCTCCTTCTGACATTTCCTATATCCAACCTTCCTTTCTTACCACTTCCCCCCTATGTAACCCCCTGTGCACTAGTGGCAGTGGAATGCCTTGCTCAGGGTGAAACGATTATAAAAAAAAATACATTTTATAATGATACATTTTGATCACTCAGTGACTCATCGGCAGTTGTTGAGTATATAATCTCTCACCGCATGACCTGTACATATTCACTACAAATAAATTCAAACTCCCAAAACTTGTACCGTTTCAGAAATTCATTGACCTTGTCTCCTGACTATGACAAAAGGGTCTTTATCAAAGTCACTCAATATTTTTTTTTACCCATAACTACAGCATTAACCACATGAAAGTAAACTTCTTACTTGCTCATATATCAAACACGCACTGTTGCTTCCAGATAGCACCAATCATTTTTGTCACATGTCGCTGGCTAACCAGTTTATATATTAGATTGTGTGTGAGTCATTTCCGTTTTGGAGTACAGATTGTCAAGACGAATCAACTACAAAGCACATGTGGCAGTTAAGTATTCATGTTGAATGCATTAAAATAACTTGATTTTTCACGATAGTGACAGCGTACACAGTGGATTAAAAGGAAAATTTTGTTCTCCGACATAACAACACAGTGATCATCTTTTTCTTATTTTTTGCCTTGTCCCTTCAAGGCTATCATGGCCATCCACGTTTCCCTAACCCTAGTAGCTTTTAACACCCTTTCTCTTGTTATGCTTCCCAAACCCTGTTCTGCCAGCCACTTGCTCGAACCTATAATGTAGGCTTTTTTATGATCCGAACTATTGCGTTGGTATTGATGAAAGGAGTGATTCTTGTGGGCTATAGTGGCTGAGCAGTTAAGTCAAGTGCCATACGTGATACACGCTTGGACGATCATGTCTCCAAAGAGATATGACTAACAAGGCAAAGATTATCCCGCAGTAGGTTGCCATTACTTCCTGCAGTAGACTGGTTGACGACCAAGGCTATAGAACCCAATCTGTCCTGCCATTTAACTCACAGCTGGCGGGAGAAGACATACATAATATCACCTTATTATATTAAAGCAGGAAGGGGAAATCAAGAAGAAGCTTGCGGTTGTACTTGATACTTCTGCGAGGAAACGAAGGCAGCCATTTTGAATTTCATTCAATAGGAAACCTCAGTAGCACAATCTTTCTATGAAAAGATTAAACATTTCATTGAAAATCACGAAATAAAGTCTAATCATTGTTTGGGGAAAATAATGAGTATGAGTTTCTTGGTTAATAGACGAGGAAAAAGAAATATATACAGATATTAGAGTTTGACCTGATAACGATACATATGGGAGTGTAAATGTAAATTATATAGCGATGGAAATTAGTGTGTCAATAATATAATTTTATGCAGCAACTTGGCTCATGAAAAAACAAATATGCTTCAGGAAGGTAATCTCTGTTGAGAATTGTATAAATGAATGTGATTTATCTCTACAAAAGAAAGGATATCTTCACAAATCGGAAACTCTTCTAGAGAATAAACAAAATGAAATTCTACGCCGCATTGCAACTGATAAAATAATCTAGTACAGCAAAACGGGTGTAATATCTGCTATCAAAACAAAACTTCTCTGTTAACGAATGACGCTGTTCCAACAAATGAAGCAGTAGAGGTGAACGAAAGTAAACAAAAAAAAAAAAAAGGTTGACAAATATTTGCGAATATAGGAGTAGCATTTGTTTTGGCGTTTTCGGAATAGTCTTGAAATGTGTTTGGAGGGAGTGGAATATTAATGAAGACTGTAAAAGATCTGAAATAATAAGCAAGCCTGGACAGAGTGGAAGTAATCCTAAGAACTATTTTAGCGACTTGCTTTCCTGACGGCTACAAACTCCAGGAATTTAAATGCAATGTCAATACCCATCTACTTATCCACTTGACTCCAGTTTTTCCAACATCACCCTATAAATCTTTTCCTTTCTCTCTACCTTTGCAACTGCCATCACACCTATATTCCCATCCTTCTCTTGCTCCTTTCTCTGACACCCACTGTAACTCGTTCGTCTTTCTCTTTACTCTCCTCCTATCTAATCTTTTTCTCTTATGTAGACCCCTGCGCATCAGTAGCGTCACCGCCTTGCTTGGGGTGAAACGATTACAAAAAAATAAATCGAAATAGTAGTTGTCAGTTAGAATAACAACAGCAATAATAATAATAATAATAATAATAATAATAATAATAAATGTAAATGAGAGCGAAAACATTCACCATAAAAAAATGAAAGAAATAGTGCGTAAAGAGTACTATAGAAGGCTACGAATGATATTAAAAACTGAATTAAATTCACAGAACAGAGTTATGGCCATTAATAGCCTTGCAATCCCAGTTGTCCAATATAGCTTCAACATCTTAAACTGGACTCTAAACGACATCAGGCGAATGGATGCTAAAACAAGAAAGCTTCTTTCTAAGCATAAGATGCATCATCCAAAGGCTGATGTAGACCGTCTATACATACCCCGTAAAGAAGGTGGAAGGGGTCTTATTCAGCTGGAATTGTCATACAAGACAACAACTATTGGCTTACTAACATACATAGAAACAACAAAGGATTGGATGATACAATTAGTAAGGCAACATGAAGAAAGAAAGAAAAAATATTCAATAATAAAAGAAGGCAGTAAATACAAACAAGATTTACAGTTAGTAGATTCTGTAGAAAAGCAAAACAGAAGCCAAGAACCAACTATTGCGGCAAAAAATATGAAAATGAAAGCCAAAGATAAAGCTCTTGAAAAGATGAAACAGCGCTGGCAAGACAAACCTCTGCATGGCCAATATCCAGTACGTGCCAATAAATCCAATGTTGACAAAGTTAATACTCATCGATGGTTACGTGCATCTGGATTAAAGTCTGAAACTGAAGCACAAGACCAAAGTCTTTTCACGAGAAACTTTCAGGCAAATATTATGCATAATAATATGGATCCAAAATGCAGGTTTTGTGATAAACACCAAGAAACAATAGACCACCTAATCTCAGGCTGTTCTGTGCTTGCCCCAAACGAATATAAAAATCGCCACGATAGAGTTGGGCAATATTTACATTGGACAATGTGCAAACATTATGGAAAAGCTGTAAACAAATACTGGTATGAACATCATCCAGCACCGGTTACAGAAATAGAAGATGTAACCATTCTATGGGATTACACCATCTACACTGACAGAAAAATTGAAGCAAACAGGCCAGACATTATTGTTAAAAACCAGAAGGAGAAAACTTGTCTATTAATTGATATGGCTTGTCCAGCGGATTGTAACATAGCAATCAAGGAATTTGAAAAACTGTCAAAATATAAAGACCTGGAAATTGAAATAGAAAAAATGTGGAAATTGAAAACAAGAGTTGTGCCAGTGATAGTAGGTGCACTTGGAATGATAAAAAATGGAACAAAACAACACATTGAAAGAATCCCTGGAAACCCCAGCTTAAGAGATATACAAAAAATTGTCTTATTAAGTACAGCCCACACACTAAGGAAAACTTTATCTATGTAATGCTGGAGATGATAGGGAAGATAGAAAAACATGAAATGGAGCCATAACAACACGCCACTACCTGCCTTAGGTCTCCCCGCAGACTTGGTTGGTAGTGAGACCAAAGCAGAAATCGAAATATGATGAAAAATGACATAATAATAATAAATACAAACAAGATTTACATTTAGTAGATTCCGTAGAAAAACAAAACGGAAGTCAAGAACCAACTATTGCGGCAAAAAATATGGAAAAGAAAGACAAGGATAAAGCTCTTGAACAGATGAAACAACGCTGGCAAGACAAACCTCTGCATGGCCAATATCCAGAACGTGTTAATACATCCAATGTTGATAAAGTTAATACTCATCGGTGGTTACGTGCATCTGGATTAAAGTCTGAGACTGAAGGTTTTATTCTTGCAGCGCAAGACCAAAGTCTTTCCACTAGGAACTTTCAATTAAATATTATAAATAATAATGTGGATCCAAAATGCAGGTTCTGTGATAAATACCAAGAAACAGTAGACCATCTAATCTCAGGATGTTCTGTACTTGCCCCAAATGAATATGAAAAAATCCTCACGATAGAGTAGGGTAATATTTACACTGACAATGTGCAAACACTATGGAAAATATGTAAACAAACACTGGTATGAACATCACCCAGCACTGGTTAGAGAAATAGAAGATATCACCATTCTATTGGATTACACCATCTACACAGACAGAAAAATTGAAGCAAATAGGCCGGAACATTATTGTTAAAACATAGAAAGAAAAAACTTGCCTATTAATTTATATAGCTTGTCCAGCGGATTGTAACATAGCAACCAAGGAATTCGAAAAACTGTCAAAATATAAAGACCTGGAAATTGAAACAAGAATCGTGCCAGTGATAGTAGGTGCACTTGGAATGATAAAAAATGGAACAAAACAACACATTAAAAGAATCCTTGGAAACCCCAGCTTAAGAGATATACAAAAAATTGTCTTGTTAAGTACAGCCCACACACGAAGGAGAACTTTGTCTATGTGACGCTAGGGATATTAGGGGAGATAAAAAAAAAAAAAACATGAAATGGAGCTATAACAACACACCACGACCTGCCTAAGGTCTTCCCACACACTTGGTAGATAGTGCGACCATAGCAGAAATCGTAATATGATGAAAAAGACAACAATAATAATAATGACAATAACCAGAGTGGAGCAATATTTACGCTGGACAATGTGCAAACACTTTGGAAAATCTTAAAAAACATTGATATTGTGCCGCTCCCGTACACATCTTTATCCATATTTCAAGATATATTTATTGAATATATTTTGCTCACACAATTTTCATTCCTTGGTCGGCAACAAGTCTACCGCAGAAAGCAATGGCAACCTACTGCGGGATAATCTTCTGCCCAGTCAGTCGTGTCTCTTTCGAAACATGATCGCCCAAACGTGTATCACGTATGGCACTTAACTGACTGACTATTTAAAGTGGCACAAACGTGTTATCCAGCAGTTAGGGCTCAGTTGTCATGCTCTCGCGAGGACATGTTTCTTAGTTTTACCTAACTCACATATACACACCGCATTAATTGCAGGTCGCAATAAGGCGCCAATGTATTTCTTTACGCACACACTTGCATATGCACACACACACACACACACATTTCCCAATACAAACTCAAAGGGGAATTCAACTTTAACAATTCAAGTATTGTATCTATTTCAACCTTTCAGCATTATCCTTTATTGACTTTCTTTCTTCAATGAATATTTTTAAGTTTCGTTTAACAAGTGACTTTTACTTATAAACATAGTTTCTTAATTTTACAAGGGAAAGAACTTTTCCTTCCTTTATTTGCATGCTTAGTCAACCCTATGTAACCTTATTGTTAATATATGTTTTATCGTTATTCTCTCTGGTTTTATTTCTTATTTCTAATGCCATCTTATGCCGAATCGAATCTCAAATGATGAATATCGTAATGGACAGACCGTCCTCTACAGTATGAACATCACCTAGCACCGCTTACGGAAAGAGAAGACAATGGAACAGCAGCATATTCATAAATAGGAATACTGGAGCAAATAGTGAGTCAGTTAGTCCAGTGCCATACGAAATACACGCTTGGACGATCATGTCTCGAAAGAGACATGACTGACAGGGCAAAGATTATCCCGCAGTAGGTTGTCATTGCTTCCTGCGGTAGACTGATTGTGAACCAAGGCTGTAGAACCCAATCTGTCCTGCAATTTAACTCATAGCTTGAAGTAGAAGAGATATACAATATTTCATTACTATATTAAGTACAATTAGTGGAGGGGGTCAATTTATTACTTGATAACAATAGAAAACCGATCCCCCCTTTATTCCCACTAGAAATTTTTATTATAT
This sequence comes from Ascarosepion bandense, assembly GCA_037127315.1. Classification (NCBI taxonomy): domain Eukaryota; kingdom Metazoa; phylum Mollusca; class Cephalopoda; order Sepiida; family Sepiidae; genus Ascarosepion; species Ascarosepion bandense. Next base: position 3,866,943 of record JBBBDQ010001337.1, read on the forward strand.
TTTAAAAATATTATATTCAGTCAATCACTTAAGTGCCAAACGTAATACACGCGTGTGCGATCATGTCTCGAAAGAGACATGACTGACTGGGCTGAAGATTATCCGGCAGTAGGTTGCCATTACTTCCTGTGGTAGACTGGTTGACAGCCAAGGCTATAGAACCCAATATGTCCTGTTATTTATCCCATAACTGGAGGGAAGAGACGGATTAATACCTTTCCCAAGGGTATTTGCGCGTAAGTGAATACATGGAATTCAACTGAAATTCGAACTCAGCTCCCCGATTTCTCAATCCGAGACGATATCCACTGCACCACAACACACATCTTGGTATAGGCAAGACATAATTTTCAAAAACCGGAATGGTAAATCTTGCTACTAATTGATATTGTTTGCCCATCGAAATATAAAGCTTTTGAAATCGAAATAGAAACCATGTGGAAATTGAAAGCAAGAATAATAGAATAATAGAATCATAGAATAATAGAATACCAGTCATAGTAGGTGCGCTTGAAATGATAAAAAAGGAACACAAACAACACATTGAAAAATCCTTGGAAATCTCAGCTGTTCATCTCAGTGTTCTCGACAGGCTCCAAAGGAGAATCTGGTCCCGACTTGGCAGCTCGACACCAGCCACTTTCTCACCGGCGCGATGTGGCTTCCCTCTGTCTATTCTATAAATATTTTCATGGCTTCTGCTCCGGCAAACCTAACTCACTGGTGTCCTTGCCCACTAGAATTTACTCGTGCAACCAGACAGGCAACAAGGACCCATCCACTTACAGTTAGATCAACCAAATGCAACCGTCAATTCTACTCCACAGCTTTTATTTCTAGCGCTTCCCGCCTGAAGAACTCCCTCCCGTATACTTGCTTTTCTGACGGCTATAACCTCCAGGAATTTAAATGCAATGTCAACACCCATCTCTTCTCCACTTGACTCCAGTTCTTTCTACATCACCCTGTATATCTTGTTCTTTTCTTTTCTCTCTACCTTCGCAACTGTTTTCACTCCTGTGTTCCCATCCTTCTCTTGCACTTTCTCTTTCACCCCCTGTAGCTGGTTCACGTTTCTCTTCACTCTTTCTACATCACCTCGTATATCTTGTTCTTTTCCTTTCTCTCTACCTTCACAACTCTCTTCACACCTCTGTTCCCATCCTTCTCTTGCACTTTCTCTTTCACCCCCTGTAGCTGGTTCACGTTTCTCTTCACTCTTTCTACATCACCTCGTATATCTTGTTCTTTTCCGTTCTCTCTACCTTCACAACTGTTTTCACACCTCTGTTCCCATCCTTCTCTTGCACTTTCTCTTTCACCCCCTGTAGCTGGTTCACGTTTCTCTTCACTCTTTCTACATCACCTCGTATATCTTGTTCTTTTCCGTTCTCTCTACCTTCACAACTGTCTTCACACCTGTGTACCCATCCTTCACTTGCCACTTCTCTGACACCCCCTGTAGCTGGTCCGTCTTTCTCTTCACTCTCCTCCTGTCTAAACATTTGTTCTTATGTAGCCCCCTGCGCATCAGTGGCGATACCGCTATGCTTGGGGTGAAACGATTAAAAAAAAAAGATATAAAGGGTGTGATGGATAAATATGTCGTCTAAATTACGCAAAAAATGAAAATAATATTTACATCTCATTTGAATAGATATATTTAACAAAATTACACGGAAATATCTTGAAATACTAAAGAGTAAATTTATTCAGTGAAATCGCCATTGCCTTCAACTATAGTGGGTTGCTTATATATTCTTTTCTGTTAGTAGTGGAGAGTCCGTTCTAGTGAAGGGTAGTTGTATACTTTTGCAGGTTAACGGAATTTGGCCTTGTTGTAAATAGCCCACTATAAGTCATAAAATGATTACAAATAAAGAAAGGCAATTTGAATAGAAAAATAACATTTTATATATAGACATATCAATTGAGGTTTTTACAATTGAAGTAATACATGAAGTATAGGTCCAACGGACGTTAAAATGTTCATGATAATAACATGCTGAAAGAGAATTAATGCTTAGGAATTTGGGGGCGTGTAAGTAATTTCTTTGAAAACCCATTCCTCTGGCCAGTAGATAAAATAACCTTTCCTTTCTTCTTTTGTCAACGGCCACTGAAGCACGTGCGATTGTGTTGGTTAGATTTTTGGAAATTTTAGTAAGTCATGATTTTGTATTTATTTATGCTTAATTTTAAGAGTGTTTTTGTTGTTGTTTTTTTTTAAGACATTTGTTTTGATTGGACTTTAACTAAGTTAAAACTTAGTTAACTCAACAACCGTAACTTTTTCTTTTTTTTTTAATTGGAGTGGATAGACCAAACTATCGCCCGGTTCATACTCCACCCACGTCTATTGAACAGGTGAAGAGGCTCATCCCTTGTTCCCTGTCTAGGATGTGGTTTCCGGCTTTCTATCTTCCAATCTTTTCACTCTTCTCTTTTTTATTTTTTTTTTCCAGTTGGAGTAGATAGACTAAACTATCGCACGGTTCACACTTCACCCACGTCTATTGAACAGGTGAAGCGGCTCATCCTTTGTTTCGTGTTTAGGATGTGGTTTCCGGTTTTCTCTTTTCCAATCTTTTCACTCTTATGTAGCCCCCTGCCCTTCTGTGGCATTACTGCCTTGTTTGGGGTAATATAATTTTTAAAAAAATATAGCGTTATTCGTATTTTATTCTTTAATTATTGCCCACCCTGTTTCCACTGAGTTTGCATTACCCGGCCCATGGATAGAACTTAATTACTATGACGGGAAACTCCCGAACCAACGCTTGTCCTGTGCGACAATCCTGGGTCTCAAACTTGGAGCCTGAAAACTAGTCAGCGAGCTGCTGACACTGCTACTGCTTGTCTCACTTGATTGCATTGGTTGAGGCTTCTCTGTTTCTGCTGCTGCTGTTGAAGCCTTGCTGCCATATATTTATCAACAGTTCGCATATTATATTTATTTCTATGCTAATCCTACTAAAGATTTTATAGATAGTACTTTCCCGCTTCACACTCCATCCACGTCTATTAAACAGGTTAAGAAGCTCATCCTTTGTTCCCTGTTTAGGATGTGGTTTCCGGCTTTCTCTTTTCCAATCTTCTCACTTTGGTTTCTTTTTTTTTTCTTTCAATTGGAGTCGATAGATCTATCTAACACCCGGTTCACACTCCACCCACGTTTATTGAACAGGTTAAGAGGCTCATCCTTTGTTCCCTGTTTAGGATGTGGTTTCCGGCTTGCTCTTTTCCAATCTTTTCACAGTTATGTCGCCCCCTGCACATCAGTGGCGTTACCGCCTTGCTCGGGGTGATACGGTTAAAAAAAAACCAAAAATTCGCTCCTTAGGTCAGTAAGTAGTTTTTGAGACAGGGAAGAAGGTAACGAGAGGTGAAAGTAGGCAATCATTGTAGCCGCTTGACTTAGGTCAAGGGGATATTGATTACACCTCTCTCTCTCTCTCTCTCTCTCTCTCTCTCTCTCTCTCTCTCTCTCTCTCTAGTCAGTTCATGTGTGTCGGCCTGCGTCCGTCTGTCTGGCAATGCTTTCTGTATCCGCTTTTTATATCTTCCTTTTGGATCACAACCGCTCATTTGGGATTTCGCGAACTGGAAATTTAATATTTAATTAATTTTTAGTTTTCAACCGGAACATCTGCGCGGAGCCGGCGGCGGAGCGACAACTTTTGGTTATTTGCTTTTTGGTCGCTTTTGCTCGGTATCACCACACAACCACAGCCTCCAGACAACTTCAAAATTCATTACTCAATATCCTATTAGATATAAAATCAGTGTCATTGAACATTTTCTCACGAGAGCCTACGAGAATTTATCCTATAGATCACTATTATTAAAAAAAAAACTACATAACACCAAAGAAACACTCGTCAACAACGGATTTTCAAATTATTTGGTTGACTACCATAGACCCTTTTTTTAATCTGTGTAATAACAACGTTAAACACACTGTTACTAAGAATAACATCAATATCTTCTACAAAAATTAAATTCATAGCTATTATAACCACCCTGAAACATCATTCGAAATAACGCAACTCCCGTGGACAAAGAAAAAACTGAAATCAATTATCTATTGTACTAAATTTAAAACGGCTAACCTCATCATCAAAAACAACAATTCACCCTCAAGATCTGAACTACAACGAACCAACATATTATACGAATTCATATGCCCTTTGAAGAACAACCTTCTTGATCCAAATTTCGTAAATAATTATATCGGCCATACCATTACGAAACTGATTCGAAGACTCACACTTCATCTCTCTCAAAGAAGCTCAGTTTGATCTCATGTAAACACATACGCAAATCTACCAAGCCCTATCCGGAACATACTCGTTGAAAACACAAATATCATAGCATCATCCACACGCAAAAAAAAAATAAAAATAAATAAAAATAAAGAAGACCTTATTAATAAAAACGAAAAACGCAAATCATGTAGCTTTGTTGTAGTTTTTGTTGAAGATATTGTTATTATTATTATCATTGTGTTTACTTTTGTCATTATTCAGGTTTGAAAGAAAAAAATCTAATATGGTAGTTAACCAAATAATTTGGAAATCCTTTGTTACCGAGTGTTTGTTTAGCGTTATAGAGTTCTTTGAAAAAAAATCCCGTTCTTAGACATGTTATACATAACACCACTTATATATATATATATACTAGCAGTATAGCACGGCGTTAGCACGAAAGACTAAAAACAATAGTTGTTTCCAGTTAAAGCGAAACCGTAGACTGAAAGAAAAATGAATGGAAGTAAGTCAAATTTTGAATAAATAAGTTTTTTTCGTCGTAAACTGAATCTTGAAGGCTAAATAAGTCTTCTGAGTAAATGGCATCATGGCTGAGACTAAGAACTACAATTATACCTACTTAGAGCCAAACCCGAAGCAAAAACTAAAATAAAAGGGCTGAAAAAATACATACAGGCAGATACACACACACACACACACACACACACACACACACACACACACACACACACACACACACACACACACACACACACACACACACACACACACACACAAACGTCTTGCCTTTTATATATATATATATTATTGATTTTCTGCTCTATTGTAAAAACTGCAACCTACAAACTTCTGAATATCGTTTCTTATATGTTTGTCGATGAGTGTATCAAATTTGATTAAAATCGGATCACTCCTTCCATAACCCAATTTTTTCGATTATCGATTTTCGATATTTATCGAGGGTACCTCGACACAAAACCTAGCTAAGAACACTCGCAGACGCTTATAGTAAAACTGTGTAAATTTTCAAGAAAGTCGGTTTAGCCATTTCGGAATCTATAGGTAACGGATACACACGCACACAGACACACACACACATACAAATTTCCATTTATAAATAAGTTTATATATATATATATATATATATATATATATATAATTATTGTTAAAGTTATTTTTAGTGGATACTCGTATTTGAGTAGACGCTCTGTTTATTTATCAAGCTGTATATTTATCTATTTCGTCTACTGACCTGAATATTCAAAAAATCTTATTAGAGAAAATATATGGGCTGTGACTTGAACCCAAAGAGTTGTGAGTTCAATACCAGGCTACAGCAATGGTGAACAAGTAACTGACAAGGTTAGAGGGAGATAACTCATGACTACTAAAAGAATCACTACTGCGCAAAGAATGAAGTTAATATACCCAAGTGATTGTAATAAAGAATTCAGCTCGAAATTCCTAGCAACTGAAGAAGGCCGGAGCGTACAACGGACGGAACGTCGTACAAATGGCAACAAAGATGAAGACAATAGTCCGACTAATGTAAATACTATAAATATGGGCTTTCTTAAATAATGTTTAAGTCATAAAAATCTGTTGGATTCTTCTTCTTCTATGTGCCGTGTCCCTTCAGGACGTGTGCGATCATACTCTTTCAAATTTCTTATCACTTGTAACTTTTAAATTTTTTTTCTCTTGTTATTTCTCACAAACTCTGCTCTGCTATACATTTACTCAAACCCATCAATTAAGTCACGCGTTGTCTCTCTTTCCCTATAATTGCTCTATGAGTATCAGATTCTCCAAACCCTCCTTTCTCATTACCTGTCCGAGTAACTACAGCTGTCTTTTTCTGTTAAGTTTCCTTTTCGCCTCCATCATCTCTGAAAACGCGTCATTGCTCACATGTTCGGTCTATGGTATTCGCTACCCGAATGAAGGTAATAAATTTTTAAAATTCCATCCGCTTTCTTTAAAAAATGTGTGTGTGTGTGTGTGTGTGTGTGTGTGTGTGTGTGTGTGTGTGTGTGTGTGTGATTCATTTTCTGGTTTTATACTATCGCCCGGTTCACACTCCACCCACGTCTATTGAACAGGTTAAGAGGCTCATCCCTTGTTCCCTGTTTAGGATGTGGTTTCCGGCTTTTCTCTTTTCCAATATTTTCACTATTAGGTAGCCCCCTGCACATCAGTGGCGTTACCGCCTTGCTCGGGGTGATACGATTAAAAAAAATATAATAATAATAATTTCACGCATTTTTAAGTTTTTAATATCCCGTAATAATTTCTTTGTTTTTTAAAATAACAATAAAACCTGCGAACTTCCATTTAAGTATCATTCTTCGTTTTATTTTATCATTTTCCATTGTTTATTTCTTTTTACTTTTTTACTTCCAACTTTTGAATTCTGTGTGTGTGTGTGTGTGTGTGTGTGTGTGTGTGTGTGTGTGTGTGTGTGTGTGTGTGTGTGTTCATCTATAGATTTTTTTCCCCATTTATTTGTTTGAAGGTTCCTACATTTTTTTTATCTTCCAGCCATAACATACGCGTCTACAGTATGTCTCTTTTTTTTTTTTTAACCGGAGACCAACTCCCTCCTTGAAATATTTTCTCCCTTTCTTCTCTTTTTCCCCGCCTTTTTGATCTAAAGCCGACGGCTATATGCTTCAACTGCTTTTGTCAAATTTTACCACCCAAATTGTCGGTACTCTAATATATTTTGACGCTTCTATGTCTAACATGCTTCAGGCTACCTATTTATACAGCGCCATATATTTTTCCACTTTTCACAATAAAACTGTCATCAGGAGATAGCACAGTTTGGATTTGTTGTAAGTGAGGAAAGTAACTGAATAACATTCTTACAGGGAATTATTAACAAAAAAGAGCCCGATTTGCTTTTGATTTGATTAACTTTATTTTTATAACCTCCACCCAGATGGCTGTAAAATCTCCTACGTCCATCGCATAGGTCATAGACGATCCCTCACCATCAACGAGGGGCTCGTCGACGCTTCTGTGCCTTTCCTTTTTTTACAAGTGTGTTGACCCTACACAAACCCCTTTATCCTCCAGGCGAAGTAGACTTGTTGACAATCTGTCCTGCTATTTACCCCATACTGGGAGAGAGAAGAGATGGATTAATATTTTTCCCAAGGGTATTTGTGCATAAGTGAATGCAACGAGTTCAACTGGAATTCGAACTCGGTTCTTCAACTTAGCATTCACAACGCAGGTCAGGCTTTAACTTTATCACATACCCCCCCCTACATTAGCATGGATCAGGCTAGTCTCCCGAACAGCAAAACACTGCGCCTCCTCGGGTTAACTTTCTCAACAGAACTCAAGTGGGATGACTATATCGAATCTATATGTAAATCCGCTTCTAAGAATGTCGGTTCACTGTGTAGGGCCAGGATGTTTTTCCCGTTTGAGTCCATCCTGCACATATATAAATCTACCATCCGTTCGTGCATCGAACACTGCTGCCATATCTGGTCGAGTGTCCCTGCTATCCATCTAGAGGTCCTTGACAAAATACAATGGAGAATCTGTAATGTGATCGATCCTGACTTGGCAGCTCAAATACAGTCACTTTCTCACCGGCGTAATGTGGCTTCCCTGTTTCTCTTCTACAAACACTTTCACGACTTCTGCCCCGATGAAAATAGTTCACTGGTGCCCCCTATTTATAAATTTACTCGAGCCACTAGATTAGCAACTAGGTCTCACCCTTTTACTGTGGAACCAATAAAATGAAAACTAAACCTCTACTCTACAGCTTCTTTTCTCGCACTTCCCGCCTGTAGAATTCCGTTCCGTCTACTTGCTTCCCCGACAGCTACAATCTCGAAGAATTTGAGTGTAAAGTCAATAGTCATCGAGTTGCATCTTCTCTCTCATGCTCCTTTCTCCGTCCATTCTCATATCAGTATTCTCATCCTTGTCTTACCCACTTCCGGACACCCCCTATAACCTGTCCCTCTTTCTCATAACTTTCCTCCTATATAACCCCCTGCGCACCAGTGGAAGTAAACTGCCTTCCTTATGATTATAAAAAATAAAAATATAGATAAGTATTTTTTTTGTTTAGCTGATATTTCAATTATGACGGTCTGAATAAACGCATCAGTTTATTAATCACATTGAAGAACGACAAGGGATTAACTGTTTTATCCGGATTTTAACAATTTCACCCAAGCAAGGCAATAAAGCCAACCAGACGCAAGAGGTTATAGAGTGTGAAACGATGTGAAAAACAAGTAAACAAAAACATTATTAATGAGACAGGATGATAAAAGAACAGAGATTCAGCAGGCTGAAGACATCGATTGACATTACATTTAAATTTTCATTGGAAAGTAGGTAGCCGGAATAGCACTCTACAAGAAAGTGATGAGTGAGAGAGAAGAAAATATTAGCATAGAACTTGCGGTTACAGCTAGCTGCTTTGATTCTAAAATGGTGAGAACTAGCCATCTGATTTATTCCACCTTTTTTTTAATCATTCCATCCCATGCAAGAAAAAACATCACTGTGGCGCAAGGGATTAATGATTGTGAGAGAATATGAGAAAAAAAATCATTATTAACGAGGAGGAACGATAAAAAAAACAGGAATGAAGAAGACAGAAAATAACAATTTATATTACATTTAAATTTTTGAAGATCAAAGATCACTGGACAGTAAGAGACCAGAAGAGATCCATAAGCAAGAAATGCTATAGAAGAAACCGTTAGCATAGAACTCGCGGTTGCATCTATTCATTTCAACTATAAAATGATGAAACCTTACCACCAATTTAGTACAGCACTTAAATTCGTGAAGTCTACATAAGGAAGAGAAAAGCTCATCAGAAAAATATCCATTAAAATATTTATGGAAAATATTTATTTAACGATAAAATTAAATAAATTGTGTCAAGATTAGCAAACCCACTCACAGCAGATTTTTCTCTTTTTTACAAGATGACAGGATTCAATGTTTTTTACATAAGAATAATTGAATTGGTGGTTCTAGAAATTAAAATTTTAATAGGAGATAGACTAAACTATCGCCCGGTTCACACACCACCCATGTCTATTGAACAGGTGTAGAGGCTCATCCTTTGTTCCCTGTTTAGGATGTGGTTTCCGGCTTTCTTTTTTCCAATCTTTTCACTGTTTTCTTTTTCTTTTTTTATTTTATTTTATTTTATTTTTTTCTATTGGAGTAGATAGACTAAGCTATTGTCCGGTTCACACTCCACCCACGTCTATTGAACAGGTGGAGAGGCTCATCCCTTGTTCCCTGTTTAGGATGTGGTTTCCGGCTTTCTTTTTTCCAATCTTTTCACTGTTTTCTTTTTCTTTTTTTCTTTTATTTTATTTTATTTTATTTTTTCTATTGGAGTAGATAGACTAAGCTATTGTCCGGTTCACACTCCACCCACGTCTATTGAACAGGTGTAGAGGCTCATCTCTTGTTCCCTGTTTAGGATGTGGTTTCCGGCTTTCTCTTTTCCCATTTTTTCACTCTTATGTAGCCCCCTGCACATCAGTGGCGTTACCGCCTTGCTTGGGGTGATATGATTGAAAAAAAAACAACAACAAAAAAAAACAAGAAACTTTATGGTGCAATAACTTCATATACTGGTTTTAATTCCTTAATTCGGATATCCAGTAACCCTCAAGATGAATAGATCTAAGTCCACGGATGTTGTAAAATGCGAATCCATTACTTGGGCATATCCTAAACAGGATCGACATATAATTTAGCCTCACAAGGGATTGACTGGATGAAGAACAAGGCACTTATTCGACGGGAATGAAAATATGAAACATGCGTTGTGGTACAGTGGATATCGGCTCGGAACGAGAAACCGGATAGCCGAGTTCCAATTCCAGTTGAATCCATTGTATTCTCTTACGCGCAAATACCGTTGGGAAATGTATTAATCCGTCTCTTCCTTCCAGTTATGGGTTAAATAACAGGACAGATTGGGTTCTATAGTCTTGGCTAGCAACCAGTCTACCATAGAAAGCAATGGCAACCTACTGCGGGATAATCTTTTGCCCAGTCAGTCATGTCTCGTTTGAGACATGATCGCCCAAGCGTTTATCAAGTATGGCACTTAACTGACTGAATGCATTTATGAATTGGACAACCGAAAGTGAGCAATAATAAAAGACTCATTCTTTACTAAATCAAAAATGAAATTACATTAGTGAATTCATATCATATCCTGTCGTTGTAATGAAAGGAATCTTTTCATATTGTAAATACATCTCGCCAGACAATAGTGGAATTTTACAACTTTCTTCAGAACGGTGTGCACTTGGCATTTTGAGCTTAATCCTATAAAACTTGGTGGACTTTGGACAAGTGTTGAAATGGATAATTCGTGCTTTCCACACGAACCAAAACACAATTGAGGAAGGGCCCCTAAGAGTTAAGTCTGGGGTTTGTCTTGATAGATACTAGTACATTACCAACATTTTTTTTTTAATCGTTTCACCCCGAGCAAGGCGGTAACGCCACTGGTGTGCAGGGGGCTACGTAATAGTGAAAAGATTGGAAAAGAGAAAGCCGGAAACCACATCCTAAACAGGGAACAAGGGATGAGCCTCTTAACCTGTTCAATAGACGTAGGTGGTGTGTGAACCGGGCGATAGATAGATCTATCTACTACAATTGAAAAAAAAAAGAAATCAAAGTGAGAAGATTGGAAAAGAGAAAGCTGGAAACCACATCCTAAACAGGGAACAAGGGATGAGCCTCTTAACCTGTTCAATAGACGTAGGTGGTGTGTGAACCGGGCGATAGATAGATCTATCTACTACAATTGAAAAAAAAAAAGAAATCAAAGTGAGAAGATTGGAAAAGAGAAAGCTGGAAACCACATCCTAAACAGGGAACAAGGGATGAGCCTCTTAACCTGTTCAATAGACGTGGGTGGAGTGTGAACCGGGCGATAGATAGATCTATCTACTACAATTGAAAAAAAAAAGAAAGTGAGAAGATTTGAAAAGAGAAAGCCGGAAACCACATCCTAAACAGGGAACAAGGGATAAGCCTCTTAACCTGTTCAATAGACGTGGGTGGAGTGTGAACCGGGCGATAGAGAGATCTATCTACTCCAAATGAAAAAAAAAACAAAGTGAGAAGTTTTGAAAAGAGAAAGCCGGAAAACACATCCTAAACAGGGAACAAGGGATAAGCCTCTTAACCTGTTCAATAGACGTGAGTGGAGTGTGAACCGGGCGATTAATAGATCTATCTACTCCAATTTTTGGTATATTAGGTATATGGAAATAGTTGAGCTCACAGACCATGTATACATTCTTACCACTAATCGGAAAAGTGGTGAGATATGGATCAGGTATTCATATCTCATGTTTATGAGATAAAGTTAACAATCCAAACGATCAGCACACGACCGTCAACTACACTTTGCACCACGTTGGCCCACAGACAAACATTCACACACAACATACTAGGCGAAGCAGACGCAATTTTCTACCAGGTTATTTAAATCAGTTTATGAAATGGAACGAAATACATTAAACAGATTATTGGGGTCTGCAATGCGACCAACATGCAATATCCTAATAAGTAAGTTATTGTAACCGTTTTTTATGGATAGTCAATAATATAAAATGTTAATTGTTTATTTAACCAATATTCAGATATAATCCCAATATTGCTTTTAATAAATAGAACATGTTTTGTCAAGAGTTTGCTACGTTTTACATGGGCATAATTGGGTTCGCTATTCTTGACATGGGGATAACAGGGTTTGCTCTGCTAGACATGGGGATAATTGGCTTCGGTTTTCTTTACATGAAGAAAATTGGGTTCGCTGTTTTTTACATTGGGATAATTGGGTTATCTCTTCTTAATATGGAGATAACTGTTTGCTCTTCTTGAAAACGGATAATTGGGTTCATTCTTCTTGACATGTGAATAATTGGGTTCGCTCTTCTTGAAATGGGATAATAAGATTCGCTCTTCTTGATGCGGCAATAACTGGTTTCGCTCTTCTTGACATGGACATAATTGGGTTCGCCGTTTTTAGACAAGGGCATAATTAGATTCTCTCTTCCTGATATTGGAATAATTGGGTCTGCTTTTCTTGACATGGAGATGGAATCGTTCTTTCTGACAAGTAGATAGGTGGGTGCGCTCTTCTTGACATGGACATAATTGAGTTCGCTGTTTTTAGACGTGGGCTTATTTAGATATTCTCTTCCTGATATTGGGATAATTGTGTACGCGTTTCTTGGCATTGAGAAAGGTTCGTTGTATTTGACAAGGGGATAAGTGGGCTCGCTCTTCTTGAAAGGTGAATAATTGGGTTTGCTCTTCTTGAAATTGGATAATTAGATTTGCTCTTCTTGACAGGGGGATAATTAGGTTTGTTCTTCATGACATGGACATAACTGAGTTCACTGTTTTTAGACATGGGCATAATTAGATTTTTCTTCCTGATATGCTTTTCTTGGCATGGAGATGGGTTTGTTGTTTTTGACAAAGGGACAAGTGGGTTCGCTCTTCTTGACATTTGAATAATTGGGTTCGTTGTTTTTAGACATGGGCATAATTAGATTCTTTTTCCTGATATGGGGTTAATTGGGTACGCTTTTCTTGACCTGGAGATGGGTTCGTTGGTTCTGACAAAGGAATAAGTGGGTTCGCCCTTCTTGACATGTGAACAATTGGGTTCGCTATTTTTAGACATGGGCATAATTAGATTCTTTTTCCTGATGTGGGGTTAATTGGGTACGCTTTTCTTGACATGGAGATGGGTTCGTTGGTTCTGACAAAGAGATAAGTGGGTTCGCCCTTCTTGACATGTGAACAATTGGGTTCGCTATTTTTACGGGCATAATTAGATTCTTTTTCCTGATATGGGGTTAATTGGGTACGCTTTTCTGGACCTTAGGATACCGTTGGTTCTGGACAAAGGGATAAGTGGGTTCGCCCTTCTTGACATGTGAACAATTGGGTTCGCTATTTTTGGACATGGGCATAATTAGATTCTTTTTCCTGATAGTGTAGTTAATTTAAATGCTTTTCTTGACCTGGAGATGGTTCAAAGGTTCAATAAAAGGATAAGGGCCTGTCTCTTGACATGTGAACAATTGGGTTCATGTATTTAGACATGGGCATAATTAGGATTCTTTTCCCGATATGGGTTAATTGGGTACGCTTTTCTTGACCTGGAGATGGGTTCGTTGGTTCTGGACAAAGGAATAAGTGGGTTCGCCCTTCTTGACATGTGAACAATTGGGTTCGCTATTTTTAGACATGGGCATAATTAGATTCTTTTTTCCCAGGTTAATTGGGTACGCTTTTCTTGACATGGAGATGGGTTCGTTGGTTCTTGACAAAGAGATAAGTGGGTTCGCCCTTCTGACATGTGAACAATTGGGTTCGCTATTTTTAGACATGGGCATAATTTGATTCTTTTTCCTGATATGGGGTTAATTGGGTACGCTTTTCTTGACCTGGAGATGGGTTCGTTGGTTCTGACAAAGGGATATGGTTTCGCCCTTTCGACATGTGAACAATTGGGTTCGCTATTTTTATATGCATAATTTTATCTTTTTCCTGATATGGGGTTAATTGGGTACGCTTTCTGACATGGAGATGGGTTCGTTGGTTCTGACAAAGAGATATGGTCGCCCTTCTTGACATGTGAACAATTGGTTCGGTATTTTTGTAGACATGGGCATATCAGATTCTTTTTCCTGATATGGGGTTAATTGGGTACGCTTTTCTTGACATGGAGATACCGTCTGCTGGGTTCTACAAAGAGATAGTGTCTGCCCTTCTTGACATGTGAACAATTAAATGCTATTTTTAGACATAAGTACAATTTGATTCTTTTTCCTGATATGGGGTTAATTGGGTACGCTTTTCTTGACATGAGATGGGTTCGTTGGTTCTGACAAAGAGATAAGTGGGTTCTGCCCTTCTTGACATGTGAACAATTGGGTTCATATTTTTTTAGACATGGGCATTTAGATTTTTTTTCCTGGATAGGGGGTTAATTGGGTACGCTTTTCTTGACATGGAGATGGGTTCGTTGGTTCTGACAAAGAGATAAGTGGGTTCGCCCTTCGGACATGTGAACAATTGGGTTCGCTATTTTTAATATGCGTAATTAGATTCTTCTTGATATGGTTAATTGGGCATTGTTTTCTTGATATACAGATGGGTTCGGTTCTTGACAAAGAGATAAGTGGTCTGCCTCTTCTGACATGTAAATAATTGGTTCTATTGCTTTTGGTGACATGGGCATAATTAGATTCTTTTTCCTGATAGTAAAGGTTAATTGGTGTCGTTTTCTTGACCTGGAGATGGGTTCGTTGGTTCTGACATAGGAATAAGTGGGTTCGCTCTTCTTGACATGTGAATAATTGGGTTCGTTGTTTTTAGACATGGGCATAATTAGATTCTTTTTCCTGATATGGGGTTAATTGGGTACGCTTTTCTTGACCTGGAGATGGGTTCGTTGGTTCTGACAAAGGAATAAGTGGGTTCGCCCTTCTTGACATGTGAACAATTGGGTTCGCTATTTTTAGACATGGGCATAATTAGATTCTTTTTCCTGATATGGGGTTAATTGGGTACGCTTTTCTTGACCTGGAGATGGGTTCGTTGGTTCTGACAAAGGGATAAGTGGGTTCGCCCTTCTTGACATGTGAACAATTGGGTTCGCTATTTTTAGACATGGGCATAATTAGATTCTTTTTCCTGATATGGGGTTAATTGGGTACGCTTTTCTTGACATGGAGATGGGTTCGTTGGTTCTGACAAAGAGATAAGTGGGTTCGCCCTTCTTGACATGTGAACAATTGGGTTCGCTATTTTTAGACATGAGCATAATTAGATTCTTTTTCCTGATATGGGGTTAATTGGGTACGCTTTTCTTGACCTGGAGATGGGTTCGTTGGTTCTGACATAGGAATAAGTGGGTTCGCCCTTCTTGACATGTGAACAATTGGGTTCGCTATTTTTAGACATGGGCATAATTAGATTCTTTTTCCTGATATGGGGTTAATTGGGTAAGCTTTTCTTGACCTGGAAATGGGTTCGTTGGTTCTGACATAGGAATAAGTGGGTTCGGTCTTCTTGACATGTGAATAATTGGGTTCGTTGTTTTTAGACATGGGCATAATTAGATTCTTTTTCCTGATATGGGGTTAATTGGGTACGCTTTTCTTGACCTGGAGATGGGTTCGTTGGTTCTGACAAAGGGATAAGTGGGTTCGCCCTTCTTGACATGTGAACAATTGGGTTCGCTATTTTTAGACATGGGCATAATTAGATTCTTTTTCCTGATATGGGGTTAATTGGGTACGCTTTTCTTGACCTGGAGATGGGTTTGTTGGTTCTGACATAGGAATAAGTGGGTTCGCTCTTCTTGACATGTGAACAATTGGGTTCGCTATTTTTAGACATGGGCATAATTAGATTCTTTTTCCTGATATGGGGTTTATTGGGTACGCTTTTCTTGACCTGGAGATGGGTTCGTTGGTTCTGACATAGGAATAAGTGGGTTCGCTCTTCTTGACATCTGAATAATTGGGTTCGTTGTTTTTGACATGGAGATAATTGGGTTCGCTCTTCTTTACGTGGAGATAATTAAATTCGCTTTTCTTTGAAATGCTGTTAACTAATCTTGACAAAAGCCAAGTATATCAGTTAAAACAGAAAATAATGGATACAACTGGACAATCAATATAACAATTGCTTGTATAAAATACATAAAGATCTCGTACTCAAGGCAATAAGTTGCGTACCGGCGAAAATTTTGTAACAGGGACAAGAATGACACAAACTAACTGCGTACATAAAAGAAAGTGAAATATTTTGGGTAGAACAATATTTTTTTGCTGATGAACATAGAATGACAACCATCAACGTTTTTTTTATTATTATTATTTTTTTTTAACTGACTGGATAATTTACAAGCATGACTTTCCGAGTCACTTTTCTTATGTTCGTAAATTTCGCTACTGAGAAACATATAGGCAGGCAAGAGGAAAACACCTAAAATAAGAGCTGACATGATTAGAATATACGTCAGTGCACTTGCCCTCACGTTTTGTCTATCTGGGAATAAAAAGTAAAAAAAGTCTGTCTTTTTATTACTTCTCACTAGCTTTGTTATCGCGTAGCTATTTGGATTAATGCAGTTGAAATAGGAAAAAATTGAATCGAAACATCGATTGATGACTGGATCTGTTTTAATAAGCATCGTCAAATATATCGATCAATTGATCGATCCGAGAATGTAAAATATACGTTCTAGAATAGGAATGAATAGAACGATTCTAAACTAGACACACTGAGAAAAGTACACAAACACGTGCGTGTGCCGACGTTTTGTATGCGAGTATATGTGTTTATGCGCGTACATATGTGCGTGCTTTAGAGGAAAATGTATGACAAAGTGGAAAAGTTTCTGCGTGATGCGTTTCGTCTTTCAGGACTTATCAGTTTATGTTCGCGTTGATGCAACTACACAAGCGCATGAGACGCTGGAAATTTTTAAATATAAAGATGATTTTTTCCTTTTTTAATATGTGTTTTAGGTGCACAATACACCCGATTTCATTTAGATTCATTTTTGTCTTTGTTACCATTGCTTTTGTTATTAAATATCCCACCGTTGGAGACAAAAGGTCATTATTCCCCTTCGGTCGAGATAGTCACGCGGGTCACATGATGTGCGCTTTGTGACGCCACTTCGCACGTCTTGCGAAACTGACCAGTCATTCATTCACTTTACAGTAGTCACACGAAGCAGTCGTTTGTTTGGCTCGGAACTCTCGGCCCGAGTTGATTATTTTTAATCATTTACCCCGAGCAAGGCATTCCACTGCCACTATTGCGCAGGGGATTACATAGGGGAAGGTGATGAGAAAGAGTGGTTAGTTATAGGACATGTCAGAAGGAGGGTGATAGACGGGTAAGGATACCGAGGCTGAGTGTTGGTTAGATGGGAAGAGTGTTTGAGAGAATGGATGCGAGTTAGTGTGTTAGGAGGTGTCTATTGACCTTACATTTAAACTCCTCGAGATGATAGCTGTCGGGGAAGCAAGCATATGTAAGGGAATTCCACAGGCGGGAAGTGCGAGAAAAAAGCTGTTGGAGTAGAAATTGCGGTTACATCTTATCTGTTTCACTGTAAAAGGGTGGGACCTAGATGCTAATCTAGTATCTCGAGCAAATTTATACCTAGGGGGAACAAGTGATCTAAGTTCATCGGAGTAGAAGCCGTG
Organism: Ascarosepion bandense; assembly: GCA_037127315.1. Lineage (NCBI taxonomy): Eukaryota > Metazoa > Mollusca > Cephalopoda > Sepiida > Sepiidae > Ascarosepion > Ascarosepion bandense. The sequence goes on from JBBBDQ010001337.1 coordinate 3,884,494, forward strand.
AAAATATTTATAGAAGAGGCACAGGAAAGCCACGTCACGCCGGTGAGAGAGTGACTGCAGCCGGTCTGCCAAGTCTGTATCTATCACATTACAGACTCTCCGTTGTATTTTGTCAAGAATCCCGCGGAGAATAGCAGGGGCACCTGACCAGAATGTTAACGAAATATGTCTCACCCAGCATCTTACAAATCCATGATTCCATTTAACATTGGAAATATATCTTCCTCAGTTATAGAAAGAGACTCTCTCCAGCTAACAATCCACAGTTTACAAAAGCCCATAGCTCTTCATCTCCAATTCGCGGAATATGTCCACGCTTTGGGCATAGAAGATGAATTCGGCTAGCTTGAATCAGGCACTCTAAACAGGGCTTCCCCATAAACACAGAAAAATGTTCATATTATATGTAAGACCCTATCTTTTCGTTTTCCTTTCTCTCGTTTTGTTGTGTAAATATTTATTATTTTCTGTGTGGGACGCGTGTGAATATATAGATATAATTTGTGAATGTCTTAATGGTATATAAGTCTCTCTAAGAACAAAGCATGTTGGTCATTCATTTTCCTTTAAGCCATTCCATTCTGTCCGTGAAATGCGGTGTTATTAAATCATGGTTGTAATAATGTCAATAATGGTGGAAGTACAACATGGGGAAATAATCATTATACCACATTTGATAATAAATGTTCTGCTAGGAATAGAGAAGCGTTTTAAGAACCTCGACGCGAATTTTCTGTTGATGATCTCGCGATTAAAACTCTTTGTAAATATTTTCGTCTTAGTAAATTGTTTTCCTTTTAATTAGAAAATTAAGACAATTGCAAGTAAACTGGTATCAGAATGTGATGTTGCCGTAATCTATTAGAAGGATTATTACTCAATGATCGATATACAAAATTCAAACCTTTGCAAATAATATGATCAAATATTACGCATTCACTTCCAGCATTCGTTCTATTTATTTTACACTTTTAAATCACGCTTAAATTAGGGTAATGTTTAAAAGAATTTTTCTTTTAATCGTTTCACCCCAAGCAAAGCGGTAACGCTTCTGATGCGCAGGAGACAACATAAGAGTAATTGATTAAATAGGAGGAGAGTAAGGAGAAAGACGAACCAGTTACGTGAGGTGTCAGAGAAAGGGCAAGAAAAGGATGAGAATACAGGTGTAATGACAGTTGCGAAGGTAGAGAGAAAAGAAAAGATATACAGGGTGATGTAGAAAGAACTGGAGACAAGTGGATAAGAGATGGGTATTGACATTGCATTTAAATTCTTGGATGTTGTAGCCGTGAGGAAAGCAAGAATATGGAAGTGAGTTCCACAGGCGGGAAGTGCGAGAAAAAAAAACTGATGGAGTAGAATAGTCGGCTGCATTTGGTTGATCTAACTGTGAATGGGTGGGACCCTGTTACCAGTCTGGTTGCACGAGTAAACTCTTGTGGCAGACGCACCAGTTACTTAAGTTCGTCGGAGCAGAAGCCATGAAAATATTTATAGAACAAACAAAGGGAAGCCACATCCCGTCGGTGAGAAAGTGGCCGCAGTCGAGCCGCCAAGCCGGTACTTATGACATTACAGATTCTCCTTTGGAGCCTGTCGAGAACACTGAGATGAACAGGAGGTTCTCCTCACTATATTTAGCAGCAGTATCCTATGCACGGACGGATAGTTGATTTGTATATGTGCAAGATGGATTCAGGTGGAAAAAAAACTCCTGGTCCGACACAGTGACACAACTTACACAGCAGTGGATTTAGCTATTGACTCAACGTAATGATTCCACTTGAGATCGGAAGATAGAAAGATAAGAACACGTGACGTCCACACAACCAATAGAAAGGCAAAAGATAAAATGGAAACACAACTCCGCATTACTTCCTTGCTTTGAGTGGAAACTAAATAGAAAAACATGTTAAATTGTTACAAATTTTCCTAATTTTCCTTATTGAATCTTTCTCTCCGTATTTTCAAGTCATGTTTTTGTGAATGCGTGTTTGTGTGTGTCTGTCTGTGTGTATGTGTGCGTAATGTAGATCTACTTGAGCCCAGTTCAATAATAAAACGATCAAATTAATTCCCTTGTGTATATCAGAGATGCTCGAAAAGCCAGAATTTGAATATGGCAATTTGTAGATACTAATAATACATATTTTACATAATTCTGGAGATTTGCGGATATCCCATTATAATTTGAATAAATACACACAATAATAAATCGATCAAAGTTCTACGCAATGATAAATTAATCAATGATTGACAAATGCATGTTCTGGCGTGCGAACTAGAAATGTGAACGGGTGTAACATATAAGTCTAGACAGATAGACTGAAATGAGCAACCTGAAATAGATAGATAGATAGATAGATAGATAGATAGATAGATAGATAGATTGAAATAAGCAACCTTGAAATAGATAAATGATAGATAGATAGATAGATAGATAGATAGATAGATAGATAGATAGATAGAAAGAAATAAGCAACCTGAAATAGATAGATAGATAGATAGATAGATAGATAGATAGATAGATAGATAGATAGATAGATAGATAGATTGAAATAAGCAACCTGAGATAGATAGATAGACAGACAGACAGACAGACAGATAGACTGAAGTAAGCAACCTGAAATAGATAGAGAAAGAAAGAAAGAAAGAAAGAAAGAGTTATTATTTAAACTGTTCGTACTCTTGTCCTCATCTTTATTTCCATGTTTACGATGTTTCAGCTGTCGTACGCTCCGGACTTCTTCGGGCGCTAAGAATTTTGAACCGAACCCTTAATTTCACCACTGGGTATATAACACAAGAACACATGGCCCAGTAGAAATAGACGTTCGTTACTTTAAATGACTTGACCAAAAGAACTGTGAGTTCAATACCTGGCTACAGCAGTATCGAACATATAAATTAGAGATTTGAGTTAAAAAGAGATAACTACATGACATATGGAAGTCGTATCGCACATGGAATGAGAATGATCTACCCCAGTAATCGAAATAAAATGTTCGGTTCAAAATTCTTAGCATCTGAAGAAGGCCGGAGAGTACAGCGGCTGAAACGTCGTAAACCCTGCAATAAAGATGAGGACGACAGTCCGAACAGTGTAAATAATGTAAATACTTCTTCCTCTCAGAATGATAGATAGATAGATAGATAGATAGATAGATAGATAGATAGATAGATAGATAGGAAGAATAAAATACACACAGACAGAAATAAATACGTAGGTAGATAAAAGAAAGAAAGAAAGAAAGAAAGAAAGAAAGAAAGAAAGAAGCGTGAAACATATGCAGAAAGAAAGAATAAAAGAAAGAAAGAAATGTTATACAAAATTAATAGAAAGAAAGAAAGAAAGAAAGAAAGAAAGAAAGCAGATCATTAGTACTGCAAAGTGTTGCTAAGATTTTGTTTCATGTCAGCTTACAACCGCATCATGTTGAGACAACGGTTCAGGTCCGTTCACAGACCGTTGACAGTAACGTTAGGCCTGCTCAGCACTCAGTCATATCAGCAGACTAATCAAAATCCAGTAACTCAAACCTGGCCTTGGAATAGATATTAACAAGCAAATCTGGCATTTACGAAATTAGTGAATTAGATCCTCAATGGGGAACAGAACTGCATTCTTTTTTTTACTTTGCATGGTTGTATTCTAACTTTATTATGGACAAATATGTACGAAAGTATGCTATACAATTGTTTTATGTGAGTTCCTTCTCTTAGTTAATCTCTCTCTCTCTCTCTCTCTCTTAACCTCTCTCTCTCTCTCGTTCATCTCTCTCTCTCTCTCTCTTTCTCTCATATATATATATTATATATTTAGTGTATCGAGGCAGCAAATAATTTTCTAAACATGTACTATTAAATATAAGAGACAATGCATGTCTATTATGTTTAATCATGAGCCATTCTAAAAATACGACGTTTAGAACGACTCATGATTATATATATATATATATATATATATATACATTGAAATTTTGTTATTACAATGATCTATAAAAACATATTATCACGACACAAAAATTTTCATGTTTCAGAACAATCTGTTCCTCTTCAGGCGATATGCTAAAACAAAAGGTGAAAATGATTTATTTTTAAAATATAAGATCAATACATGGTTATTATCGAAAATTAAGAGGTGGTAGTTGGAGGAAATGCTTTAGGTGTGTCAATATTGTTAAATCAAAATTGAGAATTATGTAACCATGGAGATTTAATATTCGGGTTATGAAAGGGTTTCTAAATAACATGAATTCATCTTATATTTTAAAAATAAATCATTTCACTGATTAAGAGACATGATCATCCAAGCGTGTATCACGTATGGCACTTAACTGGCTGACTGAAAGTGCTTGATATCCTGTTTTAGATAGATTGTTAATAAGAACAAAGTGTTTGGTCTCTTTAACAGAGCAGATTCATGCCGACTTCGAAGTTTTTTAAAGACACCATTGTGATATTCTCACTTGTCATGTCAAGATAGATAGATAGATAGATAGATAGATAGATAGATAGATAGATAGATAGATAGAAATAAGCAAACTGAAATAGATAGATAGATAGATAGATAGATAGATAGATAGATAGATAGATAGAAATATTATTGATGTAAGGAATATGTGATGAATATGCATACACCTTGGTCCCTCCTTACAGTAATGTGTTTGGCTGGTGTCAGCCATACGTACAGACAAAAGCGGTGACGCATAGAGGTCTACAGGTCTTCCACTAGAGGTCTACGTCCATACGACAAGTGGTACGAATGGACGTATACCAGAGGTATACGTCCATTCGTCTACGTCTACTGACTACGCCTACGTCTCAGGATAATGCATACGACGAGTACCGTCCATTACGCCTATGTACTAGATTACTACGTTCTACGTACCCGGTTGTATTTTTCGTAAACCGCTTAGTTACCACGAATGATATATATATATATATATATATATATATATATATATATATATATATATATATATATATATATCGCTTTCCGGGACATATCAATTACCCTACGTCTATCGCATAACTCGGAGTTTCATTATGCACCTGATGATTGCATTGTGTATGAAACTCCGAGTCGTGTTATAGACGTAGGATAATATCTATATTTATTAATATGTACATTATAGCTCTGTTATACTACATGGAGCACTATTTTATTAACACCAAAAAATATGTATGTATGTCCGTGTACGTATGTATATATGTACTAGCAGTATAGCCCGGCGTTGCTCGAGTGTAATGAAAGCTTTAAAACTAATCCATGGTCCTAGATCTCAGACGCTTTCGACGTTGGAACGAAAGACTAAAAAGCAATAGTTGTTTCTAGTTAAAGCGAAACCGTAGACTGAAAGTAAAATGAATTGATGTAAGTCAAATTTTGATTTCCTGGTATCGATATCAATAAGTCTTTTTTGGTCGTAAACTGAACTTTGAAGGTTAAATAAGTCCTCTGAGTAAATGGTATCATGACTGAGACTAAGAACTACAATTATACCTACTTAGAGCCAAACCCGAAACAAAATCTACAATAAAAAGGCTGAAAAAATACAGACATACAGGCAGATAAACAGACAAACACACAAACATCTTGCCTTATATATATATATATATATATATATATATATATATATATATATATTATCGATTTTCTGCACTATTGTAAGAACTGCAACCTTCAAACTTCTGAATATCGTTTCTTATGTCTTTGTCTATGAGTGTATCAAATTTGATTAAAATCGGACCACTCCTTCTATAACTCGATTTTTTCGATTATCGATTTCCGATATTTATCGGGGGCACCTCGACACAAAATCTCGGTAAGAACACTAGCAGACGCTTATAGTACAACTATGCAAATTTTCAAGAAAATCGGTTCAGCCGTTTCGGAGTCTAAAGGTCAAGGACACAGACACACACAGACAACGTTCCATTTATAAATACGTTTAGAATAATAGATGTGCATATGTATATACGATCGCTACATTTTAAAGCTAAGCTTTATATTTTTCAACCCTTCACATAACCTGATATTACAGATGTAGTCATTTCTGAACCATTCTCTTTTTTTTTTTATAATTCTGAATAAATTAAATCTTTTCATATTTTGAGATCTGAAGAGATGGTGCTCAACCGATTGTCGAATTAAATAATTTCCTACATATATATATATATATATATATATATATATATATAGAGAGAGAGAGAGAGAGAGAGAGTAAGAGAGAGGGGGTGTTAATAAAGTTCGTGTGCACTTTTAAAAATTTATAAATTTATTTGGATTTGTGATAGAAATAATCTGTAAAAAATGTTACAAAGTTTAATGTACTAAGTTTTAAGAATAGTTACTGAATAATTTTTCACCAGATAATTTCAAACAATTTTTAGAAAATTAAAAAAATATTTTCTTTTTTCGAGAATCAATTTGATCAATTGCTTCAACTGACACGTGAAAACAATTAAGTATGCAACCAAACCAAGTTCATTCGAAGATTTGAAAGCTAAAATAACTCATGTGGTTTCAGGTATTCCTGTAAATCAGTTGGCAAATGTTTTCCGTGAACTGCACAATCGTATTACCCTTTGTATTGCTCATGATGGAGAACATGTGGAAACTTAAATTAAATTACAATAAACCTTAAATTTACTTCTTTTTAATCCTTTTTTTTGTTTTTACAAATTATTTCTATAGCAAATACCAAAAGTTATAATTTTTTTAAAACTGCACACGAAATTTATGAACACTCTATCATATATATATATATATATATATATATATATATATATATATATATATATATATATCGTTCATCCAGCAATGAATTAGAACACTCTCAGCTATTGAGCGTGTGTATAATAATTTAATGTACCTGCTAAAAAGTCTGCCCGCTTCTACCAAGCGCCGATAACTCATAGGTAGAATCGCCGACTGACGCCAATTTGGTCGGGTTTCAATCCTGGTTAAAAAGCAATCGGGTGTCTAACCGTACTGATGAGCTGTGATACAGCGAAACAGATCTGTCTGGTCTGCGGATGGCTATATATACCCGCTTATTTATGTCTATCGAACACTTACTTTTTGTTTCATTCTTTCTAACACTACCTTGTGTCTATCTACCTCACTCTTTATCTATTAATTCATGCGCAACATTTCTTTCTTTCTATTTCTTTCTGTTTTTCTTTCTTCCTTTCTTTCCATCTCTTTCTTTATGCTTTTCTTCCTCTTTTCTTTCTATCTATGTATTGCTGTGTGTGTGTGTGTGTGTGTGTGTGTGTGTGTGTGTGTGTGTGTGTGTGTGTGTGTGTGTGTGTGTTTAACAAAAAATAGATGTATTTGTGTGCGAACTGTCTGCCCATTCACCGTTGCGTGTCTACTTGCATTTACTAATCGGAATATGTAAGGCAAATTCTCGACCTTTACATTCAACCAACCGAAAGCCGATAAAAGACGACCTTTGACGATCATTAAAGCGGGTGAATCACGAATAGACAAAAGGAAGACGAACACAAGTTAGATGGCCGTGGCGGGAGGTCCGGACATTTTGATTTGGTTAAAGCTATTCAAGTCATGCAAAAATGTCAATGTCTTCGAGCTGGACGAGGTAAAAATGAAAAGCGGTACTTTCTCGACGACATGAACTTCACGTCTATTAAATGTCTGGCCAATAAGTCGTCATTCCTACGTTTTCGAATGGTGGTCAATTTCATTGGAACCCCTCTTTAGTTTTAAATCATTTCAGGCTTTCTTTTTGAATATTTGTAGTAATGATAAAGATATGCGGTCACAGTTCTTCTATGTAACGTGTCCCCTCAGGGCGAAGTCAATCATGTGTCTCCGCAATTTTCTGTGTTTTTTATCTTTCAATAAGGATGGACGTTATGGGGCCACATATGCGTCGTAGTGCAATGAATATCAGTTCGGAATGAGAAATCGGAGACCCGAGTTCGAATTCCAGTTGAATTAATTGCATTCCCTTACGTCCAAATAACCTTGGGAAAGTTATTAATCCATCTCTTCTCCCTCTAGCTATGGACTAAATAGCAGAAGAGATTGGGTTCTATTTACTTGGTTGGCAACCAGTCTACCTCATTAAAAAATTCTAACATCCTACGGGAAAATCGTCTTCTTAGTCACGGATCTAAAGAGACATGATCATCCAATCGTGTATAGCGTATGGCACTTAACTGATTGTTCTCTTAATATCTTTTGTCTTTTTGCTATCTGTCCTAAACCTTGCTCCGCCATCCAATTTCGCTAAGTAAGTTATGCATTGTTTTCCTCTGTTCTTCTTGCCTTCAATCTGTCTTGTGAGTATCAAATTTTCCAAGCCCTCTGTAATCATTGTGTAACCTAAAAATTTTCAACTGTCTCTTTTTGATATTATATAGAACTTTCGTGTTTGTTTCCATTTTTATGATATGATTAAAAAAAAAGAAAGGACTAACAATCAATTGTAAGTTGAAAATATCTGATCGTTAGTAAAACAAAAAGACCAAGATGCGAGCCATAAATCAAAGACGATGGAACGCGTGGCACAGTAATCTGAAGAATATTCGGGGTAGCGAAAGATGTCTTCCAAAATCTAAGCAATGTATGAAGAAAGAGATAATTTTCGTTAGAAACAAAAAATAGTGTTAAGATTCAATTTAATATCAGTCCTCCTGTGTGTCAGTGTATGCTGAAAAATTTCCTCGTTCATTAAGATTAAACTTGTAGCAACAGAGATAAGGTAATATAAGAAGATATTTAGAGTACCATGGATGAAGCATATGAGCAACGACGACGTTTTAAGGAAACCAAAAACAAAAATTTCATGAAGAAAGAAGGATTGGAAAATTTGAAACACACAAGACACATTGCGGGCAAGAAGAAACGAGGAAAACCACGAGTAACCTATCTCCAACAGGCTCGTGTAACTGGATTGTACAACAGTGAGTGACGGAAACCGGTGTTCCACTCGAACAGAATCTTATCGAACTCTCTGCCTTCGGCGGAGAGGAACCCAGACAAGCCAATGCCGAAGGGCAAAGTCTACTCTCAAAAAAAAAAAAAAAAAAAAAAAAAAAAGGGAAACAAGACTCAATCTCCCTTTTCTAAGATCTAAGGAGAATTTTTGCCCGATCTTACGAGCTCAAATTTTTCACATAAAAATTGTCCTTGTGCAAGATCCCGCCGCTTTGGGGAGGTCATGGATAAATGCCCAGTGAGTAAGTGGGATATTATTCAGACAAATATTACGTAGAGTTACGATTAATAATACGCTGTGGAGAGACATTTTAGATTGCTGAAGTGAAATGATCTGATTATTGAATAAAGGATGTGCCGTATGTTGTAAATTCATATGCTCTCACTAGAATTAATGATTTTTACAGTTAATAATGAGTATTGATAAATTTCATTATCAAAATTGTTATTATCTGACAACATCTCACTTCCGGTTTCTCACTAATTCTTTCAAGTAGTATATTAAAAAATTAAATGTTATTTTAAACACCATCTATACTCTCTCCTTGAAACATTCTTTTATCATCCTGTCTCTTCAATAATATTTGCTCATTTCCCTTCAAAATCAGTTACACTTTGGGTCTTAGTGTCTTTACCGCCTTGCATAGAAGGAAATGATTAAAAATATATATATTTCCAGGTAGAATAATGGTTAGAGTCACGGGAAAAGGGGCAAGCTATTAACAATTATTTTTTACACTAATACCCTTGGAAATGTGTTTATATTTTTTATATGATGTAGCATTTACAGTATTTACATTATTCGGACTATTTCCCTCATCTTTGTTGCAATTTGTACGACGTTTTGGCCGTTGTACGCTCCAGCCTTCTTCAGGTGCTAGGAATTTCGAACCGAACACTTTATTACAATCACTGGGGTATATGAACTCGATTCCTTGCGTAGTAGTGCCTCCTTTTGTAGTCATAAGTTATCTCCCTCTAACCCTGTAAGTTACTTGTTCACCACTGCTATAGCCTGGTAATAAAATCACAACTCTTTGGGTTAAGTCACAGAAACTAACCAACGTCTATATCCACTGGAACATGTGTCCTTAAGGATATAGACGTTGGTTAGTTACTGTGACTTGACCCAAAGAGTTGTGAGTTCAATACCAGGCTATAGCAGTGGTGAACAAGTAACTTGCAGGGTTAGAGGGAGATAACTCATCACTTTTAATAGTGGCATTACTATTACGCAAAAAATGAGAATGATATACCTCAGTGATTGTAATAAGAGGTACGGTTCGAAATTCCTAGCACTTGAAGAAGGCCGAAGCGTACAACGGCCGAAACGTCCTACTACAACAAAGATGAGGAGAAAAGTCAAAATAATGTAAATACTGTACCCGTGGGAAATGTTTGAATCCATCTCTTCTTACTTCCAGCTGGACAGTCTAGAGGTTCTAGCCGCAGTTGTAACTAGTTTAGGGAAAGGACAGCTCTGAATTCAAAAACATATATGTACCCAAGCAGGGCACATATTCTGATGAACATTCCTTGATAATTTAACTTCACGAATTTAAGCACAGTACTAAAATTCCTCACATTCACTTAAGCACAAATACCCTTGGGAAAGGTATTAATCCTTTCTCTCCAGTTACGGGTTAAATAATAGGACAGATTGGGTTTTATAGCCTTGGCTGGCAACAAGTCTACTGCAGAAAGCAATGGCAAACTAATGCGGGATAATCTTCTGCCCAGTTAGTCATGTCTCTAAAGAGACATGATTGTCCAAAGCGTGTATCACGTATGGCACTTAACTGACTAGATTGGCAGCTAGGTCTCATCATAATACTTTTGAAATTGATAGATTTAAACGTAAGTTTTATTCAAATTGTTTCTTCTCTCCTACTTGTCGCATTCAGAACACACTTCTTGTTTCTTGCTTTGGCGTCAAGTACGATCTGCAAAAATTCAAAGACAACGTCAATCGCCATCATCTGACATGTCATAATCTTGGTCACTGCTCTTAATATCCCCTTGCGGCTTAGTAGTTTTTTCACCTTGGAGTGAGATAGTAAAAAATATATTAAATGAATGGCATAAAAAATTAGATTTTAAAGAAAGTTTTTAAAAACTGTTTAATTCGATTGGATTTTCAAAGTTTTAATAAGAATGTTAACATGAATATTTTGGTGCTCACACACATTATAAAACGACAATATATTTTGTTATAGAATTGTAGAATATATGCAGAATGTAGTTATAGAATATATATAGAATCATATTATATAGATTCTATATATATATATTATGTATAATATTTAAATATATATGTGTGTGTTTGTGTGTGTGTGTTCTAACAGATAAAATTAAAGACGAGAAAGAAAACAATATCTGAGAATATATTGCTATTTTTTTTTAATTTCCGATACTACCGTCATCTATGTTTTGACTTTTAATTATTTTATTTTAGCTTTACGCTTATTTTATTTCCTCTTATTTTAAAGGTTATAAAATGAAATCGAAATATAATTTTCAGGTTTTGACATTTTCTACAGGATTTCTCTGAAGTCTGGACACAGGAAATCTCACTATGTGTATTTTTTCCTCTAGGGACTAAACATTATTTCAAGAAAGAACTGATTTCTTTTTTCTGGAGTATGCTAAAGGAGAAGGTGTACTCAATGAAAATTACAGATGCAACACACTTGATTGATTGCTTAAAGAGTGAATGTGTTAAAATAGACTGCAATGTAGAGCTACTGCATCGATTTTACGTAAATTTTGCAAAGCACGCCAACCTTTAAAACATAAAGGAAGGAAAATCATATTGAAGATGTTATTTGTTAATATTCTGCCTGTTTTTAAATCCTACATTAAAAACAGGCAGAAAGTGGAAGGTCAGAGAGACAATAACAAGTGCTAAAGACAATCTCGCTTTCAAAGAAGTCATCGGATACACTCAAGCAAGAAAACAATGGTTAGGACTAAATGAAAGGCAATGGTGGTCAAAAACGTCTGGTAAAGATCGCCGAGACATGGTCATCCAAAATGTAAGGAACGAAGAACATAATAAAAGACTCGTAAAAGGAGTTCAACAATCCCAACAAGGCCAATGGACAAACTTGGAGGAGGCTCTGCAGAAATCTATTACTTGGAATGACATTTGGCAGATGACCCCACTCAGGTTGAGTTTTTTAATACGTTCCACATATGACCTGCTACCATCTAAGAACAATCTTGTTAAATGGAAGAAAGAGAGTGATCCAACTTGTCCCCTGTGCAAGGAAAATCCACAAACATTAGAACATGTTCTTAGTTCCTGTAAAACAGCCCTTGGCAATGGAAGATATACATGGAGACATAATAGTGTTTCAGATGAGTTGGTCAGAATTATAAAGAAATATATGAAGGCTGAGTCATCTAATTCAACCCAGAAATTTGTTGCAGAGGGAAAAAGGTATGGCGGTTCTAAGCAATCAAGCAAATATCAAGCTATACCCGGAAAAAATCTCCTTAGTTCTGGTGGCATTTGGGAGGTATCTGCAGATCTTCCTGGTTGGCGTAATGATTACTCCAAAATAATATCAACTAAAGGTCTGCGACCAAATATTGTTCTTCTATCAAGGGTGAATTACAAAATCATCCTGGTTGAATTAACAGTACCATATGAAACAGAATGGAACAAAGCCACGATTACAAAACTAATAAATATGAAAATCTAAAATCAGAGCTAGTAAAGGAGGGGTATAATGTAAGTGTTAGAGCAGTGGAAATTGGAGCAAGGGGTTTCGTTGCAGCCACTCTGTACCAATTCCTAGGTCAAATTGGAATCAAAGAGCGTAATAGGACCAAAAGTATGAAACGCCTAATAGAAATCACTGAAAATAGTTCTATGTGGATATGGAAGAAAAGAAATATTCCAAGGAGTGTTTCAGCGAACATGACGGCATGACATGATTGATCGTGAGTGCGTAATGAGGTTCACGTTGCATTCTCGGAACGCAAGGTTTGCCGTTTCTCGTTTTTCGTAAAGTAATTTCGCCGTTAGACACTTGAACAAGTATAACTACACATGTATTTTGTTATAATGGGGCCTCACATCAGTGAGGAGGGCCGGTGTGCAAGTGAAACCGTTGAGAGGAAGGCCCGAAACGGTGCACATTCTCTCCTGATGACCCCAATTAAAATCGGGTGCCCCTTCTATTCTCCTCGGGGTTCTTGACAAAATACAGCGAAGAATCTGTAATGTGATCGATACCGACTTGGCTGACCGCCTGCAGTCACTCTCTCACCGGCGTGACGTGGCTTCCCTGTGCCGCTTCTATAAATACTTTCATGGCTTCTGCTCTGATGAACTTGTGTCACTGGTGCCCCCTAGATGTGAATTTGCACGAGATACTAGATTGGTAACTAGGTCCCACCCTTTTACAGTGAAACCGATGAAATGTAACCACAATTTCTATCCCAACAGCTTCTTTCCTCGCACCTCACGCCTGTGGAATTCCCTACCGCATGCTTGCTTTCCCGACGGCTACAACATCCAGGAGTTTAAATGTAAGGTCAGTAGACACCTCCTAACACACTAACTCACACCCACTCTCTCCAATTCTCTCCCTATGTACATCCTAAGTCGTCTATCACCCTCCTTCTGACATTTCCTATACCCAATCCCTCTATGTAACCCCCTGCGCTATAGTGGTAGTGGAATGCCTTGCTTGGAGTGACACGATTAAAAAAAAAAAAAAGTTCAATGAAGTCAGATGCCGTAGAGAAGTTCGGTGGAATTGTTATTGGTAAGAGGAGCATTTTATATTCAGCTCGCTTTAGGTGAGTGTCAATTACTTTCCAGTAATTTCCTTCTTCAATGTAGAGCGACTGCATCGAGTTTACGTGAATTCTGCAAAGCACGCCAACCTTTAAAACATAAGTGTAGAAAAAACATATTGAAGATGTTATTTGTTAATATTCCACGTGAATAAAATGTTGATTGAAATTTAATTTCTTGAAAATATGCATTTTCGCTTGTGTGTCCAAAATTTAGGAGCACCATCTACAGAATGTTTTTCTTTGTTTTTACTTTGTTTTGTTTATTTATTTATTTATTTCGACTTTTATACGAAAACAATCTGATTTCAATTCAACAGCATTTTATTGAGATGTAATATGGAATCATATTTAAACTAAAATTATTTATAAACGATATTTAAATAAATAAATTCAATTATCAATGCAATAAATACTGATAGTTCAGTCGAACCTCGATTACGAAGTCGATTGCTTTTTCACTACTGATTCTTTTAAGTGAAAAGCCTTTGAATGCAGATTCATTTCTGTATTTTAAGAGATGACATGTCGGCAGTGCCATAGTTAACAGAGCGGATAGAGCAAGCTGAGTTTGGATTAGTCATTTGAGTTCAACTAAGTTTAAATCTCTTGGAAAAGGCATGTATACAATTCTTTTTCCTACAGATATGTGTTAAATAGCAGGATAGACTGAACTTTCTAGCCTTAGATGAAAGCCTAACTAGTAGAAGTCTGAATTCATAAGTATGGATAATGCAATTTTTCCCGTGAAGGCAACGTAATTCAGAGATGATTAGCCATGATCACTAACGTCCTAACGGGACATGGCATAAAAATTGCTATTCGAAGAAAATATATTTTGTTAAAAAGTATTTCATTTCTTTTCTCTTAATGTTATAAAGAATAATAAACTATAATTTACGTAACATTTGCATGCAATGGGAATGGATTCTTGAACAATATATACAACATTGGTCGAGAAAGATATTAGCCGGTTTGAAGAGGAAGTATTTCATTTCTTTTCTCTTAATGTTATAAAGAATAATAAACTATAATTTACGTAACATTTGCATGCAATGGGAATGGATTCTTGAACAATATATACAACATTGGTCGAGAAAGATATTAGCCGGTTTGAAGAGGAATTAATAGAATATAATAACTCTGCTTGCTCCTTCCTCAGTTAACACTCGGTTAACACTCCACCCATGTCTATTGAACAGGTTAAGAGGCTTATCCCTTGTTCCCTGTTTAGGATGTGGTTTCCGGCTTTCTCTTTTCCAATCTTCTCACTTTGGTTTTTTTGTTTTGTTTTTTTTCAATTGGAGTAGATAGATCTATCTATCGCCCAGTTAACACTCCACCCATGTCTATTGAACAGGTTAAGAGGCTCATCCCTTGTTCCCTGTTTAGGATGTGGTTTCCGACTTTCTCTTTTCCAATCTTTTCACTATTATGTAGCCCCCTGCACATCAGTGGTGTTGCCGCCTTGCTTGGGGTGATATGATTAAAAAAAAAAAAAAGTTACTTCTTTTTAAACATTTCTCTCCTCAGCCTTTCTCTCACCTTCGCCAAACGGAAGGGTAGTAAAGAGTGAGAGAGTAAGAAGAGAAAGTCTAAAGCATTACCGTAGCAAGTTAAGCTCTGTGTATATGTGTGTACTGTACAATATCGTAAAAATAGGTAGGTTTGTTGTCGTATCTCGCGACCTAATAACGAAATGTTTGGCCTCTTTTAAACCCTTGGCCATTAATCAGTTGGTCTTTTCTGTTTACACTAGACACAGGAACCTTTAAAATAACTTTGATTAATTTTTTAAATTTTTAATCCCTTCTAACATTTTCGAAATTTTGTCAGAAAGTTTTGATTTGATTTGAGTTAGCGGCTAAAGAAACGTTACGACTGTTTTACAATGGAAACGTAATGATTGCATCACCCACTTTTTTCGGTGACAAACACATTAATTTGGAAATTCTTGCAAAAATCAAATAATTGTTGGATTTTAATGAAACTATCAGTATTCATTCACAAATGGAATAAAGTATTTTTGAAATTATTATTTTTTAAAAATCTTGATAAAAATATTTTTTTTTACCTCTGTTATCCCCCCTCCACGTAAGTCCATAAAATCTTAATAAATTTTATGTTGATGGCAAACTTTTGTTTTATTTGTTCAACGCAAGACTCATTGAGGAATATAAATAATCTATTTTTTATTTTAATTTTAAGTTTGCAATCATTATCCGAAAATCTTCTCTGAAAAGTAAAATAAAAAAATGCAATAAAACTCTGATATAATTTAATTGGATAAGCTTTTAATTGCTGGAATAAATAATAACTATTAAAGACATTATATTCTGAAAAAAAATTTTTTTTCGATTAATAATAACACGATTTTTATTAAACTTTTCAACTTTTGATAGGCAATATCTAACTCTTAACTAAATTCTTAACTTAATTCTTAACTAAAAAGTCTACTCACAATCAATTCTTTGAAGATTTTAAAAATATTTTTAAAAATTTATATATATTATTAAATTATTTAATAATAATAATAATAATAATAATAATAATAAAAACGAAAACAATTCTTTTAAATTTTTATTATTTTATTAATTTATTTTATTTATTAAGACGTTACTATCATTTGAAGTAAGACAAAGTAAAAAATTTTCAGGAAATTATAATTATCCTTAAGTGGAAATTACACGGGTTCCGCTACTATGTATAAACATAACAAAAGTCTAATATATTTGCCGTCTAATACACGGTTATACACATGTTAGAATAGGGCTAATACGTAATTTCTGATATGTCTTTATAGGTCATTAAACAACTAAAATTCCAGATATGAACAGATTGAAATATTTAGATAGATAAATAGAGAGATAGATAGAAATGAGAAACCTGAGATAGATAGATAGATAGATAGATAGATAGATAGATAGATAGATAGATAGATATGAACAGACTGAGATAGATAGATAGATAGATAGATAGATAGATAGATAGATAGATAGATAGATAGAACAGACTGAGATAGATAGATAGATAGATAGATAGATAGATAGATAGATAGATAAAAATGAGCAACTTTAGATAGATAGATAGATAGATAGATAGATAGATAGATAGATAGATAGATAGATAGATAGAAAGCAGGAAATAAAAATAGAATAACTTTGGCAGATTTGTTGAAACTCGTCTTCTCAAATCGATAACAATAAACTTAGATATAAATTAAATAGACACAGAATTGAGATTGGCCGATTGAGATTGATTGATGGCCATAGAATGAGATAGAATCTCGCCGCATACTCACGCCGATAGAACGAGAACGAGAAATGAATTGAGAAGACATTGTGATTAATTGATTGATACGAACAGGATGAGATAGAATGTAGCAAAATCCGATCTACAGCCATAGATAGTTTGACAGGAATAAAACGTGAGAGATAAATCAAAACTACAATAGGGAGAGAAAGCTCGACGTCATGTAAGTGTTTCTTCAGTAGGATATCAAAATACAGTTCATAAAGAAAATTGCTTTCTGAAAGCCTGTCTCCAGCCGAGACGTGGGATTAGGATTCGACAAGAGAAATGGTGACTGGGAAGTCATAAAACCACTCTGTAGCCTGTACCCTGTAGGATTAAGTTTGAAAGTGGGGTCTTCAAACCAACTCCATCAAATTTCTCCCCTTCTCTTTCTCTTTATCTTTATCTTTCTCATTTCTTTCTTTTTTTGTGTGTGTAAGGATGATGAGGTTTATCCACAATTTTCTGTTTTTTTTTTTTTGTTGCTTCAAGCTATGCGTCCCTCTTTATGACATCGTTTTCTCTTTCTGACACTTTCAGAAAATTACCAAATAGACTATTCATTGTTTTTCTTTGTCTTACCGCCGATGTTTCTTGTGAGGGTTAAAATCCCCAAGGCCTACTTTCTTTAGGACGTAAGTGATTATGAATGATCACAGATTCTTTACGGTTTGTGATTTGCCGTGATTAGCTTTGGAAAAGACAATAGAGTTTTACGGTAAAACTTTTACCCGTTGTTTTTTCTACGGTTATGAGTTCAATGTTTTTCTTCTCCAAATCTACCTTATATCTAAAGTCAGAGTTCCCAGTCTAACCTGTTATTTATCTCATAGCTTAAAACACGAAAAAATACATATTTTTTTCTTTTCCCAAGAGCACAAGTTCGAAATTGAACCAGATTTGTCTCAGGGTTTCAGCAGTAGTGTCATCTGCGTATTTTATGATGTTTTTGAGAATTCAAATAAAGACACAAAATAAAATAAAATCACAAAATAAAATAAAAATAAACACAAAAATAATAATCTCCCAGGAGACTTCTGAGAGGAAAGACCATCTACTCATGCGCGAAAAAATAGGAGGTTTCCTGGCATAAAACAGAAACCAAGAGAACCTGTCTTTTTTTTTTTCTGGGACTCCCGACGGGACAAAACATACCTTTCGCTCTGGAAGACATTTTGCCCTCAAAAGACAGTTGCGACTCAGTAAATAATATCAAGTCCTAAAAATATTTCTAGTGTCTCTGTCTTCTTCATTTATTTTATTTCAGCGTAGGCGAGCAACGAAATTATTACACACCACCCACGTCTATTGAACAGGTGTAGAGGCTCATCCCTTGTTCCCTGTTTAGGATGTGGTTTCCGGCTTTTTCTTTTCCAATCTATTCGCTCTTACGTAGTCCCCTGCACACCAGTGGCCTTACCGCCTTGCTTGGGGTGATGTGATTAAAAAAAAAAAAAAAACACGTATTGGGTGTTTAAGTGAAATAACCAGAGCTAACCCCCAACACATACCCACCCCATCCATATGTTTCAATCTTGAATGTGCGTTGTGGTGCAATGGATATCGGCTTAGAATAAGAAATCGGAGAGCAGAGTTCGAATTTCAGTTGAATTCATAGCATTCACTTACGCACAAATACCTTTACGAAATGTATTAATACATCTCTTATCCTTCCAGCTATGGGTTCGATATCCTTGGTTGGTAACTACTCTACCGCCGAAAGAAGTGGCAACGTAATACGGGAAAATCTTCTGCCTAGTCAGTTATTATTTGAAAGAGACAGCTTGTATCACGTATGTCGCTTAACTGTATTAATCTTTGAGGAAATTGCCCAACATTTTTTCTTTTTTTGTCATTCCATTCCGAGCAAGTCGAGACAGCAACTAGTGCGCAGTGGTTTACAGTGAGAGAAAAAACTGAGTGCACGAGATATTGAAGGAAGGATAAAAAAAAATCAACGAAATTCAAGATAGAAGATAGCAATTGACGTTGCATTTAAATTTTTCTAGATTATAGCTATCAGTGAAGCAAGTAAACGGAAGGGAGTTCCACAGGCGAGAATTGCGAGAAAATAAACTGATGGAATCGAAGTGGTGGTCACATTTAACTATTTCAACGGTAAAAGGGTGAAACTTAGATACCAATCCGGTAGCATGCTTAAATTCACATGGACGGAAAAAAATTCGTCAGTGCAGTTGCCATGAAAATATTTGCTGTAAAGACAGAGGGAAGCCACGTCACGTCGGTGAGAAAGTGACTGAAGTCGAGATGACAGGCCAGGACCGATTACATTGCAGATCTTTCATTTTGTTGCGAATCTCGAAATAAATAGCAGAAGTACCCCACTCAATATGGAAACATTATTCAATGCACGGACGAATGACAGATTTTTGAATGTGCAAAATAGATTCTGATAAGAAAAACGTTCTTGTCTGACACAGACCCTGCCACCCTAGCAGTAGTACGCAGCTATAGATCCAATACAGGCTTACGGCCATATCACGTTGAATACACAGGTTCTCGCTCGATCACCGAAGTTCAGCAACGTTGAGCCTGGTCAGTACTTAAATGGGTGACCACTTGGGAATACCAGGTGCTGTAAGCGTTTAGTGACGGATATGCGTTGTGGTGCAGTGGATATCGGCTAGGAAAGACAAATCAGTGAGTCGAGTTCGAATTTCAGTTGAATACCCTGCATTCTTCCCTCCAGTTATGGGTTAAATAACAGGGTAGGATTTGGGGACCCTGCCCTTAAAAATGAATCCCAGTGAATCTTGATACTAAAAAAAAAAAGTACTACTAGACACAAAATTTATATAAAAACAACAATAAATTGTTGAAAGTAAAAGGTATTACCAGCAATAAATAAAAAATTTAGTTGGCAATAAATGACCCGCCGAGGTTGATTTGCCATAAAAACGAAACAACCAAACCAAACCAAAATCCAATACAGCACACATTTCGTGGGTGTTTTGTTTACCTTTGAATGGCATTGTTTGATATTCCAGTTCTGAATGTCATAACTCTCAGAAACAATGAGGCATTAAACTAAGCAAATACACCTCAAGAACGTTCGAATCAGACATTTCATATATCTTTCCCAAGGGCTTGCATAGAGGGTATCGTAAACTATAAATAGTCACTTGGTTAGATATTCTATGATAGCAGTTTGTACATGACAAGTAGTTGAGTGAGGCTTGAATTCACTTCAACTCTCTTTTCAGTTACCATGACATACGACAACTCACTCAACTAGTCTTGTAGTGTACAAAACAAGATCTAAATTTTAAAAGTTCAAATGTGACTTATTGTTAGAAATAAACGAATTTTCTCGAATTTACAAACTTTGCTTAACACACACAAAACTTGCGAAATTTCACACCTCGATGCGAAATGTTTGTTGTCCAATGGAAAAGCCAGAATCACACCCGGGAGTAATTTCATCAGAAAGAAATGAGATCAGTATAGTTAACACGTACTCTTGACAAACGTCAGGTGATGTATTATTATGTCCTTTCTCTTTCTCTCTCACCTCCTGCCTTTCAACATTCACACTGCGCGATAACTTCAAAGACATTCCTACCAAACAAACGTTCATAAATACTTACATATATACACATAAACTCACTATTACAAGGACTACTACGAAATCTACCCTTAACTTTTTAATAATGTTTCTAATTGAACATTAACTTCTACCAAGTCATGTTATTCTTTTCCATGAATAAATTTCTATTTTAACATGCAAAATGTATACTTTTATTTTTCCAGAAATCGATACATTCTAATCTCCAACCTGCTGACAACCTTCTGATGATAACGAATAAGCTGTAAGTTGTAAGGAGTTCGGTTACGTATGACACAAGGCCGATTCAGTAAACATTAACAAAATTAATACAATTATCTAACAGGTCCATTGCTAAATCCGCTGCTATGAAAGTCGGTTCTCTGTGTAGGGCCCGGAAGTTTTTTCCGTCAAAATCTATCCTGCACATTTATAAATCTACCATCCGCCCGTGTATTGAATACTGCTGCCATATCTGGTCGGGTGCCCCTGCTGTTCTCCTCGGGCTTCTCGATAAGGTTCAGAGGAGGGTCTGTAATGTGATAGATACCGACTTAGCAGACCGCCTGCAGTCTCTCTCCCACCGGCGCGACGTGGCTTCCCTGTGTCTCTTCTACAAATACTTTCATGGCTTCTGCTCCGATGAACTTAGATCACTAGTGCCCCCTAAATACGAATTTGAACGAGATACTAGATTAGCAACTAGATCCCACCCTTTTACAGTGAAACCGATAAAATGCAGCCGTAACTTCTACTCCAACAGTTTCTTTCCTCGCACTTCCCGACTGTGGAATTCTCTTCCAAATGATTGCTTCCCCGACGGCTACAATCTCCAGGAGTTTAAATGTAAGGTCAATATACACCTCCTAACACACTAACCGGCTCCCATTCTATCAAACACTCTTCCCATCTGCCCAACCCTCATCCTCGATATCCTTACTCATCTGTCACCTTCCTCCTGACATTCCCTATGTCTAACCACTCCTTCTCTTTACCTTCCCCTATGTAGCCCCATGCGCAATAGTGGCAGTGGAATGCCTTGCTTGGGGTGAGATGATTAAAAAAAAAAGCGGTCATTTGATATTGAAAAATAACATCTACAATGTCAAATTTAAGGAAATAGATTTAGATAAATCTTTAATATTATTGAACCAGTTGATGGTATCAGTGGAATTCTTCCAGAGATTGGGGGTGTTATGTCGATGTTAACTTCTCAATTATTCTTTTTAAAATTTCCCTAGAGATTCTTTTTTAAAAATGCTATCACCCCGAGCAAGGCGGTAACGCCACTGATGAGCTGGGGGCTACGTAAGAGTCAAAAAATTAGAAAAGAGAAAGCCGGAAACCACATCCTAAACAGGAAACAAGGGATGAGGCTCTTCACCTGTTCAATAGACGTGGGTGGTGTGTGAACCGGGCGATAGTTTAGTCTATCTACTCCAATTGAAAAAAAAGTGAGAAGATTGGAAAAGAGAAAGCCGGAAACCACATCCTAAACAGGAAACAAGGGAGGAGCCTAGTTGGATTAATTAATCTTGTTTGTAACTTATTTTGAAAATTGGGTTTATGATCTTTAAATAAAATGTTAACATCTTAGGTGGCTATCTCTTACTTATTCTATCAGCATTTGTTAGTTCATGAGCAAATTTGGCTGTGTCACAGTCTATTTCAGACTGTATTGTTTTCTCTGTCTATTTTGTACTGGCTAGTTATTTTTTTAAAGATTAGTGTAATGTGAATGTTTGCACTTATAGAAATTAGATTTATCCGACTTAATCCATAGGTCATTAATGTGTTCTTTTTTCTTTTGCTTGCTTGTTTTTGAGTTCTAATATCCATTTTGAGTAATTGTTGGAATTCATTCGGAGGTTTCCATAACTTAATTTTGGAAATCAAGTTGAAGATGTCGTTTTCGCCCGGTTCACACTCCACCCTCGTCTATTGAACAGATGAAGAGGCTCATCCCTTGTTCCCTGTTTATGATGTGGTTTCCGGTTTTCTCTTTTCCAATCTCTTCACTCTTACGTAGCCCCCTTTGATACTCATAGGACAGAATGAAGTCAGGAGGGATAAACTAAAACACCATATCGACTTTATTGGAGTAGATAGATTAAACTATCGCCCGGTTCACACTCCACCCACGTCTATTGAACAGGTGAAGATGCTCATCACTTGTTCCCTGTTTAGGATGTGGTTTCCAGCTTTCTCTTTTCCAATCTCTTCACTCCTTTTTCTCTCTTTTTTTTCAGTTGGAGAAGATAGACTAAACTATCGCCCGGTTCACACTCCACCCACGTCTATTGAACAGGTGAAGAGGCTCATCCCTTGTTCCCTGTTTAGGATGTGGTTTCCGGTTTTCTCTTTTCCAATCTCTTCACTCTTACGTAGCCCCCTGCACATCAGTGGCGTTACCGTCTTGCTCGGGGTGATATGATTTAAAAAAAATCTTCCAATAGCTTCAGTCTAATGGCTGAATCTAATTCGAATCTAAGATAGTCACCTAAAAGTCTAGACATCGATCCTGGCAGCAAAAGAATATTTTTATTGGTGTTTAGCTTTTACGAACTTTGTCGAGGATTACGAGGAGAAAATTCCTAACAAGCTTAGAAATTTGATCAGGTGTGTTAGCCCTACGGCATTCGAGTTTATTAATACTTGTTCAGACTATGACAGTGCACCAGCTAAATTGGACGCAATTTTTTATTAAAGCCCTAAACATGATTTTTCCAAGACATTTGCTTGCTAAAAGAAAACAGGGACCTAATGAAAATCTGGATGACTTCTTCAGAGGACTCGAAAAGCTAAGACGGGATTCCGATTCCAAAAACCGTAGAGCCAAACGATGTGTTGACGAAGTGATGCGAGACTCTTTTATTAGGGGTCTCGCTTCTCCAGCAATATACGTCAAAGAATGCTGGAAAATAAAACATTGGATTAACAGACAGCATACAATTAAGATTCGGCCTTAGAATAACAAAGCTAATGTTGCCCCTGTTTCCTCCCCAGCTGTTGCAGTCTGTGAGAGTAACACTTCTGGCAAAGACGATTAAATTAATATCTCAAACCCGCCTGAAACAACAATAGTTGGTGCAAATTAGTACTAATAAGAAAGCCAGTTCCTTTTTGGGGGACGTGCTGTACCATAAGAAAAATAATTGTCCAGCTCGGTAAGCCAGTCAGTTGAGTGCCATACATGATAAACGTTTGGGTGAAAAATTACATAAAAACTTAACCATAATACCTTATCCGTCATTTTGAATAAAACCTGCATAAAAGAGAGATTGCTGCCCAAATATACAATATATATATATATAAAGAGAGAGAGAGAGAGAGAGAGAGAGAGAATGAGAGAAATAGATAGATAGATAGATAGATAGATAGATAGATTGTTTAACAGTGATAATGTTTGGCGCCAAAGCTGTTGTTTTTCAGTGGTTTTACTCTGCAAAATGTGTCCTGGGAAGCAGGGGGGGTTTTTATCGGAAAGTGCATGATTTCACTTTTGTAGAGTCAGTCAGTGAAGTGGCATACGTGATAAACACTTGCGCGATCATGTCTCGAAAGAAACATGGATGACTGAGCAGAACATTATCCCGCAGTAGGTTGCCAGTACTTTTTGCGGTAGACTGGTTGCCGTCCTAGGCTATGGAACCCAATCTGTCCTATTGTTTAACCCATAACTGAAGGGACAAGACGGATTAATACATTTCCCAAAGGTATTTGTGCGTAAGTGAATGCAAGGAATTCAACTGGGATTCGAACTCTGCTCCCCAATTTATCGTTTCGAGTTGATATCCACTGCACCACAACGCACATCCAGTTTGGAAAGACATATCTAAAAAGTGTTCGAAAAAGAGAAACTTTCCTAGAGCGTGTCTCTTTCGCGTAACAAGGGTCACAATTGCTACCGAGTTCTCTAACAACATCACAGTAAGTAAAGCAAGATTGCTGGGTCGACCCTCACATACTGTGACGATTTTAACTATAAAAGGAAAAAATGTTTAACGCTTTACTTAACTCTTGTGCTTCTGAAAGTGTTATTAAAGAAAATACAATTTATTACTTAAAATTAAAATGTTTTCCTTCATCTAAACTTACTTATGGTCCCCCAAAAATTCTAAGGAGTCAATCTAGTGAATTTGTTGTTGTTAGTCTCAAACTTAATGATAGGCCATATTTGCCTGAGTATTATGAAAGACTTGTACAGCGATGTGGTACAGGAGAGAGATTTTCAGCGTAAGCACTGGAAAGTTATTTTCGAATATCGTGGTCATCTTTCTTTTTTCTTTTTTTTTTCTTTTTTTTTTTATAAGCGTTTCACCCCGAGCAAGGCATGTCACTGCCACTACTGTGCAGGGGGCTACGTAGAGTGGAGAAAGGCTGATTAAATATAGGAAATAACAGAGGGTGGGTGATAGGCGGGTGAGGATACCGAGAATGAGGGTTGGGTAGATGAGAGTGTTGTGAGAATAGTTGGGAGTTAGTGTGATAGGAGGTGTCTATTGACCCTACATTTAAACACCTGGAGATTGTAACTGTCGGGAAAGCAGAGTTGTGGAAGGGAGTTCCACAGGCGGGAAGCGCGAGAAAAGAAGCTGTTGGAGTAACAGAAACGTGTTATGTTTTACAGTCTGCAGATATGGAGGAACCCATATTGTTAGCAAATACTACATCTATATTCAAACCGATAGCTACCAAATCTAGACGCTTTAGTCAAGAAAACCAGAAATTTATCGATATTGAGATAAATAAGCTTTTAGCTAAAAAAAGAAAAAATCGAATTAAGTATTTCCCCATAGCGTGCCCAAGCTGCCGTTGTTAAATCTGAAACAAGAAAGTAAAAGAAGAGATTATCTGTTGTTGTTTTTTTAAAACAAAAAATACACATTGAACCAGTGGCATGCTCTTTGTCGAAATTTGATGGTCTAGTTGCAGCGATTGACAAATAGAAATAATTTTCAACCTTAAAATTAAAAAAATGCCTATCATCAAGTCAAAATAAATCTGGTAAAAAGTACACCGCTTGCGAGGCCAATGTTCAACTTTATCACTTTACTAGCCTTCCTTTTGGTGTAATAAATAGGACTCCTGGATGGCGTACTATACTCCAAGCTTACTCGGGTTGCAATTGAGAGCCAGAACTGGAGGCCTATTCAAAAATGTTTGAATTTCAGAAATATTGGAAGAAAATTCCGTCAGTTAATTGCCATACGTGATACACGCTTTGGGCGATCATGTCTCGAAAGAGACATGACTGACTAAACAGAAGATTATCCCGCATTATGTTGCCATAATCCTAGCAGCAAAAGAACAGGGAACAAGGGATACGCCTCTTCATCTGCGGTAGAGTGGTTGCAAACCAAGGCTATAGAACCCAATCCATCCTGTTATTTAACCCATAACTGGAGGGACAAGACGGATTAATACCTTTCCCAATGGTATTTGTGCGTAAGTGAATGCGAGGAATTCAACTGGAATTCGAACTGGGCTCCCCGATTTGTCGTTCCGAATCGATATCCATTGCACCACAACGCACATCCTGGAAGAAAATTAAGTTGACTATTTTTGAAAATACGTAGAATAACATTTTCACCTGAGAATAAGAGAACGTGTTTAAAGTTAAATAAATAAATTTTTATTGTGGACACTTATAAGGACTAAACAGAACAAAGAGATAGTTAAGATTTTTGGTATATGATCCACAAAATGTTGAAACACTCAAACTGTTTACAAGCTGAACCAAACCCTTTATTCAATCTACCGCCAAGGATTGAATAAAGAGTCCGGTTCAAATTTCCATTAAAGTTATCGGGCTCAAAAATCAGTACCTGAAGAAGGTTGAAGGACATCAACTGAAATGTTTATATTACAATCTTTCATCGAAAAAATATAAACAGATAAAACAAAACAATTCTAAGAAAGTTTCAAAACCTTTAAATCTGGGTCTTTGCCTGATCTGGGTGTGCAAAATGTTTGCAAAACGTTTTTTCAAAATTATATTTGCAAAAATATGAGCATACTTTCTCTTTATGATGAAAAAATGAAACTCAGAAATAAGCATAAAAATGTTACTTAACGCACCTTTTCCCATATTGTATAAAAAGGATGAAACCAAAAATTAACAATTGACAAGTGTTGTCAGAAAGAACTTTCAGTTTTCCACTGTCAATTGAGTTTGTATATTTTCTATATATTTCATAATAAAATGGGTTTCATATTCACTGGGATGATTATCATTTCTTGTAATTATATCCAGCTATGTAATTGATAGCTATTTTTATTTCATCAGAAAGAGATGGTTCTAAATTTTGAAGATTGTCAAATATTTTTTAACCTTCTCCAAAAAGTACATTGTTTACTTGGCCTAATATCCAAAACATCAATATTTATATTTTGATTTAAAAATAAAGACTTCTGCTTAATATGCATCTTTTCAGTATATTTGGACATTTTTTTATAAAATAGGCCCCACCTAATCCTTGACAAAGTTTACTAAATTCTTTTTCAAATGGATCAGTTGTAAATTGCCCAAGTAGCACATATTTATGGCTTGTAGCTAAAATGTGTCAACATAGACTTCTTCTTCTTCTTCTATGTGCCCTGTCCCTTCAGGACGTAGGCGATCATGGATCTCCACGTCTCCCTATCCCTTGTGGCTCTTAGTATGTTTGCTCCTGTTGCTCCTGGCAACCCCCGTTCCGTCATCCACCTGATCAGGCCCTGCAAATATGTTATCCGCTGCCTTCCTCTGTCTCTCCTTCCTTCTATCTGACCAGTCAGTATCAGGTTCTCCAGGCTTTCCTTCCTCATTGCAGGTCCCAGGAACTTCAGTTGTCTCTTCCTGATGCTCAGCATCAATTTCCTTTTTGTTGCCATTCTTTCTAACACCTCGTCGTTGCTTGTATGCTCAGTCCACGATATCCGTAGCATCCTTCTGTAGAACCACATTTCGGCCGCTTCCAGTTTTGTCCTCATTTTCGATGATATTGTCCAGCATTCACAGCCGTACTGAAGAACTGACATCACGTAGCAGTCTAGCACTCTTTTCTTCGTTTCTATTGAGATCTTCCTGTGTGTTAGTATTTTGCTCATCTTCTGGAACGCGTCCTTTGCCATGCCAATTCGCCTTCGGATCTCCGTGTCGCACTTTCTATCTCCTGTTAGAACACTTCCTAGGTACTTAAATTCTTGGACTTGTTTGATTCTGTTATCCCCCACCTGTATTTGGCATTTTGGGTTGTATCTTTTGCTGATGACCATGCACTCAGTTTTCTTAAAGTTTATTTGTAGTCCCATCTTGTCACTCTCCACTGCTACTTTCTGTATGAGATCTTGCAGTTTCCTTTCCGTGTCCGCAATCAGTACTGTATCGTCCGCGTATCTTATGTTTTTCAGGTTGTGGCCTCCAATAATAAATCCTGGTGTGTCATCTAGGGTCCTCAAAATATTCTCGCTGTATAGGTTGAACAAATCCGGTGAAAAGACACAGCCTTGTCTTACGCCTTTTTCTATCTTTGTGTATCTACTGAGGTCGTTACCTGTCCGTATGCAGGCCGTTTGCTGCCAGTAGAGATTCTTGATTATTCTTATATCTTTGCCGAAAATGTCGAGGTTTCCTATCATTTCCATCAATTCTTTGTGTCGTGTTTTGTCGAATGCTTTCGCGTAATCAATGAAGCATAGGTACAAGTCTTTCTTCATTTGTAATGCCCTTTCAGAGAGCATCCTAATCATGAATATGGCGTTCCTTGTTCCAGTGTCTTTGACGAACCCGAACTGTTCCTGTCCTATCTCTGGCCTGATTCTGCTTCTCGCTCTATTCATCAGGATTCTGACAATCAGTTTTGTAATGTGACTCATTAAGCTGATAGTTCTGTGTAGTTCACACTCGTTTGCACCTGGTTTCTTCGGCAGTGCTATAAATATCGACTTGCATAGGTCGTCTGGTATTATTCCGCTGCTATAAATTTCGTTTATTATGTCGGTAATCTTTTCTATGCCATACTCTTCTAAGGCTGTCAGCAGCTCTATCACTATGCCATCTGGGCCAGGTGCTTTATTTCTGTTCATTTTGGCCATTGCCGCTTCCACTTCGGATTTTAGTATTTCCGGTCCATCCATCTCCTTGTGTATTCTCGGTTGTTCTCTCTTGTCGCCAAAGAGATCCTTTATTTATTCTTCCCATCGCTGGAGTATTTCCTCTTTCTCTACTATGATTGTCCCTTCTTTGGATTTTATGCATCCTGTTGAGGAACAGGTTTTTTGTCCTGTCAGTTCTCTTATCTCTTTATGCATTTCTGCTTTGTTGTTCCTGCTCAGTCTCTCTACTTCTGCACATTTGTTGTTGAGCCATTCCTCTTTGGCTTGTCTGCATTTGTTCCTTATCTCCCTGTGAAGTTTTTTGTACTCTGTTCCATGTCTTGGCGTTATTTTTTGTCTCCTTTGCATCATGTGGAGGATCTCTTCGGTCATCCACTCATTTTTTCTTCTTCGTCTGATTTCCTCTGGGGCTATGTTGTTCGCTGAGGTCACCATTGCTTCTTTTAGTGACTCCCATTTTGAGTATCCTTTTCCAATTTGTTCTTCATATTTCTTTTTTACGCTGTTATTATATTCTTTCTGCAGGGTGAGATCATCCTCTAGTGTGTCGTATTGCAGTCTTGGTGTTATGCTGGGTTTCTTCAGTCTTCGGAGTTTCACTTTTAGTTTGCAGATGACTGGAACGTGGTCACTTCCGCAGTCAGCACCTGGGTACGTTTTGCATTGGACTACTGCGTTCCTGAATCTCTTGCAACATAGACTAACAATTCCATTAATAGTATGGTGTATGGTAGTAGCAACGTGTTTGGATAATTCTTTTATACAATGACCTTAACTGCCAATGATATTAAGAGCTATTTGACCAAACCCAATGATAAAATCAAGTCGGCTGTCTGATTTTAGTTTATAGAGGGTGTTATGTCACCAAGTATAAATGAATAACTCAACAACAGAATCAGAATATAAGTTGTATTCCGCGGAAAGACGGTTAGTAAGGACAGAAGTGATTAGTAATATTTACAATAGAAAGATGCAAGAGTCCAATCCGTCGTAAGACGTGTGTATACGTGATTACTTCCGGTACGTCACCGGAAGAGTGACTAACTCTTCACTGACTCGCACTGACTCTTCAGTAACTCATTAGAGACTCTCAAGTGACTCTCTACGACTCATTATTTAGCTGTCCCTCCCAGTAAGGGCAACATATGACACATGGTCAGTTTATATCTGGGCTTTCCGGGCTATATGGCCCGGCCAAAAAATGTCTGTCTATTTTTGCCCAGTCGTGCCTCTACCCTTCGGCGGAACCACGACTGGGTTATTGCTCTCTGCTCGGAAGCAGAGAGCGTCCCCTACCCGAAGGCAGAGGGCCGACAGTGTCATAGTCGTAGCAGCAGTGGCAAAAGCCAAGTGCTTGTGACTCTCTACGACTGTATTTACTAGCCTTCCCACGCAAGGCTGGATGTGACACATGGTCATTTTATTGTGGGTATTCCCGGCCATATAGCCAGGCCAAAAAATGTCTGTCTATTTTTCCCCAGTCGTGATTCTACCCTTCGGCGGAACCACGACTGGGTTATTGCTCTCTGGTCGGAAGCAGAGAGCGCCCTCTACCCGAAGGCAGAGAGCTGACAGTGTCGTAGAGTCGTCAGTCTAGTGACTCGGTACGACTCTCCTGTAGAGAATCCACCATTGCTATATATAGCAATGGGAACAGTCCATTTGTAGTCAAATAGGAGCGGCGCCCTAACAGAGGGCCATGGCCCTCTATAAACTAAAATCATTTAAAGGGTTTAATATTTAAAATTTTACACCATGTCAAAACTCTATTTATGAAGATAGCAATATCAGTCTTATTCGCACTTATTCCAAACTGACTGAGAAGTGTATTATATGATTTTTCGGAAAACACTCTGAGGCAAGTAGAAACCTGTTTTCTTTCTATAAGCTTTGGAGCAATGGAAATTTCATTGAAATCTGAAAGTTTAACTCACCTTTCAGATTCAAAAAGATACGAGTGTTTAAGATGTGTCCCTTTTGCAACTCGTATTATGCCATTATTGTGATGGTGCTCTATATATAGAATTGGATTCTTCCTCCGGCAATAAAGACTAACCTGCGTGACTTCCGGGGACGCTGCTGAGACGCAGTTGTGAAGCAGTCGTTAAACAGTCGTGATGCAGCGTAACTATACAGTTCTGACGTACCCTTCTCTTTGCTGACTACTATCACTCTTACTTTGTATATATGTTCTGTTAGTTTAATACACTGTCTGAACCTACATTCTTGTTTCCGTGTCTTACTTCCGGGCCCTAACAAGACCACAACAACTTGGCGACAAAGATTTCGCCACAATTATCGATAAAGATTAGTTCTCCTGTCTTTTCTGTGAGCCTCAAATTGACAGTATTTTTCAACAAAAAGAATAAAATCAGCATTATTTAAATTGTTCGGACTGTTGTCCTCATCTTTATTGCCATGTTTACGACGTTTCAGCCGTTGTCCGCTATTGCCTTCTTTATAAAGGGTTCGGTAAGTAATCCCTTACACCTGAAAAAGGCCGAGAAGTAAAACGGCCGAAATGTCGTAAATATGGCAATAAAGATGAGGACAACAATCCGAACAAATTAAATAATATAAATACGACCTCGTCTCAGAAGTATAGATAAATACTGACTATGCTCAAAAAGCAAATGTTTATTTTCTTCAGTTAATGTTTTTTTCAGTGAATGTGGGATACAATAAAAAAAAAAAGCTTGATTTACACGGTGACTATTATATATAATATCATTTAAATCAGCTCGTGGAGAGTTGATGACCTGAACGGTTACCTCAATGTATTCGAATAAAGAGGCAGATCTTAATTTTAAAATTGAAAACTGTTATGTTCCCGGGAGATTTAAATGTTATTATGTGAAGAAAGATAAAAGGATAAACTGTTTAAAAAAAAATTATTAATTGAATTAAATTTCGAATGGTGAGTGGGTCCGCTGGAAGCGTAATGATATTATGTGGGCTTTGGAGATCTGTCTAGCTCACCTTTGCGTCATGGCCGGAACTCCCCATGTACCAAGAATGCTCTTCTTCCAAACAGGGGATGTGACAATGACCTTATTTTTCATTCCTCCGGATCAATCTTGTAAGAAATTTTGGAACCCCATTTAGACGTATCAACATTATAACAAACACCGCTTGAACAAGTATAGATTAATCATCAAATTAATCACCAAACAGTTGTTTGCCATGATACAGCAACATTTTCTTGATATATAATTCCACATGGAGAATTATGCAGCCTTATTGACTGGCATTAAAAGTATTAAATTCATATAGCAAAAAAAAATTTTTTTCATTGAGATTTGAAACGTTTGATGTCATTTTTAATATTGCTACTGACGGTAATCGAACATTTTATTTATTTATTATACAATGACCGTGATGTTGAATAGTACTCAAAAACATATATTACGATTGAAATTATTTGTTTGAACATTGTTTGTGTATATATTATGTTTTTAATCAAACAATATATTTATATAATTATTTCTACCGGCCTAATTCTTTACGAGAAAGTCTGTTAAGAAAACGTACCTGCCGAATGACACACATTTTCGTACCAAAATTTATCGTAAAAATCAGGCCGGTAGAAATAAATATATAAATATATTGTTTGATTAAAAACAGAATATCTACTCATATACGAGTATCGATTAAAAATAATGTTCAAACAAATAATTTCAATATGTCGGTTGTTAAAACCATTTCGTTAATCTTTCTGGATTTTCCGTAACATTGCATGTTTACATTTGTTGACATTACGATACATTTCGGAGCATAGATAGTTATTTACGTAGGATCGAAAATTGTCTTATATAGGCTTGATTTGACATCGTTTAGACTGTGGTATCATTCGTGTTCGAGTGGTCTAAGTCACATCAGATCACTTGGTGGATTTTCCTATGTTGATAGGGGTCACAGATTCAAATCCTACGAATGACACACATTTTTGTAACAAAAATTTATCGTAAATAATTATGTCGGTAGAAATAAAAATATAAATATACTGTTTGATTAAAAACGGAATATATATATATATATATATATATATATATATATATATATATATATATATATATATATTTGAAAAGTGTAAGTAATTAATTATAAATATCAATATATATATATATATGCAATTTGTTATATATATATATATATATATTATTTACATGTGTATGCGCGGTACTTATTTGAAAGCGCACAATATCAGTGATAGAGCTGACATATATATATAGATAGCTGTGAGTTTGTAACCTTGGGTTTCACGCTCTTGCGATCGTCAGACACACTGATTAATTTTTTTTTTAAATTGGCTATATATGCTATATGTATATATATATATATATGGCTGCGTATATTGGTGTATTTTTGTGGAAGTGGGGAGAAAATATGTCGTCATGACAGACGCAGAACTATATACACATTTGTACACTCATTGACGTGCGCAAAGACACACACGCGCGCGCATCTGCCCACCGGGGCTCACACAAACATATATGCGAACCGTACGGGGCTCGGCATATATATGTAATGTGTGCCGTTGCGCACATACATACGCATTTGGTTGTTGTATTCGAATAGTGTAGCGATGTCAACTCGCGGACAGTTGTCTATTTCTCGTACGTACGTATGTGTGAAACTATGACAGGCATCATATACTGTTTGATTATAAACAGAATTGATTAAAAACAAAATATCTACTCAAATACGAGTAGCAATTAGAAAAAAATTTTCAAACAAATAATTTCAATATGTCGGTTGTTAAAACCATTTTTTTAATCTTCGGGAATTTCCGTAACAATATATTACTATATCAGCTGCATTTAATTTCAATGATTTTTGATAGACATTGTTCAAATGTGCAGACCCAAAATATCCTTCTTATGACGAGAAGCCATAGAATTTAAATATCGGATAATTTATTCCAGTGTTGATTAAGTATCAACTGCATTTATATGGCTTTTGGACAAGCTACGAATTTAACACTTCCGCATAACGAAAGGTCAAACCGAAAATGTTTATAAATTTTCAACATAAAGAAAGGGATACCATCGACATTTTTCGTCTACTGAACAGTTAAAATATTTTCATCCCAACATGCTACAACTGGACGCAAAAAGTCTTTTTTGTTGTTGATGAGACATTCTTTCAAATTTGTATAATTAATTTTATGTAATTTAAAACAGCATTAATTATATTTCGTGCAGTATTGAAAATTTTATATATATATATATATATATATATATATATATATATATATATATATAATATCGACATTTTATGTCATTTGAAACAGCATTAATTATATTTCGTGCAGTATTGAAAATTTTATATATATATATATGCCTTTGAACAGAAGAGTGTGTTGATATTTGACCCAAGCGGAATGCTAGGGGGAGGGGACTTTGGCTGTTTTTGAAACAATTCGTTGAGCTAGAGGACCCACTGCAGTGAACTTCAGTCTCGGCCTTCTTGTGTCAAAAATCAGTTTTCTGCTCAACTTGAGTAAATAAACAAATATATATTTTTGAAGAACCTGGAAAATGACTGAGCAGCAAGCAGCAGCATGGTCAATATTTCGTTCACCTCGTTTTTAGAATATCGAATTAAGTATATTAAATTTGTTTATATTACATTAAATTGACGTAAAAAACATTCTTTTTTTTTTTTTTCATTTATTTTGTAATAAGAATTTGACATTTGGATGTATTTTACTCTTAATGAAAATTTTTAAAAATTGAGCTAAATGTAATGACAAGAATACGCAGGTGTGGGCTTCAAGAAAGCTTTAGTCACCTGAGAATGCAAGGTTCGCATATAGTGTCCTTTTATAGTCTCAGTAAACAGAAAAAGCTCTCTCAAAAATAGAACGGTTGCTTGATGATCACACCAAATTTAAAAAACTGGCCAATAACCCTAGCATACAGCTAAAAGGAAAAATTAATCAAATAATCACAGCTAACAATGCGGAAGAAGACAATCTAAAACTCACCAAAATAATAAAAGAGTGTAAATCAGTATACATTCATGGTTTTATCAAAACACACAAGCCTAACTTTCCACTTTGCCCTATTATATCACAAATACCCACTCCTATGTATCAAATAACTAAAAAGTTTAACCAATTAATTACACCATGCACATCTAACAAATACAGCATTAAATTATCACTTGAACTTTTACAAATATTAAAAACGGAAAAAAAAACTAATTATGAAACGATAGCAATTACGTGATGTTGAAAATCTGACATTAGGAAAAAGTGAAATTGGGGAAAAAACGTAAATTAATATTTTGATAATATTTTATGGCGGTGCTATCGGGAACTCTCTTTCTGAGTAAATTGTTTTCTTTTTTCATGACAATGGCGTTCTTTAGGTCGAAATTGCGGTCGATTTTTTTACTGTGTATGACAAAGGCATTAGTTAAATTTTTATTTATGAGGTCTTTTCTGTGTTCATGGATACGCTTTTTTTTAATTTTCTGCATGTTTCCCCAATTTACCGTAAAACACAGCTTTGGCAACGTATTTTATGTATGCCTGTTTCCGATTTATTACTGTTCTGGATTTTTTAGATATAACTATATCCATAACTAGCAGTATAGCCCGACGTTGCTCGGGTGTAATGAAAGCTTTTATATATATATTATCGATTTTCTGCACTATTGTAAGAACTGCAACTTTAAAACTTCTGAATATCGTTTCTTATGTTTTTGTCTATGAGTGTATCAAATTTGATTAAAAATCGGACCACTCCTTCTATAACCCGATTTTCGATTATCGATTTTCGATATTTATTGAAGGCTGAAAATTCTTAATGCTCTTAAATAGAAACCTATAATTATAACATATTTGATTTTAGAAGAGTGGTGCGAATAGAAATTGGCCGGGTTGTTTTTGGTAGTAGCTTTTCTGTAAACGTCAGAATGGAATTCTTTATTATTTCTGTGTAACATGATATCTAGGAAAGGAAAATATATTTGTTTTCAATTACAAAGGTGAAGTCTGTTGTATGTTCAACACTGTTAGGTTGGTTGACAAGACCTTTGATATGAGTATTTTGTAGATAAAAAAGTAGAAGAGTTTGGTGGTAGAATGTTTTTGAATAGGTCCCTTTCTAGTAACTTCAAGAATAGACAAGCATAGAAGTTGTTATCAAAAGTAAAGCAACATGGCTTAATAATTACTTGGCATAAATTTATGACTTTATGTGTAGGCAGATGTAATTTTGCTTTTAAGTGTGTTTTTAACTTTAAAGTACATAAACACAAGATCTAACCATGGCAAAAACATAATCATGCACATTCACAAAGGAATAGAACACAGGCTATCAAAAATTTGGTCAGACAAAACAATGTTTAATGAAAAGAAAAAAATATGAAGATGCACTAAAAAATCGTGCCATAGCAATATTTCAGAATACAATCACCAACAAAACAGACAAAGAACAATGATAGAAAACTACACGTTATCTGTTTTTTAAAACCAAAATAAGACAAATATTTTTTAAACTGGTCGATAAAAACTTTCTAAAAAGCTCAGAACTAAACAAAATTTTCTATAGGAATACAATCAAATTGAGTTTTAGCTGTACTAGTAATTTATAGAATTTCATAAAGTAACAAAGAGCCAGAAGCTTAAATAACAACGTACAAAACAAGATCGTTAATAAGGAATGTAACTGCAGAGACAAAAATAAATGCCCACTTCAAGGACTTTGTAATACAAAAGAAGTTATTTATAAAGCAAAAGTACATGACTTATACGGTCAAAACAAAACGTATTTGGGGTCAACCAAAGATACTTTTAAGACCAGATGGTTTAATCACAAGTCTACGTTTAAACTAGAAAACTTAAAAAACTGTACAAAATTGGTTAGCCACGTGTGGAAATTGAATTTTAAATATGGAAAAGACACAGACATAACGTAGAGTATAGTAAAACAGCCAAGCCTTACAACAGTGGCAAAACATGTAGACTGTGCCAAGAAGGAAAGTTAGAGATTATGATATTCCCAAGCCAAAATAAATTACTGAATGAAAAAACAAAAATTATGACTAAGTGTAACCATACCAAAAATACCTATTAAGATCATACAACCATAGATGAAAATGTTATAAGTTCTTCTAATTTTGAAAAACTGTGGGTTCAAAATCCCCGTTACGTGAGCGTTCTGAAAAAAACGATAAAATCAGTTATTGTAAATCGCCTGAAGACACCAGATGGTAGAAACATGGGTTGCGTAATAACTCGTTTAGAAATTATATATATATATATATATATATATATATATATATACGCCAATTCGGTCGGGTTTCAATCCTGGGTTAAAAAGCAATCGGAGTCTAACCGTACTGATGAGCTGTAATACAGCGAAACAGATCTGTCTACGGATGACTATAGTATTTTCGCTCTCACACCCTGATTGAGCACTCTGGAAGAGTGAGAGACTTTGAAAACAGTAGCTACTCCGGCATTTACGCATCGCTCATTCAATAATGAATTAGAGCACTCTGGCTATTGGGCGTGTATAATGATAATATACGCGCTAAAAAGTCTGCCTTTTTCTACCGAACGCCCATAGCCCAGAGATAGAATCGCCGACCGACGCCAATTCTGTCGGGTTTCAATCCTGGGTTAAAAAGCAATCGGAGTCTAACCGTACTGATGAGCTGTGATACAGCGAAGAAGGATCTGTCTGCGGATGACTATAGTATTTACGCTCTCACACCCTGATTGAGCACTCTGGAAGAGTGGGAGACTTTGAAAACAGTAGCTACTCCTGCATTTACGCATCGCTCATTCAATAATGAATTAGAGCACTCTTGCTATTGGGCGTGTTTATACGCGCTAAAAAAGCCTGCCTTCTTCTACCGGACGCTCGTGGCCTAGGGGTAGAATCGCCGACTGACGCCAATGCGGTGGGGTTTCAATCATGGGTTAGGAAGCGACCGGAGTCTAAGCCGTACTGATGATGAGCTGTAATACAGCGAAACAGATCTGTCTGCGGGTGACTATAGTATATATATATATATATATATATATATATTAAATTGATATATAAACGGTCTATATGTACACACAGACAGATGCATAGGCAGGAACACAGACGCACCCACGCACGCACGCACATGCACACTAAGGGAAAAAATTTCACAAATGCGTGTAAAAATGAAAAATTGAGAAGTATAGACAGTTAATTGCTGATACCCCAATCGAATGATTATCTTAGGGTACGTCTGTAAAAACTAGATTCCGGATGCTGAAGGTAATCAGCTAAGTGATAAACCTTTTACTTGTATTAATTATATATATAGTTATTATTATTGTTATAATAATAGCATACTGCAACTTAAAAATTATCAAGTTTCAGTACTCAATGCACCATCATCACGCAGTCTGCTATTATTATGTCAACACTAATAACTATATCTTTATAAATTGTCTACATCTGTATGGAGTACTTTATAAAAGGTAAATATTAAACTGTTGAATATATATCCATTAGTTTAAAAATGTGGATATAGTATGTCTATTTATTTTGATCGTGATTCTCTCGAATTTTCTTAACGGCTTCATAGTGGACATTAAATTCATTAAGGGAGGTGCCGTAGTTTTTATTTTTTATTTTTTATTTTTATTTTTATTTTTTTTCATAAGTGCTTTTAAACCCATCTGAAATCAACTTCAGTGCTAACTTTTCTAAATAACCAATTAATGCAACAGATATGCTCTGTTATAATTGTTTTAAAATTAACTGTTGTAGCTAAAGCGTTTTTCAAGCTTTTGATATTGAGCCGTATGATTTTAATCTATGCAATTTTGTTTAAAAATATTTAAAAACTAATCTAAGAAAAAATTATTATTATAAAGATTGTAAATCAATGTTGCTAATAAGTAAGCTTATTTAATGCTAGTTATTTGCTTCTTATATTGAGGACCACGAGAATTTGAAAATTTCTTTTTTATTATCATGGTGCAGTATACTAGTGCTATTAACATGCTTGAATTAAGATATAAGAATTCATGTATATTAAATTATTCATGTATATTCATGTATATATAAAATTATTGCCGATAACCCCAGAAGAGTGAATGGACAGGTCACTCTACGAAACTCTGGAGTCGAGATGCTGAAAGTAGCATAAATCAGCTAAGTGACAAATTTACACACATTAATCATATATATATATATATATATATATATATATACACAAAGAGTGTGTCACTTTAACTGGACATATTCATTTTTTTTTTTTTTTGTCGACGGCAAAGTATAGAAGGGTCAATTGGACACCGTCCGTAAAAAAAGAATAACATCATGACATTACTCACTCTACCAGAAATTTGAAAACGGCATGCATTCGCACTGAAAGCTCCAATACAAAGATTTCAGACTGTTTGGGTGTCAATCTAAGGACAATGGAGATGATTCAGAAAGAATGTGAGTTTAATGGTGATTACGAATTCTGATATGAAAAGAACTTCCACAATTGTTGGTGATGCACTCAGACTTAACAAGGAGGCCTTCATTAAGTGCTTTGAGGAGGAAGTGCTGACCTAGTCAAGAGGGTGGCTGCTGGAAGACCCTGTATCTGGCAATATGACTCTACACCATGCTACACTAGCAAGAGAACCCAGTCCTGGCTGTTAGACAATTTTTGCGACCATGTCACCCCTTACATCTGGCCACCTAACTCCCCAAACTGCAACCCCCTTGATTATTATGTGGGAGCGCATTTGGGCGAGAGACCAGCAAAACTCTTTGGAGCACCAAAGATGACCTGAAGGTAAGGATTCACCAACTTAAACATAGAGACCGTCCAGAAGAGTTGAGGGAGATTCTGAAGTCGTCTAGAGGCCGTGATTGAAGCCAATGGAGTAGAAGAAGCGGTTACATTTAACTATTTCGAAGATAAATGGGTGAGACCTTGATGCTAATCTATTATCACGCGTCAAATGGGGTCAGGGGATCAGAGAAAAAGTTCGTCAGAGCCACTACCATGGAAATGCATGTAGAAAAGACTGTTGTGTTGCTTCGTTTCGGTATAATTAGAAGATAACACAAACTTGAATTAATGATGTTTATTTTTGGTATAGAATTTTAGGTTTTTACATCAAGTTACAACCTTTAAATTTTGTGTGGATACTGGAGCAGACTAACTAAAATCTCTTCACTGGGGGATGCTAGTAGTAAACGAGCCTATCCCTTCTGGACTCTAGCCTCTTCCCCTTTTCAAATCTCCTACACAAAACTACTGTCCTTAACTCCTACTTCTTACTCCCACTCTTACTCCATTCCTACCAAAAGAAACGGTTCCTTATTTTGCCGCCCAATTTTGAATTCTTGGCGTCAGTATGTCTATCTTTTTCTATTTTTAGAACACTCGCCATTTTATAAACAAAGACAAACAAGACAAAGGGAAGCCATATCCCGTTAGTGAGAAAGTAACTGATTATATTGCAGATTCTTCTTAGGATTTAGTCGAGAACCTCGAGCATCCGACCAGATACGGCAACAGTGTTCAATGCATCGATGAATGGTAGATTCATAAATATGCAAAAGGAATTTTGACGAGAAAAACTCCCTGGCCAGACACAGTAACCCAACTTTTTTTACCAATAAATACAGCTATGGATTCGATGTAGTTATTCCATTTGATTTCATTTGACAGAGAGTGAAAACTAAGGAGGCGCATTATGTTGCTCTCTAGGAGACTAGCGACATTCCATTTCTCTGTGATGTTTAAAAGAGAGCAGCTTCGTTTTGTGGGCATTAAAATTTACGAGCCATTTTATACCCTATTCAGTCACAGATTAGAGGTCATTTTGAAGGGCAGCAGCCATGTTTGCTTTGTCGGCCTTAGCAGATTCCTTATTGAGACAGCAGTAAATGGTGGAAAAATAACAATTAAAATAACAGCTTGGCACATAGCTTACATATTGATAATGGTATCGAGGAATATCGGGGAAAAGTTATAAATTTATATTTAAGTTATTAAGATGATTTTTTTATAATAAATCAAAAAATCATTAGCTATTAATCTCACTCTTCACTTTTCTCTTATAACGGTGATACAAACACGCACAACTGCGCATGCTTGCAAACGCATGCGCATGCGTGCTCACATTTGTATGTAAATTTATTATGCGAGATCGGTTAAGTTTGAAATAGCAGAAGTGGGATAAGTAAGGGAAAGAGAAAACATTGCGACGGGAAAGAAGTCCTGATTAAGGGGTTGCTTTAGGGGGAGAGGTCAGTAAAACAAAAGAAGAAACAAGAAAGGGAAAGAATGAAAAAGAAATAATGAAATATATATAGGAAAAAATACTAAAAAATTGTAAGTTTAAAAATGTATTTTTTGACAGTATTTATTTATTTCTATTATTGATATAAATAAATAAATACTGTTAAAAAATACATTTTTAAACTTAAAAATTTTAGTATTTTTCCTATACATATTAAGACAGTATACGTGGATCATCATTATGCTACACACACACACACACACACACACACATATATATATAGAGAGAGAGAGGGAAAGAGAGGGAGTGGGAGATAGAGAGAGCGAGACAGAGAGAAAGTAAAGTAAGGGCACAGAAAAAAAACGATTAGTGAAAAACGATAAATAAAAAAACTAGTAAAATTGTAAAAAAAATAAAGAAGAGAAAAATGAAAGAATAAACGAAAACGTAAAAGAAAGAAAGAAAGAAAGAAAGAAAGAAAGAAAGAAAGAAAGAAAGAAAAGGAGGATAGGAAACAAAATAAAGTAAAATGTGAAAAGAGACAGAACGAGAGGGGAAAACATAAAGAAATAGAAATAAAAAAAGAACGATAAAAGCCAAAGAAAGGAAAAATAACAAAAGATTAAAGGAAAAAAGCAAGAGAGCAAGTAAAAGAAAGAAAGAAAGAAAGAAAGAAAGAAAGAAAAATGAAAAAGAACGAGAGAAAAGGAGAACTTATGCAAGGTGGCCAGGGTGTTTGCCAGCGTGTGTTAAATTTCTCGGTAACATTCGACAAATATTCATTGTGTGCACGCGTGTATGCATATGTCTAGTCTTTTGTCTAACCGCAATCGCTCCAGGCACAGGCCTTCCTTTCTTTCTGTGACCGTGCCCTTTCCCTGGTCCTTAAGGTGCACGTAATCGCAAATAAAAAGCGCCACCAACCCCCATGGTTATTGCAGATTTTATTAAAGATTGAACACTAAACAATGGGGCGGAGTTTATTTGAATGTCGCGATCTTTTTATTGTCGTATTGGTTTCATAATAAGGCTCACTGATCTGACAACTTGATAAAAGGAAAATTTGTTGGTTAGAATACAGTCCACTCTTCACTTTATTACTGTCCTTAATTTATTGAAAAATACCCACAGAAAAGACAGAAAATAAAGAAGAGAGAAGGAATTTTATTTATTTATTTTACGGCTTATCAACCTTTTGCAATTTATTTGAAGTTAGAAAGCATTTTATGATTGCCATTTTTTTCTTTTATTAATAATTATGTTTTAGTGATATAAGTTTTACTAATTAACCCAAAGCTGGATGAAGAAAGAATGGATCCTAAATTTCCCAAATTAGTATACGAATCTGACTGGCATTGGGACTCGGCGCCCCCGATGTTTAATTCAGAGCCGTTAAAAATACATCCCCCGCATATCTAAGCTTTCAGCTCCTGTTCTTCCCAAGCGGTTACCCTTTTAGGTACTGACTAAGCTCGACGTTGCTTAACTTTGGTGATGGTACGAGAACCGCTGTTTCCATGTGATAAGGCCTTAAGCCAACCGAAAAAATTAAAGAAAACAAAAAAAAAGAAAAAAAGGAAGGAAAAGGAAAAGAGAAAGAGAAATAATGAGACAAGAACAGAAAAATTAAAGAAAATAAAAAATACAAATAAATAAATAAGAAATTAAGAAAAACAGAAAAAGAAAAAAATCATTTACAGTATTTACACTATTCAGACTATTGTCCTCATCTTTGTTGCCTAGCACCTGGAGAAGTTCGGAGCGTACAACGGCCGAAACGTCATACAAATGGCAACAAAATGAGGACAATAGTCCGAATAATGTAAATACTATCTCATCTCAGAAATATAGACAAACAGAAAAAATTATGTTCAGAAAAAAAAAAACAAGAAAATTATAGAATTTTATAATAGTTCACTTTATAGGTAAGATTTGTAAAATATATCCATTAACAATTTAATTCGTTCTTATTTTTCTTTTTTCTTTTTTTCTTTTTTCTTTTTTTTCTTTTTTGTAATCATTTTATCCCAAGCAAGGCGAGACCTCCACTAATGCGTAGGATGGTTACAGTGAGAGAAAAAACTGGATACAGGAGGTGGAAGCTTGTTCTTCCTTACTGGGGAAACAAGTAGGGAAGTCAAACATTTGCTTCAGAAGTTCAGGGTTTGGACGCCAACAAGACCGGCAACAGAGTGTTTAATCCACTTGGCATGATTGGTATTAAAATCACCGAACACAAATACATTTGCAAACGGATATGGTCTTGTCTATATTGTCAGAAACGCTATCGAGCACACAACAGTCATGAGAGGAAGGTGAGCACTAGAGAATGAAGAGATAACTGACGAAGTTTTTAATAGAGAGAGACGGAGACACATACAAAAATGGTCTCAAGATTCAAGATAG
This sequence comes from Ascarosepion bandense, assembly GCA_037127315.1. Lineage (NCBI taxonomy): Eukaryota > Metazoa > Mollusca > Cephalopoda > Sepiida > Sepiidae > Ascarosepion > Ascarosepion bandense. The sequence continues at coordinate 3,927,892 of JBBBDQ010001337.1, forward strand.
ATCTCCCTAGCCAGAGGAAGATGTTCGCGGGCATAAACTCCCAGGCCATGCATGTGGACTTTGGAGTCCTTCCGAAAGAGAGGACGGTAACCGAGAATTAAGGAGTCAGAGGATGGAGATTGCAGAGTTAAGGTTTTTTTATTTTTTTTAATCATATCACCCCGAGCAAGGCGGTAACGCCACTGATGTGCAGGGGGCTACGTAAGAGTGAAAAGATTAGAAAAGAGAATGCCGGAAACCACATCCTAAACAGGGAACAAGGGATGAGCCTCTACACCTGTTCAATAGACGTGGGTGGAGTGTGAACTGGGAGATAGTTTAGTCTACCTACTCCAATTGATAAGAAAAAATAAATGAATAAATAAATAAATAAAAAATAAAATAAGAAAAAAAAGAAAAGTTAAAAGATTGGAAAAGAGAAAGCCCGAAACCACATCTTAAACAGGGAACAAGGGATGAGCCTCTGCACCTGTTCAATAGACGTGGGTGGAGTGTGAACTGGGAGATAGTTTAGTCTATCTACTCCAATTGATAAGAAGAAAATAAATGAATAAATAAATAAATAAATAATAAAATAGGAAAAAAAAAAAGAAAAATGAAAAGACTGGAAAAGAGAAAGCCGGATACCACATCCTAAACAGGGAACAAGGGATGAGCACAACTGATTATATTAAATATGAAAGAACAAATATAGAAAGTGAAAAATTAATTGGTAATTATTTTATTATGAAAATTCACTGAAATTATATATTAAACAAATTTGTCGAAGATTCAGTTCCATGTAATGATTGCACCGAAAGTCACAAAGCAAATACTAAAATTATAAAATGGAATTAATTGGAAAGTATTTTACAGTTAAAAATTAAATTGCAAATATCCATAAAAAATTTCATTCATTCTAAGAATGAAATAGGAAATGCTAAAAGCAGAAATTCATTGGAAAATATTCTACAATATAAATGTACTTCTGTGATTTAAAAAAGTTCATTAAAATTGGTAGATACATTTTGACATTTACATAAATTATAAAGCAGTAATAGCATTACTTATAATAGCTTAATGGGTTGAAGGGGTTGGTTCGTCAATTTGTTGATATAGTAATAGTGAGTTCAATTGCTGAGTTGGGCAGTGTGTACGCGAAGTCTAAAAACGGTCAGGTAATAACTGAAAAGTACTAAATATAAGAACAAGATTAAATTTAAACATAATCGTTTCTTTAATTTACTAAATGAGGATTTTACTTTTACAGAATTATTGACGAACTCAGAGTAATTTTCGGAGATCAACTGTCACCCTTTCATGCCTGTAACAAGTGCTTAATATTTTCGAAAAGCGATGCAGATGACTGCATACGTTAATCATGAATGTGGGAAATTTCATCTTAAACCACCCACTGAAGATCACCTTAAATCTCTAATCTTTAATGCTGGCCTTCAATATGCGCACACGGTGATTATCCAAGCTGGAACAGCATAAAGACACCACAATAAAAGTTCTTACGACCGAATCCCAGAGGTTTATGAAATACACCATGGTGTGGTTCAACCTCAGCTGACATTGTAAATTCGTTTACAACCAGATGTTCGAGCAAAAACAAAAAAGGACCAAACGCACTCAGAAGAATTCTCTTGCTGCTGCACGTTGGTCGTGCGATGAATTGCAATACACACGCTTCTGTCCGTTCAAGAAACACGAATGTTAATTATATCACAAACGCGGACATAAGGTAAGTCTTTATCGCCACTCGGAGGCCAAAGCTTCAATCAAATTAAAATCAAGTTACAAATTCAATTCATGAAAACATTCGCGCAAAAAAACAACTGCATCGAAAAGGTCAAATTCAAATTCTATGTCCATAATTTTCCAAGTTGACTTCAAATCTCACAGAAAATATATAACTGTTTCTGTTAACAAGGTAGCAACCCGTTTTCACCTTGACACAGCTTTAGATCTTACTTTGATTTCACAATCCACGTTTAACTAATTGGTAAGCTTGAGTTGTTGACAGAAATAACGTTGTCCGGTGTGCATCTGGTGACTAAATTCTACACACCATTTGAATTGCACTGTTCTTTTTATTTGTTTTTGTTTTGTTTTGTTTTTCTATTTTTTTTTCTTTTCTTTTATCATATCACCCCAAACAAGACGGGACCATCACTAATTCGCAAGGGGTTACATCGAAAGTAACTGGGATAGAGAGAGAGACTGAGAGAAAAGAGTACAGCGGGCGTTGAAGAAAGGATAAAAGATTGATAGAATTTAGGGAGATAGAAGCTGGCAGTTGACGTTGCATTTAAACATTTGAAGTTTGTAGCTATCAGGGAAGCAAGTAAAGGATAGGGGGTTCCACATGCGTGAAGTGTGAGGAAAGAAAATTTAAATTAGAAGAGGCGGTGACATTTAGCTATTTCGAAGGTAAAGGGAAGAGACCTAGCTTCCAATCTAGTAGTACGCGTAAATTTATGTGGTCGGGGCACCAGGGAAAATGCTTTATGGTACATATTACATTACAGGGTCTGATTTAGATTAAATTGGGTTCGAGTGGTTGCATAAGCTTGATCTCTTCACTCGTCTGTTCAATTTTGTTGGTAACACATTTGTACTTTCCTCTGTCTCCGACTCTGAGAAACACTTCACACGCATGCACCTTACACCCTCACTCACACAAACCCTCCAGGAATTTAAATGCAAAGCCAATTCTCATCTCTTATCCACTTAACTCCAGCCCTTTCTACATCACCCCGTGTATCTTGCTCTTTTCTTTTCTCTCGACATTCGAAACTGCCTTCACTCCTGAGTTCACATCCTTCTCTTGTCCTTTCTCTTTCACCCACTGTAGTCTTTCTCTTCACTCTCCTTCTGCCTAAAACTTTAACTCTCTTATGTAGCCCCCTGCACATCAGTGGCGGTACCGCCTTGGTTGGAGTAAAATGATTAAAAAAATAATTCCAGTAATATTTTTCAAAAGAACATTGGGTCAAAGCCACCGTAAAATGAAAATTTGATGTCCCTTATGCTGCTCTTGACATAGTAGAAAAAATTGGACCGCCTTCGGCAAGCTGGAGTAATCCATCCAACAAGTTACTCTGCGTGGGAAGCTCCCATTGTCGTTGCCAAGAAGGCAAATGGAAAATCTGTGAAGATTATTCCACTAGGTTAAACAACTCTTTAGATTCACATCAATACCCATTACCAATACCCATTACCAATACCCATTACCAATACCCATTACCAATACCAGATTACTTTTTTGGAAAGCTAAATGGCAGAACTTGTTTTGGCAGAATTAACATTTTAGATACTTTCTTACAAAGAGACGTTCATGTGGACTCCAAGGAGCTCCTTAGAATCAACACCCACAAGGGTTTATTTCGATATAATCGACTTCGGCATCAGCTATGTTTCAACAAATGGTGAATGTCATGTTGACAGGCTTGCCAAGGGCCACGACATTCACTGATGATATCATTGTTGCAATTACAACCAAGAATGAACTTCTAAAGCGCCTATTTTCTGTTTTCGAATGAATTTCTGTTTTCGAACGTATTCAACAATGTGGTTTTCAGGTGAAAGCAGAAAAATGTCAATTTTTTCGGACGTTGATTAAGTATCGCCGGTTTTGACGAGAATGATCGACAACCAGACCCGGAAAATGTTTCTGTCATCAAAAACATGCTCGCACCAGCAAATATTTCCCCATTAAGTTCTTTTCTAGGTTTGGTAAGGCATTACTGGTTCTTTTTGCCAGAACCATCGTATTCGATGTGTCCTGAATCACTTTCTGAAAAAGCATGTTCCATGGAACTGGTCAACAGATTGCTTGTCTGCTTTTCTTCTTCTATGTGCCCTGTCCCTTCAGGACGTAGGCGATCATGGTTCTCCACGTCTCCCTATCCCTTGTGGCTCTTAGTAGGTTTGCTCTTATTACACCTCGCAACCCCCGTTCCGTCATGCACCTGATCAGGCCCTGCAAATATGTTATCCGCTGCCTTCCTCTGTCTCTTTTTCCTTCTATCCGGCCAGTCAGTATCAGGTTCTTCAAGCTCTCCTTCCTTATTACATGTCCCAGGAACTTCAGTTGTCTCTTCTTGATGCTCAGTATTAATATTCTTTTTGTTGCCATTCTTTCCAACACCTCATCATTGCTTGCATGCTCAGTCCACGATATCCGCAGCATCCTTCCGTAGAACCACATTTCCGCTGCTTCAAGTTTTGTCCTCATTTTCGATTATATTATCCAGCATTCAATGCCGTATTGAAGAACTAATATCACATAGCAATCCAGCACTCTTTTCTTTGTTTTCTAGTGAAAATTTCCTGTGTGTTAGTACTTTACTTAGCTTCTGGAACGCGTCCTTTGCCATGCCAATTCGCCTTCGGATCTCTGTGTCGCACTTTCCATCTCTTGCTAGAACACTTCTTACGTACTTAAATTTTTGTACTTGATTGATTCTGGTATCCGCCACTTGTATTTGGCATTTTGGGTTGCACCTTTTGCTGATGACCATGCATTCAGTTTTCTTAAAGTTTATTTGTAGTCCTTTTTGTCACTCTCCACCGATACCTTCTGTAAGAGGTCTTGTCTGCTTTTACCAAAGTTAAATCTTTACTTTCTACGGACTTACTTCTTACACACTATAATCCGTCTTTTCTCATCATTGTGATTTCAGATTATGGTGTTGGAGACAGGATTTGCTACATTTTTCCTGATGGCAGTTAGAAAGCACATTGACACGCGCTGAAGGAAATTATGATGAAATTGAGAACGAAGCTTTTCATGGGATGCTTTACGGATATCATTTCTTCCTGTTCACATACCACAGACCACTGGTTAGTATTATTGGAACAAAAGAGATTTATACTGCTAATCGTTTACAATGATGGGCCACAATGCTCTTGGATTACGATTTTACAATCAATTACCACACAACTAACAAAATTCAATTAGTCATGCAGATGCCGTATTCGAACTTAGCTAGTTAATTACCTAGCTAGTTACAGGGCTACACTAAAGCATAAGTACCATACGTGATACACGCTTGGGCGATCATGTCTCGAAAGAGACATGACTGATTAAAGATTATCCCGCAGTAGGTTGCGGTAGACTGATTGCCGACCAAGGCTACAGAACCCAATCTATCCTATTATTTAACCCATAACTGGAGGGAAGAGACGGATTAATACCTTTCCCAAGGGTATTTGCGCGTAAGTGAATGCAAGGAATACGATTAGAATTCGAACTCGGCTCCTCGATTTCTCGTTCCAAGCCGATATCCAATGCACCACGACGCACATCCGCCGGACATTACACAGCCAATACCACAACATTCACAAAAATAAACACTACTATCACGGGACAGTAAAACACATATTTAGATCAGGTCAACAGGTTTTAGCAAAAGACTATCGGGATCAAACTGGGACGTGGTTCACGAGAACATATTAGGCGCCATGCCAGAAATGTCACCTACGTCGTCATCACACAATCTTCCGTCTGAGCTCAACAGAATTCACAAGCTACACAGAACAGTGATCCTACAGCTTAAGCTCTGAGCACGAAGAAATCAGTTCTTATTTTGCGTTCAGCCAACCGTCTACAAAGTCTAAAAAGGACGTGTCAGCAAATAAATAAAAAGGCGAGATGTTAGGGTCGACCATGAAATAAAATATATATATGATTAAATGGAAGTTACGTCCCGTAGGAATTTTAGAATCCACAATCAGAGATTTCAACACGGTTTCCAAAATACATTGCGATTGAGTCATAACGGACGGTGAATTTTCCAACCTCACCTTACACTCACACATACACGTACGTGTGTGTGCGAGTGTGTGTGTACATGTTTCGTTAAAAACGACCGACAAGGAAGATTTTATTATTTTTTATTTCATTTTTCCAGTATTCTTACGTTTCCACTTTACTAAAGATCAGTCAGTTAAGTGCCATACATGATACACGCTTTGGGCGATCATGTCTCGAAAGAGACATGACTGACTAGACAGAAGATTATCCCGCAGTACGTTGCCATTGCTTTCTGCGGTAGACTGGTTACCAGCCAAGGCTATAGAACCCAACCTCTCCTGTTATTTAACCCATAACTGGAGGGAAGACACGCATTAATACCTTTCCCAAGGGTATTTGCACGTAAGTGAATGCAATGAATTCAACTGTAATTCAAACTCGGCTTAACTGACTGATGTTTTATCATGTATATTTTTTAGCCCGAATTGTGTGTGTGTGTGTGTGTGTGTGTGTGTGTGTGTGTGTGTGTGTGTGTGTGTGTGTGTGTGTGTGTCTTTTCTAAAGAATTGATGTATGTCATTTTTAATCCCACATGTTTATCACTTCAAACGTTATTGTTTGACGGATTCTCGTATTGGAAACAGACACCCCAATTTCATTTTAAACACCGTATTGTGTCTATTGAGCTGCCTATTCGGTATGATGCATAGTGGAGTCTACGTAGAGAAAACACTTTTCATCATTGGTAATGACACTACCTTCGAAAGGTTTGGGATTTTTTTTTTTTTAATCATATCACCCCGAGCAAGGCGGTAACGCCACTGATGTGCAGGGGCTACGTAATAATGAAAAGATTGGAAAAGAGAAACCCGGAAACCACATCCTAAACAGGGAACAAGGGTGTTGCCTCTTAACCTGTTCAATAGTCATGGGTGGAGTGTGAACCGGGTGATAGTTTAGTCTATCTACTCCAATTAAGTCAACACTTTAATGACGAGCACAAGGCAAGACTTTGATGAAGCTTTAATTTGGACATTTTCCTAGTTCATGAAGGTTTTTAAGAGGTGATTCTCTAAGCGCCTCTTAGATGTGGCACAAGGCTAGAAGTATGTGGTACCTAGTGAGGATCACGTTCACTACTACTTCTAGCGAGAGAAGCTTGCTAACGATTACACCAGGTGAAGGCTTTTAAGAGTGAAACTTGTATTAAACTGTTTTAGTTATTCTTGTGACGTTTGCTTAAAACTTCTTCCAGTGACTGTTTGCAAAAGCTATTGACAAAACAACCGAATCGATAGAAATCTTCGAGACGATAATATCATGTGTAATCTTGACTGACCATTGTTGGCATATCTTGATAATTAAAGCTTCATTTCCACGGACAGAACGAACATTTCTCCCACTTCTATTGTCGAAAAACCCTTCTTAATGCATACAGCTTAGTTTTTGATATATATATTTTTTTTACTCATATCACCCCGAGCAAGGCGGTAACGCCACTGATGTGCAGGAGGCTACGTAAGAGTAAAAAGATTAGAAGAGAGAAGGCCGGAAACCACAGGGAACAACGGATGAGCCTCTACACTTGTTCAATAAACGCGGGTGGAGTGTGAACCGGGCGATCTTATATATTTGTTAAGGGTAAAATCGATACAAAACTTACCCACCCATAATGCAATCTACAAAAAAAGGAGTCCTGGGTATGACGGTAAACTGCATCCAGCAGCAAGGCCTCTAATTGGGAAGTTGTGAGGAGCATGGAACCACCTCTTAACTGCTATTGTTCCCAGGTCCACCCTGACCCAGGGTGGTAACACCTGTTAGGGTCTCAACTATGGGAAAATAGTTAACCCTCAAACTGGGGTCAAAACATTATGAAAGTAGAAAAATAAACTTTTATATAAATATATGCATAAAAATAGATTTTTATAGAAAAATATACATTATTGACGGAAAAAATTACTGCCATATTACATATTTGGAGAAAAAATAGTATTACCAGCAATACATTTTTTGATACAAAACTAGAAGATATCTTCAGTTTTCTAAAATAAAAAAATAAAATAAATTTTTCATCAAAATATGACTAAATCAACATTCTCACTATAACCAAACATTTAAAAAATACCTTAAAACCCCAAATTTTAGGCATTAAATAATCCACAGAGGTTGATATGCTATTAAACGGCATAAGGAGCGGAATAAACTAGCAAATAGAGAATGCCTTCGCCTAAGACGTTTGCTGTATTTACTAGCCTTCCCACGCAAGGCCAGATGTGACACATGGTCATTTTATAGTGGGTATTCCCGGCCATATAGCCGGGCCAAAAAAATGTCTGCCTATTTTTACAGAGTCGTGGTTCTACCCTTCGGCGGAACCACGACTGGGTTAGTGCTCTCTGCTCGGAAGCAGAGAGCGCCCTCTACCCGAAGGCAGAAAGCTGACAGTGTCATAGCGTCGTCAGGCGAGTGCCTAAGACGATTGCTGTATTTACTAGCCTTCCCACGCAAGGCCGGATGTGACACATGGTCATTTTATAGTGGGTATTCCCGGCCATATAGCCGGGCCAAAAAAATGTCTGTCTATTTTTGCCCAGTCGTGTCTCTACCCTTCGGCGGAACCACGACTGGGTTCATGCTCTCTGCTCGGAAGCAGAGAGCGCCCTCTACCCGAAGGCAGAAAGCTGACAGTGTCATAGCGTCGTCAGGCGAGTGCCTAAGACGATTGCTGTATTTACTAGCCTTCCCACGCAAGGCCGGATGTGACACATGGTCATTTTATAGTGGGTATTCCCGGCCATATAGCCGGGCCAAAAAAAATGTCTGTCTATTTTTGCCCAGTCGTGTCTCTACCCTTCGGCGGAACCACGACTGGGTTAGTGCTCTCGGCTCGGAAGCAGAGAGCGCCCTCTACCCGAAGGCAGAAAGCTGACAGTGTCATAGCGACGTCAGGCGAGTGCCTATGACGTTTGCGTTCTCTCGTGCCGCTTGTCACCGTCCTTTATAGTCTAGAGCATTCCATTCTCGGGGATGGCAGGATGTTCCACTATAACACTATGAAAGTATAAAAATAGGCGTTTATAGAAATATATACATAAAGATAGACTTTTGTGAAAAAATATACATTTTTGAAAGAAAACATTTTTACCAGCAATACGTTTTTCAATACAAAACTAGAAGACATCTTCAGATTTATGAAATAAAGGGAAAAGATAAAAAAAAACATTTTCATCAAAATCTGACCAAATCAACCTTCTGACTATAACTGAATATTAAAAAGAAATAACTTAAAATTCCACCTTTTTGGCATTAAATAACCCACAGAGGTTAATATGCCATTAAGCAAAACTCAAACAAAAGAGGAAAGAAAATAAAACATTAGAATGTAAAAATTAATGGTTATTTTGCAATAGGTATTGAAAAAATAACCTGAAAGTAATCATGTTAAAAGATAAGATAGAATATTCGCCAACACAAAAAATGTTGTGCCAAAAGGACGATTATTCCCTTGACACCGCTTTTACTCTATGCAGTAGGTACCTCCACTAAATCACGGAAATATTCTGCATAGTTACGTTTAAACTGAATTTTTAAAATAAAAAAAAATTCTTGAAACCTTTATTTTCGTTTTAATTGAAAGCTAAATGATGACATTTACTATTTCCAGTAAGCAAAATACTCTGGTTTATTTCAAACAGAAATTATATTGATTGGAATATAAAAGTTTGAGATTTTTTTTCAATTTTTGAATTTTGCCGCCATTTTTGAGGGATCGACACATTTGTAAAGTTAATTCAAGGTTTTAAAAATCTTGCAAAATATTATTACTAAGATTTTTAAAAAGTAATAATTTCAAAAATAATTTCATTCATTTGTGAATGTGTACTGAAAGATTCATTAAAATCCGATTTTTATTTAATTTTTACGAGAATTTCCAAATTAATGTATTTGTCAACGGAAAAAAGGGTGATGTCATCATTACGTTTTCCATTGGTTACTCTCTAACTCAAATCAAAACAAGATTTTCTGCCAAAATTTCGAACATGTTAGAAGGGATTAAAACATTTTAAAAAATAAGTAAAAATTACTTTTATGTTTCCTTTTAATAATAACATAGACACTTTGATGGAAAAAGTTCGTTTTTATTAAATTTGGGACCTTTTTTATTCATACTATGTTGTTTTTTAGCGATTTAATGGAGGTATTTAACAGTATTGGCTCCTTCGGCAATGTTTATTGTTTCAAAAAGCAAAATAGGGAATATAATCCGTTTATTCAAATTTTCTTTTTTTATAGTTTGTTGATTTTTTTTATAAAATTATGAATAAAAAGTTTCTTGTAGCTTTTATGAAATGGTAAATAATAAATATTACATTCTCGTTAGTTTAGATATTTTGATAATTTTGGAATGTTTTATATAATTTTCAAATAAATATATTTCCATTCAATTTTTTTTATTAAATGCGAAAGAATAAATATTGTATAGTATTTCATTCATAATTTCTTTATAATCTTCTAAATAAATATTGCAACGACACTCAAAATCGTGGAAACTAATAGCTGTTCCAAAGTGAGTAATCATCCTTCTAATGCAACTATTTTTTTAATTTAATCTCAATAAAAAAAAATTGCAAGAAGGCGAAACGATTAAATTAGCGTTGAAAAGTAGAATTTTGCGATATACCAGAAAAAAGAAGTTTCAACCCGCAAAGTGAACCCGAACGTTACGAGCAGAATAGGAACAGCACAACTACCCGGTATATTGTCGCCATTTTATATTTTAAATTTTGCAGATGCGCGTGGTTTGTTTTTGATTTTATCGAATGCACAGTATACTAGGTTCAGTTGGGCACCATCTGTGAGAAAAAAAGCTACAATTCAATAAATCCAGAAACTAAGAAACGGCATTGTGTAATGCTTAGTATTTGCGAGAGAAGCTTTAATACGATCATTTCAGAACAACCGTTGGTTTGTTGTTTTTCCCAAGAATATACCGAGAGTGTTGAAAATCAAATATCCAGTCAGTATGATGTTCGTTTGGCGTGATTCCTAGGGATGGAGAAGTTATGCCATCATTCATCTTCCCAGGGTATCAGACTCAACATGGAGTGCCTTGAGGAGCTAGTACTGCCCTGAATCAAGAAAGAAGCTGCAGGAAGACCCAATGTCTAGCAACAGAACTCTGCACCATGCGACGTAAGCAGGAGAACCCAGTCGTGGCTGTCAGATAATTTCTGTAATCCCACCACCTTACATCTGGCCACTTAACTCCCCAGACTGCAACACCCTTGATTATTATGTGAGAGGTGCAGTTCAGCTAGAGAACAACAAACCATTTTGTAACACTAACTCAAAGCAAGGATTATGGCAGCATTCACCGACTTAAACTAGGAGGCCATCCAGAAGAGTCCCAAGTCGTCTGGAGGGCGTGATTGAAGACAATGGCGATTTTATTGAATACATATACTCTCTAGTATTTCAAGATATTTTTTGTGTAATTTAATAAATATATCTGTTAAAATGACACGTCTGTGTTATTTTTATTTTTGCGCAATTTAGTTGAAACTTTATCAATCGTATTCTGTATATCTACTTATGAGTGTACTTACAACGAATACAAGTAGCGACGGATAATTGTTATGTATTTAGCCTGCTTGACCTTTATTTTTGTAGATTAAATTCTTCACTAAGTGTAAAATAATTCTAAACTTATGCTAAACTAAGCTTAGCTCAATAAATGACTCGCCACATATATATATATATATATATATATATATATATATATATATATGTGTGTGTGTGTGTGTGTGTGTGTGTGTGTTCTGAATTTGAAAAATACATCATTTAGATGCGGTTAGGGCGCATCATCAGTGATGATACCCTGGTTCATTGACGGTTTCGGTCCTTTACAAACATCATACTTTCTCCCCAGGTTGACCCAGCCAAGGTTGATCAGGCCCAGGCCTGTGTCCTAATCTCTGTTTGCTACGTTATTGGAATGTAAGATGTTTTTGGTTGAGGGAAAATATCTAGAATAAGGTCGTCCACAAATAAGTGAATGTCCAGTGATGATAATGTGTAAATGGTTTAAGTAAATATCCGGAAAAAAAAATAAAATAAAATAAAAAAATAAATAAATAAATTGATTTTCGTGATATTAATTTAAAGATGAATGGTTAAAATAGCTGAAAAAGAGAGAGAGACAGACAGACAGACAGACAGACAAAGATGGAAAAAATGCGAGAATCCGGGAACGTTTTGCTTAATGTGTAGATTTATTATTTTTTTTTTTTTTAATCATATCACCCCGAGCAAGGCGGTAACGCCACTGAAGCGCAGGGGGCTACGTAGAGTGAAAAGATTGGAAAAGAGAAAGCCGGAAACCACCTCCTAAACAAGGAACAAGGGGTGAGCCTCTTCACCTGTTCAATAGACGTGGGTGGAGTGTGAACCGGGCGATAGTTTAGTCTATCTACCCCAATTTAAAAAAAAAAGAAAAGAGTGAAAAGATTGGAAAAGAGAAAGCCGGAAACCACCTCCTAAACAAGGAACAAGGGATGAGCCTCTTCACCTCTTCAATAGACGTGGGTGGAGTGTGAACCGGGCGATAGTTTAGTCTATCTACTCCAATTGAAAAAATAAAAATAAAAAAATTAAATTAAAAAAAGAGTGAAAAGATTGGAAAAGAGAAAAACCGGAAACCACATCCTAAACAGGAAACAAGGGATGAGCCTCTTCACCTGCTCAATAGACGTGGGTGGAGTGTGATACTCAAATTTAAAAAAAAAAGAAAACAGTGAAAAGGTTGGAAAAGAGAAAGTCGGAAACCACCTCCTAAACAAAGAACAAGGGGTGAGCCACTTCACCTGTTCAATAGACGTGGGTGGAGTGTGAACCGGGCGATAGTTTAGTCTATCTACTCCAATTTTTAAAAAAATGAAGAAAACAGTGAAAAGATTGGAAAAGAGAAAGCCGGAAACCACATCCTAAGCAAGGAACAAGGGGTGAGCCTCTTCACCTGTATTTTTATTATTATTATTATTATTACTTGTTTTTTCTATCATACATTAAGTGTCCATAATGTTAGTAGTGTCCCTAGACGTGTTTCGAGTTAACTCTCTTCAGACGAATAAATTTGTGGCTTTAGATCTCGAGATCCGTTTGTCGTTCTGATGGCCGAAAATACTGTGTATATTTAGATAAGTGGTCAGTATAAAGGTCAGAAAGTTCATATGCGTGCGTGTTTGTTTGTTGATGATTTACATTGACTTAATTTTTAATTTTAATTTTTTTTGTTTTTGTTTTTTTTTTTTTGTTTTGAGAATCATTCACTTTTGATTTGCCAAAAATTTTTACACTGCATTACGAAATTTGATTTTGTCCTTTTTTCTTCAAATTTGTTTTCAGCGATTTTGATTCAGCTCTACAGGTCATCAAGTTGTGTTTGTTGTTTTTGGAATACAGAATTACTATTTTTTGCAATGGATCGCATTTTTTTTTTCTTTATTGATTCACGGCTTAAGATTTTTAATGAGTATTTCCTTGAGGATCTGTAAATTGCTTTTGTTGTTTTCTTGGCGTAGGATAGTTGTGTTATCAATCATTATATATCAATTCAACTGTCTCTTGGGAAAATGTATCCCCGACAAATATATATATATATATATATATATATATATATATATATGTTTGATTTACAACAACTACATCAACTATACGTCTTACAATACCCATGTCTGACCATTTCTCCATTTCTAGACATCTAATACAACATTCCTCTCTACATTCGCAAAATAAAAAATAATGATTGATAACACAACTATTCTATACCAAGAAAACAACAAAAGCAAACCACAGATCCTCGAGGCAATATTCATTCAAAATTTAGACGTCAATTAATAGAATCAGCTATGAATACTGTAGTAATGTTCTAAAATGTTTAAAAAGAATTGTCAACCGTTACATTTGAAGCAAGAAGAAAATGTACAGTAATTTTTAGCAACACATTTTTACAGTTTATTTTTTGTTACCACAACTCAAACCCCTGAAGATGATCTCGGAAAGAGATTGAAATTACTTAAGAACATCGTGAAATGAATAATAAAATCATCTGTCAAAGTTACGGCTCATTTCTTTCATTTTCAATTATAATAGGCGAAAGATTATCCGTGAGTATGAACGAATTTTATTAAAAATAAGCAGACACAATGTTTTCTTTTATATATATATATATATATATATATATATATATATATATATACATATATATATATATATATATATATATATTACATGTATATGTAAAAATAGCATTGTAATATATATATATATATATATATATATATATATATATATATATATATATATTACAATGCTATTACAATGTTTTATAAAAGCATAATATCACTACGCAAAACTTTTCATGTTTCAGAACAATACTGGTGATATGTTACAATTAATGGTGTAAATGATTTATATTTTACATATGAAATGAATTCATGGTTATTTAGAAAATTAGAGAGTGGTAGTTGGAGAAAATGCTTTCGGTGTGTCAATATTGTTCAATCAAAAATGAGAATTAAGCAACCATGGAGGTTTAATATTTGAGTTATTAAAGTGGGTTTTAATCTACGTGTTCTTACACTTTCTTGTAGTATATATATATATATATATTATACTTTGTAGTGTTTTAAAGGTTTGTGTCTCCTTCTTAAGAGAATCTATTTTATGTTTCAGCTTATGTGCGAAGATTTAGCCTAAGTCTGTAGAATCAGTCCTTCTATATGGCAGTGAATATTGGGAAATCTTATAGATGAAGAAGAGACTTGAATCAAAGGAATTTCTTTCTACAGAAAGATGCTGAGAATACCATAGACGGAACATGTGAGCAACGACAAAGTTTTAGATAAAATGAAAACGAAAACGACTTTTCTCTTTAATATCAGAAAGTGACAGTTGAAATAGATTATTTTGTAAATATGAAAACATTGCAGAATTTTTAAACATCTATTAAATCATTTATCTAAGTTCTTGACCTCCTAAAAATAGCTTCACAATAACGCAAGGTTAGACGAAATTTGGCTGAAAAGTTCATAGGATGACTACGAAGGAGTGAGGGCTAGAACTATAAAATGATGTATGCATTAATTTCATTTCTTATTTATAACTGCGTTGATTCTTTCCATATCTAAACTTATATAATAAATAGAACTGTGTGTGTGTGTGTATGTGTGTGCGTGTGTGTCTGTGTGTGTGTCTGTGTCCGTTACCTATAGACTCCGAAACGGCTGAACCAATCTTCTTGAAAATTTTCCCAGTTGTACTATAAGCGTCTGCGAGTGTTCTTAGCTAGGTTTTGTGTCGATACCCCCGATAAATATCGAAAATCGATAATCGAAAAAATCGGGTGAAAGAAGGAGTGGTCCGATTTTAATCAAATGTGATACACTAATAGACAAAGACATAAGAAACGATATTCAGAAGTTTCAAGGTTGCTGTTCTTACAATAGTGCAGAAAATTGATAATATATATATATATATATATATATATATATATATATATATATAAAAGGCAAGATGTTTGTGTGTGTGTCTGTTTATCTGCCTGTATGTCTGTATTTTTTTCAGCCCTTTTATTTTAGTTTTTGCTTCGGGTTTGGCTCTAAGTAGGTATAAGTTCTTAGTCTCAGCCATGATACCATTTACTCAGAGAACTTATTTAGCCTTCAACATTCAGTTTACGACGGAAAAAACTTCTTTGATATCGATACCAGGAAATCAAAATTCGACTTACATCCATTCATTTTTTTCTTTCAGTCTACGGTTTCGCTTTAACTGGAAACAACTATTGCTTTTTAGTCTTTCGTGCCAACGTCCAAAGAGTCTGAGCTCCAGGACCATGGATTAGTTTTAAAGCTTATATTACACCTGAGCAACGCCGGACTATACTGCTAGTAAGCTAATATCTGATTGTTCAAAGACTGTTCATCCTGTTGGCAATATTATTAGTAGCAGATGTGATGTCATCACCAGTGCGATACTGGTTCCTACCTAAGTGTTTTTCATACTGCAGAACAGAGTATAGCCGGGGTTCAAAACCACAGTCACGCACAGCAGCCATTGAATCCAAGGTCTTGTATACTGGAATATTATCTGGATGAAACAAAATACCTTCGTCAGTTTTTCCTGGGAATTTGGTCTTGATAGCCTTTCGTAATTGCCTCAGAAACTTGTCATTGTACTCTCCACTGATGGTATGGCCCTTTTGAAGATAGTCAGTAGACACAATGTCTTTTGCATACCCAAAAATTCAAATATTTTTCAATGAAGCGTTAGTTACATTATTAGATCCTATTCATACCATTAGCAAGGGCGTTAGTGTATAGATAACACTAATTTAAAGTTTGAAGATTCATTATATTTTCAGTTGTGGTTCAATGAATAACGACACGGAATGAAATATCGAAAACCGAGTTCGAATTCCAGTCGGGGTTGTTGCATTCACGTATGCACAAATATCCTCGAGAAAGGTATATACTCCATCTCCTCTTCCATCTATAGATTGAAGAGCGGGACTGACTACCACAGAAAGAAATGTTAAGCTACTGCAGGAAAATCTATGTCAAGTCAGTCATGAATCGAAAGAGAGACGATGAGTTAATTGACTGTCATTTTCAGCATAGTTAACCACTTGACCATCGGCACCTTGGTTAGCGTTAATAAATATATAAATCGTTATTTACAGTTAGTGTCGACTAAAACATCATTTTGCTTTTTCTTTTTTTTTTTTTTTTGGAGGGGTCTGTTCTGAACGCATTTATTTGTTTTGTAGTGAACAAAACAAGATCTAGATTAAAAATTCAAATGCTAATTATTGACTCATTGATTTTGTCAGAAATAAACGAATTTTCTCGAATTTACAAACTTTGCTTAACACACACAAAACTCGCGAAATTTCACACCTCTTTGTAAAATGTCTTTCGGCTAACAGAAAACTAGGGAATATCTAAAAACAAAATTCAAATAATCTTCAATTATCTGAAACAATTTTTTTACGGACTCTTTTCGCGAGCCGACCTGTAGTTTGTTCGTCGTCCAATGGAAAGGCCAAAATCACTTCCGGGAGTGAATTCCCAAATGACCTTTTCGAGCCCCACAAACGAAATAAAAGACTGAGCAAATTCGATGATGCCAGAGAGTAGAAGACGAGCGTAATTAACACGTATCCTTAAAAACTTCAAGCGATCGTTATCGTTTACCCGTCTGTCTCTTTTTATACTTGATAACCGAACGGAACCTTTTATAATTGAGTAAATACTTCAAAGACATTTCTACCCAAAGATAACGCTCATACATACATACATACATACATACATACAAGCTTGCATACATACATAAGTACGTACGTTCCTGCCTACATTCACACAAGTTACTACTACGAACTCTTGATACCCTTAACTTCTTAATACTGTTTTTCATTGAACGTTTAACTTGTACAAATTTATGTTATTCTTTTCTATTAATAAGTTTCTATTTAAACATACAAAAGGTATACTTATATTCTTCAGCAAATCCACCTGATAGTTCTGATGTTTACGAATAAACCTATAAGTGGTAGAGAGTTTGGTTATGTTTCCCACAGGCCAATTCAATAAAGAATTAATCATCTCCCTCTTCTACAGTTTCTATCCCTATTGATCTTGGAAATCAGCTCTACCTATAGATCATTCAGCCGCGAGACAAACTAATCTTTTTTTCTTTTTTTTTTTCAATCATTTCAACCCTAGCAAGTGGGTACAGCCACTAGTCCGCAGTGGATTACAGTGAAAGAAAAGAGTGAATACAGTGGGTAGCGAAGAAAGGACAAAAGATGAATGGGTTTTCAAGGAGTTTGAAGATGGCAGTTGACATTGCATTTAAAATTTTGGAGATTGTAGCTATTAGGGAAGCGAGAAATGGACTAATTTTACAGCACACACAGTCCAGCTGTTTCTTCTTCTATGTGCCGTGTCCCTTCAATACATAGGCGATCATGGCCCTCCACATCCTTTTATTCCTTGTCACTCCTAAAACCCTTCTTCTTCTTCTTCTTCTTCTTTGTGTCGTGTCTCTTCAGAACGTAGGCGATCATGGCCATCACCTCTCCCTATCTCTTGCGGCTCTTAAAACCCCTTCTCCTGCTATCACGCTCAACTTCCTCTCTGCCATGAATCTGCTCAAATATATCAGGCCTTGTTTTCCCTTGTCCCTCCTTCCCTCTATTCGCCACGAGTGCATCAGAATCTCCAAGCCCTGTTTCCTCACTACATGTCCAAGAAACGTCAACTGTATTTTCCTGTATTTTGTGAACAATGAAGGAAAGGCAGAAAGGAGAGGAAAGAAGAATGCGCACACAAGCCGTCAGCCTATCTGTTTCATCTATCACTTTAGAGATATGGACACATTCAGATAGCAAACTAGTTAGCGAGATAGCAAAAACGAAACTTCTAGACGTAGCTCTCATCGAGGAGTTTTGTTTTTACTATCTGTCTATCTATCGGTCTATCTGTCTATCTCAGTTTGTTCACGTCTATCTTACAGTCTGTTCTCTTCCTGTTTATATATGTTCATATGTGTCTGTCATAGTCTATCAGTCAGTTAAGTGCCATCCGTGATACACGCTTGGGCGATTATGTCTCGAAAGAGACATGACTGACTGGGCAGAAGATTATCCCGCAGTAGGTTGACATTGCTTTCTACAGTAGACTGGTTGCCGACCAAGGCTATAGAACCCAATATGTCCTGTTATTTAACCCATAACTGGAAGGAATAGACGGATTAATACCTTTCCCAAGGGTATTTGCGCGTAAGTGAATACAATGGATTCAACTGGAATTCGAACTCGGCTCCCGGTTTCTCGTTCCGAGCCGATATCCACTGTACCACAACGCACATCCACATAGTCTATATTTGTCCCTATTTCAGTCAGTTCACATTCACAATGTATATTTAGGCAGCAACCTTTCTTTTAAACATGTTTCGTTAAAACTATAATAGACACGGGCAATTTAATTTTCTATTTACTTTTTCCAGTATTCTTACATCATATACACTACCTGCCATAATTATTAGGTCACCCCAATTTTTTATTTTTTTTATTGTTGTTTTGTTTTTTAATTTTGTATTTAAAATAAATGTAACTAAGAAAATTAAATGAATTTTACATATAAGATACACACATAAAAGCAAAAGCCTCATGCATGCATCCTCACAAATTTTTAACTTCACATTATGAAGGTAGAAATAGAATATAAAAATGATATAAAAAATCTAAATGCTCACATCTAAATATTTATTAATACTATATATATATATATATATATATATATATATATATATGTATGTATGTATGTATGTATGTATGTATATATATATATATATATCCGAGTGAGTATAGAATGAGGAGAGAAAAAAGATAATTTTTTTTCCGTCCAAAATATTAATTTAAAACAGTGCTCAATATATGATGTATAGAGCAGTGAATATTTATTATAAATTATGTTTTAGAACATGTACATAATTTCTTCTATATATGTCATACATCATATGTTTATTTCAGTGTTTGGATTTAAACACTTCTTCAGGGGAAATAATTTCACACTTACACACCAAATTCCCCAAAAGTTTAACGATCAAAACGAGACATTCACTTAATTACCAATAACCCCAACCAACCCCCACGACAACAACGAACCAAATATAAACAGAGAATGATTCCAAACCTTTATTTCACCTGAAGAAGTGTTTAAATCCAAACACTGAAACAAACATATGATTGTAGGGAAGAGGACATATATAGAAGAAATTATGGTGTACATGTTCTAAAACATAAATTACAATATATATATATATATATATATATATATATATATATATGTGTGTGTGTGTGTGTGTGTGTGTGTGTGTGTGTGTGTGTGTGTGTGTGTGTGTGAAAAGTATATGTATATAATTATGAATATTTAAATTGTGTGTATTTTAGTAACATTTTTTCATTAATGCAGGTTTCATTGAATAATATAGACAAGTTTTGTCTATTAATTTTATGTAGGAACCGTTCATACCGTCTGATATACTTGATGGTGATGTCGTTGAAAGACAACAAAAAATCACAATAATTGTTGATTTTTTTATCGGGTCTAAGCTTTCGGCTCACATAAGCCATTATCAAAGAGTAAATATTAACACACAGTAAACATAGAACATTTAAGTTATTAACAATAAAGAGAATTGAATTAAAAATATAAGTCCATCCCTACCGTGGCGGATGGCCAACGACAGTGACAAAATAGTGGTGTTGTGGTCCCTGGTTTGATTACAGACATTTGCGTACGTTTTTGGAAATATCAAAATTGATTGTATTCAAACCAGGTTTAAATTGTTTTATGTAGATTGCTTCGAGGATTTTTAATTTCTGTTTGTTATTTTCTTGTTTAAGTATGTACGTGTTATCAACAAATATATATATATATATATATATATAAATATGCAATTTGTTATATATATTATATTGTTTACATATTATATATGCGTGGTACTTATTTAAAATCGCTCAATATCAGTGATAGAGCAGACATATTCATATAGATAGGTGTGAGTTTGTAACCCTGGGTTTCACGCTTTTGCAATCGTCAGACAAACTGATTAATTTTTTTTTAAATTTGGTTATATTCGTGTATTTTTGTGGAAGTGGGGGAAAATCTGTCGTCACGACAGACGCAGACATATATATATATATATATATATATATATATATATATGTGTGTGTGTGTGTGTGTGTGTGTGTGTGTGTGTGTGTGTGTGCGTGCGTGCGTGTGTGTGTGTGTGTGTGTGTGTGTGTGTGTGTGTGTGTGTGTGTGTGAATATTTGTGCATATGTGTGTGTGTGTATATATATGTGTGTGTGGGGGGGGGGGGAGGTAGCTAAATAACGATACCTATGGTTTAAAATGCTTTTAAAAAATGCAAAATTTCTTGAAGCTTTCATTTTAGGTTGAATTCCAATCCGATAGAATAACTTGTATATTTCATATATACAAAACATTCTGCTGTATTTCAAAAATAAATTAAATTGATTGAAATGTTGTATTTAGAAATGGCTAAAATCGGCAATATCTACAAATCTGTCCACACATATAATTCTCTTCAAAAATAATATATCCTTTTACCAAACTTTATTTGACGAAGATTGATATAATCTTTAATGTATCTGAATTCAAGCAAATATTGATTATATTTAGTTTAAATTGCTAAAAAAGCAGCATAGTATGAATAAAAAAGAACCTAAACTTAATAAAAACGAACATTTTTTTATCAAAATATTTATATTATTTTTAAGAAGAAATATCAAAGTATTTATTAATTATTTTTTTTTAAATTTTAATCCCTTCGAAATTTTGGTAAAATATTTTGTTTTGATTTATTTAGCGGGTAACCAAATCTTTACGAAAGTTTACAATGGAAAACGTAATATTACATAATTCTCTTTCTTTTTTTTTTTTTTCGATTACAAACACATTAATTTGGAAATTTTTGCAAAAATCAAATAATTGTCGAATTTTAATGAAACTTTCGGGACTTATTCACAAATTAATTATTTTTTTTAATTGCAATAATTTCTAAAGTTTCAGAAATATTTTTAAAATACTTTAAATATTTGTTGGGGTTAGTTTAAAAACTTATTAAGCGAAGATTATGTTTACTAATCGAAAATTAAAAAGTTTAATACAAATCGTCGTGCCTTCCTATTTTTAAAATATTTTTTGTTTTTTGTTTTTATTTGTATGGTTATTTCTATAAGTAAATTAAAAGATCATGTGTTTTTAGAGTTTCATCCCTTTACACCAACAGCAATTGTACAATTATGTTACTTGTGATCGTCATACTTGTAATTGCATGTCATCCTGTCAACACATTTTATATACGGTGGAAAAACGTTAGAAAGTTCAACTCTGTGATTAAGAAATAGTTTTATTCTAAATTTCATGCTATAAATAAGTAATACTTGTGTAAATCAGATTAATTTAACATTAAATTTGCTAATTTTTTAAAAAATCATGTGTCACAGATGCATATTTTATTTTTGCAAGATTTTTAAAACCGAGAATTAACTTTTGTTTCCAAATGTGTTGATCGCTCGAAAATGGCCAAAAATTTATAGATTTTTAAAAACTTGAAAAATTGCAGATTCCATTCAACAAAATTTCTGTTTGAAATTCACCAGAGTATTTTGCTTACTAGAAATAGTAAATTTAATCAATTAACTTTCAATTAAAACTAAAATAAAAGTTTCAAGAAAGCATTTTTTTATTTTTAAAAATGCAATTCAAAATTTGGAATGCGAAAATGAGTGAAGGTACATAGTTTAAAATATTACAGAAAAAATACATTTTCTTAACACGATGGTGGGTATTTTATGAGATGCTGACACATTTATCGATAACCTGATGTTTGCGAGATTTATGTAAGGGGTATATAACTGTAGTAGCATTACATGACTAATACAATGTAAACGGTGTTTTTTAGATATTTTTTAACTACATTTCTTCTCTATGTGCTGCGTTCTTGAGAGCGTAGGTGTTCATGGCTCTCCACAATTTCCTGTCCTTTGTATCACTTAATAAATTTTGTCTTTTGACTATTTCTTCTAAATTCTCGTTGCCGCTCACATATTCGGTCCATGATATCCTCAGTATCTTTATGTAGAACCGCATGTCTGCTGATTCTAGTCTCTTTTTCATCTACAGGAAGACAGATATTGCGGAACAGTTCCGCACTATTTTCTTTGTTTCTTTGTACTTTGCTTAGCATTTTGAATGCATTTTCGTCCATCCCAGTGCGTCTTAGGATTTTAGTGTCATACTTACCGTCTTCTGTGAGAAAAACTTCCCGATATATGTGGTTTCCGGCTTTCTCTTTTCCAATTTCTTTCACTCTTTTTTTTTCTTTCAATTGGAGTAGATAGACTAAACTATCGCCCGGTTCACACTCCACTCCACGTCTATTAAACAGGTGAAGAGGCTCATCCCTTGTTCCCTGTTTAGGATGTGGTTTCCGGCTTTCTTTTTTTTCCAATCTTTTCACTCTTTTTTTCTTTTCAATTGGAGTAGATAGACTAAACTATCGCCCTGGTTCACACTCCACCCACGTCTATTAAACAGGTGAAGAGGCTCATCCCTTGTTCCCTGTTTAGGATGTGGTTTCCGGCTTTCTCTTTTCCAATCTTTTTCACTCTTTTCTTCTTTTTTTTTCTTTTCAATTGGAGTAGATAGACTAAACTATCGCCCGGTTCACACTCCACCCACGTCTATTAAACAGGTGAAGAGGCTCATCCCTTGTTCCCTGTTTAGGATGTGGTTTCCGGCTTTCTTTTTTTCCAATCTTTTCACTCTTTTTTTTCTTTTCAATTGGAGTAGATAGACTAAACTATCGCCCGGTTCACACACCACCCACGTCTATTGAACAGGTGAAGAGGCTCATCCCTTGTTTCCTGTTTAGGATGTGATTTCCGGCTTTCTCTTTTCCAACCTTTTCATTCTTACGTAGCCCCCTGAACATCAGTGGCGTTACCGCCTTGATATAATTAAAAAAAAAACAATGATGCAAAATAATTTAAATTCGAATACTTTATTGCTGTTTCTTTGAGCGCGACAGCCGGATTAAATTTAATTTTCATTCACCAAGATTTGCCACTCAAGGCTACAGAACCCACTCTATCATGCTATTTTATCCATAGGAGAAGATATGGATTCATAACTTTAATGATTTAAGGCATTAGCACGTAAGTGAATGTAATGAATCCGACTGGAATTCGAACACTGCTTTCCGATTCCTCATTCCGTGCCGTTATCCATTACACAACTCCATATGACAATCTTAAGACAATAGTGACCATAATATATCTTACCATAGAAACAATTAAAAGCTTTTTTAATTAAAAAATTATCTTAGTTTTATTGGATTAATTTAACGTTATAATTACTATGGTTCGATTGTTTGATATAAGCGGCTGCACAGAAATTGATGTAGCTTTTGTTTTTTGTTGTTTTGTTTTTGTTTTGTTTTTTGTTTTTTGTTCTTTGTTCTTTTTTTTTTTTTTTTTTAACGTTTCCCCCCAAGCAAAGCAGTACAGTCACTGGTGCGCAGGGGGCTACATAAGAGAAGAGAGAAAGTTTAAGCAGAAGAAGAGTACAGAGAAAGACGAACCGGTTATAGAGGGTGTCAGAGAAAGGGCAAAAGAAGGACGGGAATACCGGTGTGAAGACAGTTGCGAGGGTAGAGTGAGAAAAGAGAAATAGCAAGATACACGGGGTGGTGGGGAACGGACGAGAGAAGGACTGGAGTCAAGTGCATAAGAAATGAGAATTGAAATTGTGCTTAAATCCTTGGACATCAAGCAAGTATACGGAAAGGAGTTCCATAGGCGGGAAGTGCGAGAAAAGAAGCTGTAGAAATAGAAGTCGTGTCTGCATTTGGTTGTTATCTTTAGGGTTTGTTTTTTGAGGGAGGTTGTTTTTTTTTTCCTTATCGAATCGAAAACTGAAGTTCGTACCTGTTCCATCTGACGTGCAAATCGATCGTCGCAACTGTGTAGGGGCGAAAGATCAATAGAGCCGTGCAGTAGCTGGTTTCCACCGAAGTTCTGCTCAGGATAGCTGGCGTTCGATTGTCGCAATTAGCGAACGATTGGAGCCCCCGTTCTTGGCCTTGACCTACTCTCGAACTCATAATGGATAGAATGGGTCGACCATCCCAAATACGGAGCCGCCCTCGCTTTCTACAATCTGTTTTATTGCAATAAATATATTACATTTGACGTGTCATTAGTCAAGGGAGGTGGTTGGATAACTCTCTATAAAATACTACCTGTGAAAATAGGTTTACTAACTTGGCATTGGTAATCTCTGCCTTAATAAGTTAATGATTTTAGTCTAGATTATGTAAGCGATTAATGTAGATTTAGAGATTGCCACCTCGCGTTAAATGGGGGTTTCATTAAATATCTTATTAACTTTGTAACCAAGTTTTATATACTAGAAATCGTTTAGCTAAGATGTGAAATACTTTGTGAATGTTATGAAAATTAAAAACCATGGTAATTTTGGAATTTTTCTCATATATTTATTTCTATGTAGCATAGTCAAGCACACGACGTTCCTTTTCGCACTAATACCATAGGAAAAGGTAGAAATACGTCTCTATTTTGTTTGGAAGCCTTACTGATTGGTTTTTCGATAGTTTTAAGGAAATAAGTGATTAATTAGTCGTCCTATGTGTTTTTGTAATTTCCAATGTCAGAATAGATACGATTTATAAAAAATACATTGTTCCTTTAGTATTTGTCTATAATTCTAACATGGGGTAGTATTTACATTATTTACATTGTTCGGACTGTTGACCTCATCTTTATTGCCATGTTTACGACGTTTCGGCCATTGTAAGCTCAGGCCTTCTTTGAACCGAACCCTTTATTTCGATCACTATAACTAATCAATATCTATATCCATTGGGTCATGTGTCCTTGAGGACATCAGTGTATGAATTTTGGGAACTTATAAGCCTGTCTAAGCAAACTTTCTTTTTTTTTTTTTACCAAAGCTTTTATTGCAAACTTTGAAATAAATGATTTTCTGTAGCACTGTAGAATGAATACAATATGGGAACCAGTAATAACTGATTCCCATATTGTATTTTCCCATATTGTATTCATTTCTATACTTGACCGGCTTAGGAGATATTTGTGGCCTAGCATATACGCCGATTCTTTAAGTTTATGTGGTTTTCAGTGGTGTTCTGTATTAATTATTTCAACTTCATCTTATAGGGGGTGCTGATCTTCTTTCTCGTTATATATATATATATATATATATATATATATATATATATATATATACATATATATATATATAGGCCTTGGTTAGTTCCAGTGACTTCACCCAAAAAGTTGCGAGTTCAATACCTGGCTACAGCAGTGGTAAACAAATAATTTAGAGGGCTGAGTTACAGAAAAATAACTACATGGTATTCGGAAGTGGCATCGCACATGAAACGAGAACAATCTACCCCAGTGATTGAAATAAACGGTTAATTTTCAAAAATTTTAGCACCTGAGGAAGGTCGGAACGTATAACGTCCAAAACGTCGTAAGCATGGCAATAAAAATTAAGACAACAGTCCGAACAAAGTAAATAATGCTAAAATTTAGGCACTAATGGTCATGTATAGATTTAGTGTATAGTGATGTAGAGATGTAATAGCTGTTTAGATGTACTAGTATATCTAAAAACGGAATGGAAGTGGCTGAATATTCCATTGCAAGTTTGATGGTGCTCTGAAAGTTGTTGATGTATTGACTGAAATGATGGAGAATGTTCTCACCATGTGTTCAAATACAGAATATATCTTCTATTTATCTGAGTGGAGAGGTTCTCGGTGGTATCTATCTAATCTTATTCATAAATGGAACTTTGTCGCTCTCTCTCTCTCTCTCTCTCTCTCTCTGTGTGTGTGTGGGTGTGGGTGGGTGGGTGGTTGTGTGTGTGTGGGTGTCCGTTACCTATAGACTCTGAAAAGGCTGAACCAATTTTCTTGAAAATTTACACAGTTGTACTATAAGCGTCTGCGAGTCTTTTTAGCTAGGTTTTGTGTCGAGGTACCCCTGATAAATATCGAACATCGATAATCGAAAAAATCGGGTTATAGAAGGAGTGGTCCGATTTTAATCAAATTTGACACACGCCTGCTCTGCGCTGCGGGTACTACGGCCATCCCCGCACACAGATGTCAATCGCTCTATTTCGTGTAACAACCTTTTTTTTTTCTCTTCTCTCTGTCTGCCTGCTCACACAAAGCAAATGTTTGTGTGTGTGGTTGGCGTCTGACTCGCGTCCGATCACGCCAACGAGTGGTAGACAGCCTCCCGTTCTTGTTTAGTGCGGTTGTTACTATTTTGTTGGTGGTTTTCAAAATTTAGAAACAAAAAAAAGTGTGCCGAACTCTTATGCAATATCAATCCTCTCATATGGCAGTGAATACGGAAGAATTCTCTAAAAGATGAAGAGACTTGAGGGAAAAGAAATGTAGTTCTAGACAAGGAAGCTGAGAATACCATGGACTAAACATGTGAGGAGGAAGTTTACAAAGGACGAGAAGTGGTGGCGAGCAAGTCGTTAAGTACACATCCTGAATGTCACATAAAAGAATTATAAATGCATATTCAGTATAGAGAGAGATAATGAGGTGGAAGAGAGTGAACATGAGATGATGAAGAGAGAAAGAGTGCGAGACAATAGTTCGTAACTTAAGCGGAAGGCGATAGTTAACCAAAGCTATATGCCGTTTTTTTTTTGTTTCTTTTGTTTTTGTTTTTTGTTTTTTTGTTGTTGTTATTTTTCATTGCAAGCGTTATTTCTGTTAATAATTGCTTTCTTTTGATGACACACCGGCTGAGTGTGGCGACCCTGTCTCATAACAGAACCCATTAAATTGAGCCTCAGTCCATGACAGTGCGTTCGGAAAGAAAGACACGTTTGTTTGATATCGATTAATGCTAAATAATTTAATCAAATTACGTAAAAGCGGAAAGAAAGGTCTACAAACGCAAAAGAACGTGTACCTGTGTTTCATAGACTACGCAAAGGCATTCGACAAAGTACGCCAAGACGAAATGTCGGGATCCTCGACATCTTCGGAAAAGACATTAGAATGATCAAAACCGATATTGGGTAGCAGACCACCTGTCTATTGACAGGAAACCAGTTCAGCAGAAAGACAAAGATAGAAAGGGGTGTAAGACAAGGATATGTCTTCTCACTAAATCTGTTCAACCTATCAGTCAGTTAAGTGCCATACGGGAAACACGCTTAGGCGATCATGTCTCGAAAGAGACATGACTGACTGGGCAGAAGATTATCCCCCAGTAGGCTGCCAAGGCTATAGAACCCAATCTGTCCTGTTATTTAACCCATAACTGGAAGGAAGAATCTAATTAATACCTTTCCCAAGGGTATTTGCGCGTAAGTGAATGCAATGAATCCAACTGGAATTCGAACTCGGCTCCCAGATTTCTTGTTCCTAGCTGAAATCCACTGTACCACAACGCACATCCTACGGCGAGGTAATTCTGGGATATCGAGAATTCCTGGCAGGATTCGTCATTGGTGGCCACAATTTTAACAATATAAGATACGCAGATAATACAGTGATGACAGCAGACACAGAAAGGGAAACGCAAGATACCCTACAGAATGTAGCTCAAGAAAGCTGAAAGAAAAGACTATATATAAATTACAAGGAAACTGGATCATTAATAAAAAGCGGGGCCCAAACTACATGTATTTAAGCAGTTACAGA
Source organism: Ascarosepion bandense (assembly GCA_037127315.1). Lineage (NCBI taxonomy): Eukaryota > Metazoa > Mollusca > Cephalopoda > Sepiida > Sepiidae > Ascarosepion > Ascarosepion bandense. The sequence goes on from JBBBDQ010001337.1 coordinate 3,956,020, forward strand.
AACTTAAATAGCTGGAAAGTGTTCTAACATAGAGTGGAATGTGTGACACTGAAATCCGAAGGGGCATTGGTATGGCCAAGGATGCATTCTAAAAGCTGAATAGAGTACCGAGAGAATGGAAAATTTCGCTGGAAACAAAGAAGAGGGCACTGAGTTGTTAAGTGATATAGAAGTGAATGCTAGATAATCTCATCAAGCATGAAGGAAAGACTTGAAACAACTGAAATATGGTTATACAGAAGGATGCTGAGGATACCACTGATCGAACATGTGAGCAATAATGAAGTTGTGGAGAAGATAGAAACGAAAAGGAAACTGATATTTAACATCAGTAATAGATAGATGAAGTTTCTGGGGCATGTAATGAGGAGGAAGGGCTTTGAGAATCTAACACTCACAGGGTGTATAGCGGGGAGGAATAGAGGGGAGGACAAAAGAATGCAACGCCTGACATGCTTGATGAACTTGAGCAAATGAAAGACGAAGCAGGGTTTGATAGGAGTAACAGGAGAAGGGATATTAAGAGCTAGAAAAGGAAAAAAAAGATGTGGGAGACCATTATTGCGTACGTCCTGAAGAGACAAGAATTTGATGGAAATGCCATATTTCAGTATTAAAACGAATTTTTAAAAGTGAAAAATCTTTCTTGAAACTTTTATTTTAGTTTTAATTTCAAGCTAGAGAATTTTCCCGCAGTAGTTTGCCATTAATTTCTGCGGTAGACCGGCTGCTAACCAAGGCTATAGAACCCAATTTGCCCTGCTATTCAATTCTTTTGCCCAGATCAGTCAGTTAATTGCCATACGTGATACACGATTGCGTGATCATGTCTCTTTAGATTCTTGACTGACTTGGGATATTTTCTTTTCTTTCTACAGTAGACTGATTGCTAACCAATGCTATAGAACCCAATCTGTTCTGCTATTCAATTCTTTTATCCAGATCAGTCAGTTAATTTCCATACGTGAAAAACGCTTAGGTAAATAAATATGGCTGAATGGGCAGAGGATTTTCTTGCAGTACGTTGTCATTACTTTCTGCGGTAGACTGGTTGCCAACCGATGCTATAGAACGCAATATGTTCTAATATTTAACCTATAGCTAAAGGGAGAAGAGACGGATTAATAATTTTAGCAAATGGTATTTGCGCGTAAGTGAATGCAACGAATTCAGCATAAGTAAGATATTTTGCTGTATTTCAAAATTAATTTAAATTAATTACATGTTATAGTTCTGAAATCGCTAAAACTCGCTGATTTTTTGCGCTTTTTCCGACTATCCATTGAAGCTATAGGTAGATGGTTAATATTTATTTATTCGGCCTTGTGTCATACATAACCGAACTCCCTCCAGCTTACAGATTTATTCAGAATTATCAGAAGGTTATCAGCAGGTTGGTGGTTGAGGATCAGTGGAAGAACAAAAATATACATTTGGTATGTTAAAATAGAAGTTTATTGATAGAAAAAAGTAACATGAATTGTAGAAGTTAATGTTTAATGAGAAATAAGTAATGAGTTAAGGGTATCAAGAGTTGTAGAAACGTTCGTAGTAGTAACTTGTTGGAAAGAGTTTATGTATACGTATGTGTAAGTATGTATGAGCCTTTGTTAGTAGAAGTGTCTTTGAAGTATTTGCTTGATTTTAAAATGTCCGTTTGTACTAGATAGTATAAGATAAGGTACATGGGAATGTTGAGAATGGAAAACTAAAAGGAATCAGCACAGGAGAAAGAAGAAGATAGAGAACGAATATCCGACGCGACCTTACGTCCGGTCGACTTGAAGTTTCTCTCATTAAATTTTAGTTTGTCGTCTCTCTCGCTGTTAATAGCCATTTAGTTTTTTTTTGTTTTTTTTGTTTTTTTTTTGCTCTGGATTGGTAATTCTTCTCAGTCTTGCAAATCGCTTCCATTTATCAGAAAATCAATTTACCATCTACTCGTGAAATCAGACTTCAGCCTTTTCTTTCGGCACGTGCTCAATCCTTGTTCTTTTTGGCAAAACCAGGATTTCATACGTCATTGCGAATTTTTGTAAAAGTGAAGAAGAAAATTGCTTTTAATTCTTAATTTCCTATCCACAACACCATCACCACAATGTAATTTCATTCTCTTTAATGAAACATCTTTCAAAAATAAAATATACTTTCTGAAACTTTACTTTAGGAATATTATCTGATTTAAAGTTTAATTATTCGGATTTGAAGCAAATATTACTTTGTTTTTATTTTTAATTCGTTTAATCATTATTCTTATAAATACTCGAATTTGGGTAAATGCTCTGATTTTATTATTATTATTATTATTATTATTATTATTATTATAATTAAACAGTATATTTATTTACTTATACTGGCCTGAATGATCGAGAAATCTTTTTGGGAAAATATGCTTTCTCTGGCATGATATTGTCCTCACAAGATTTCTCGATTATTCGATCCAGTAGATGTAAGTAAAAATACTGATTAATTATAAAAAACAAAGCATCTACCCAAATACGAGTATCCATTAAAATTTATTGGTTTCACAGTAAAAGGGTGTGACCTAGTTGCTAATCTTGTGGCTCGAGTAAATTTATATATAGGAGGCACCAGTGAGCTAAGTTCATCGGAGCAGAAGCCGTGAAAGTATTTGTAGAAGAGACACAGGGAAGCCACATTGCGCCGTTAACAATGTGAGTGTATCTGAGCTGCCAAGTCGGGATCGATCACATCACAGATTCTCCGTTGAATTTTGTCAAGATGGATAGCAGGAGCACTAGATCAGAAATGGCAGCAGTATTCAATGTTTATGTTTAAAATATCGGAGAAGTGAATTTTTTACCACGGTGGTATGTGTTTTTATAGGGTTTTGAAAATTTTTCCAATAGACCTATGTTAAAGAATTTTTTTTAAGGGGAACATACCTATAACAATTACTTGAGGAATATACTGTGAACGCATTTTTGACATAATTTTTTAACTCTACAATAATCTTTAAAAATAACTTTAAATGACGCTCGTGCCTTCAGTTAATGTCAAGAGTGGACATCCTTATTTACAAAAATCTACACGTTTATGCATACATAAAATAAATTCAAAATTCTTTTTAAAATATTGAGGATTAAAGAATACTTTTTCCATTTGCGATTAGAAAATACATTCTTAATTTAATAATAATACAACTTGGCCGCTGCAAATTAAAAGACAATTTTAAGATATATAAAAATGTATGAAATATAATTAAATTTTTCTTTTAAATTTTAAAAATTCGTTTGAAAATACATTATTTATCGAAAACAAAATTTAATATAATTGTGCTCTAATATATCTTATTAATAAAATGCGATGAAAAACTTTTCGAATTAAATAAGGTGTTTATTTTATTTCATTTTTATTGTTCTACAATTCAGAGAAGATATAAATGAACTTGTTTATTGGTAAATGAACAATTAATAAAACATTCAGTCAGTCAGTTAAGTGCCATAGTGATACACGCATTGGGCGATCATGTTCCGAAAGAGACATGACTGACTGGGCAGAAGATTATTCCGCAGTAGGTTGCTATTGCTTTCTGCGATAGACTGGTTGCCAACCAAGGCTATAGAACCCGATCTGTCTTATTATTTAAGCCATAATCAGAGGGAAGAGACGGGTTAATACTTTTCTCAAGGGTATTTGTGCGGAAGTGAATGCAAAGAATTCAACTTGAATTCGAACTCGTCACCTCTATTTATCGTTCCGAGTCGATATCCACTGCACCACAATTCCCATCCCGTGTATAACATTCACTTTCCATTTAAAAAAAACAGTTAGAATAGCTTAGTTGTTGAGAGGATTTTGCATGATGATTGCATTTTACTTTTGATTTAGCAAAAAATGAGTCTTTTCTTTTTCTTTTTTTTTTACTTTTTTCTTTTTTTTTTTTGTACCTTGAACAGAATTTCGTTTGTCACTTCTATACATAACCGTCCAGACAAGCAATGCACTTTATCATATTCATAAATGAGTTGCATGATTCACATTTTAATTCCCCACTCGTGTGATAAGCATCACAAGTTATTTTCAACACCTAAATTTTACAAAGATTTTTTTTTTAATAAAAAAGAATTCTGAAGCTTTCTTTTTAACATTAATTGAAAGCTAAATGATTAAAATTACTACTTCCAGCAAGAAAAATAATCTAGTTTATTTCAACTAGAAATTATATTGATTTTAATAGCTTTTGTTTTGTTTTGTTTTTGTTTTTGGTTTTGGTTTTTTGGTTTTTGTTGTTTTTTTTGTTTTTTTTTGTTTTTGTTTTTTTTTTTTGTTTTTTTTTTGGTTTCATTGAAATCATTTACATTCGCCATTTTGACACGATTCTAAACAAAAGTTCATTCTCGGTTTTTAAAAATTTGCAAAATTAAAATATTTGTGATACGTTATTAAGGAAAATTTGCTAATTCAAAGTTAAATTAATCCAAGTTAAAACAAATATTACAGCATAAAATGTAATATAAAATCATTTCTTAACCACGGAGTCTTGTTTCCTGACTTGTTGGTTGATTTATTGGCAGCCCAATCAAAAGCTAAGTATGATGGAACAGAATTGACATAACTTGACGAATTTTAAATGTTTTCTTTTATTAGTTTTAAGGTGAGAACAACCCTTAAAACGTAACTTTTAAATGATAAATTTTTGTATGAACCGCCATACTTACAAAAATATACACTAAAAATTATTTTAAAAACCTTGTTGCAAAATGGTGTGTATTAAGATTTTCAATTTTTGATTGTAAATATAAGTTTCAGTTAATAAAAATATCACCTAAATTGATGCAGAATTTAAAAAGATTTATATATTATAAATTATTATAATTAAATTTTATAAATGAAAACAATTCTTGTAAAAATTCATTATTCATCGATTCTTTTTCTTAAGACATTAGAGTCTTTCATAAATCTTACTTATAATGCATTTAAAAGCCTTTCTAATTAAATAATGTCATAGTTATATTGCATTGTTTATTTTACGATTTGGAGCAGATTTTGGGGGTGGGGGGAATGATTTACATTCTCTAAGGAGTCCTGCTTTTAAATAATATAAGTTTTCGGATGAAAATTTAATATATCGAAATTTTATGAAACTAGCAGTATAGCCCGGCGTTGCTCGGGTGTAATGAAAGCTTTAAAACTAATCCATGGTCCTGGAGTTCAGACTATTTGGACGTTGGCATGAAAGACTAAAAAGCAATAGTTGTTTCCAGTTAAAGCGAAACCGTAGACTGAAAGAAAAATGAATGGATGTAAGTCAAATTTTGATTTCCTGGTATCGATATCACATTTTCTGCACTATTGTAAGAACTGCAACCTTGAAACTTCTGAATATCGTTTCTTATATCTTTGTCTATTAGTGCTTCAAATTTGATTAAAATCGGACCACTCCTTCTATAACACGATTTTTTCGATTATCGATTTTCGATATTTATCGAGGGTACCTTGACACAAAACCTAGCTAAGAAACCTCGCAGACGCTTATAGTATAACTGCGTAAATTTTCAAGAAAATCAGTTCAACCGTTTCGGAGTCTATAGGTAACGGATAGACACACACACACAGACACACAGACAAAGTTCCATTTATAAATAAGTTTAGATTAAGTAGGGTGTAACATGTAAAACAAAATATTTTTACTAATATTTTCTAAAATACAAATTTTTAAATTAACTTAATTCATTTGTGAATAATTTCTGAAAGCTTCATTAAAATCCGACAATTGTTTGATTTTTGCAAGAATTTCCAAATCAATGTGTTTTTCACCGGAAAAAAAAGTCCTAAACTTTCTAATCGTACATATTAAGTCGACCACTAACGCAATCAAAAACAAGATTTTTAACCAAACTTTTGAACGTGCTCGAAAGGATTAGAAAATTTAATAAAAAATAACTTGGTCTTTCGTCTTAATAATAACATAAATATTTTGACGACAAAACATTGTTTTTATCAATTCTAAGGCCTTTTCCATCAAGGAGTGTATCTAGATTTGTTCTTCATCCAAGCAATCCCTGGTCAGCTGTCCTCCTCAAGTAATGGATTCTCAATCTTCATAAACGTAGATCTATCCATTCTGAGAATTCCTGAATATCTGAATTAATAAATTGAAAGCAGTGTATTGATCTTTAAAGTTACTTTTTTATCAAAATGTTCACGTCTAGAACAGCGAACCCGATATTTCTCATGTCTAGAAAACGTATCTAATTATCGTCTTGTAAAGAATAAAGTCTACCGTGAGTGGGTTCGCTAATCTTAATAAAATCCGAATATTTGGATGTACTTTGGGCAATAGGTTTTATAATCTGGTGCACTTAGTGAGGATCAACCTGACGACAGAAGTGCATGTCTGCGAGATTGGTATGCTAATATAAACTACATGACGGCGAGTGCAGGCGTTCTCATAGTTTTTAGTTTTTTACTTTATATTATTTTTTTTTCTTTCCTTTGTCAACGCTGGGAGCAAGGAAAGGAAAATATGGCGTCTGAATGGATGTGAGTGCTTTACAAGGTCAATCCGCCCTCCCCAAAATTTAAAAACGAACGCCGACAAGGTCAAACATGTGATTCTAAAAACAGCAGTCGTGGAAGCAGACGCAGAGAGGCCCTCCGCTACTAAATACAGTAAAACTGTCCCGACCCTCAACGATTACTCCCTCTACGCAACCACTTCACCAGATCACAGCATGACCGAGATTTTTTCTCCCCACCTCACACTACTTTTCTTCTCTTTCTCTTCACCCCCGCAATTATTTGTTCAAACAAGGCCAGTATGACTTCCGCCTTGCAAACCGTTACTTTGCAGCCATACAACAAATTGGCGTATTTTCTAATGGTATGTCTTTTCAGGATGTAGGTAGTTATGGCTCTCCGTAGCTTCCCTTACATTTATGTCTATCAATGACTTACTTGTTAAGTAACGTAGCTCACCTGTGCCTTTTGTATAAATACATTACTTAGGTAATTACTCTGAGAAACTTTCTGTTATGGACAGTCAGTTAGATGCCATACGTGATACACGCTTTGGGCGATCATGTCTCGAAAGAGAGAGATGACTGACTGAGCAGAAAATTATCCCGCAGTCGGTTGCCATTAATTTCTGCGGTAGACTGGTTGCCAGCCAAGGCTACAGAATCCAACTTGTCCTATTATTTAACCCATGACTGGAGGGAAGAAACGGACTAATATCTTTCCCAAGGGTATTTGTGCGTAAGTGAATTCTGTGGTACCTCGGCGTTATGAATTTAAGCGCAGTGCTAGATTGGCCGCAAGGTCTCATCGTTTCATACTTGAAATGGCTAGTTATAGGTACCTACACTCCATTTTCGATGCCTAAGCTTTAAGTTGAATTTTTTAAAATAAAAACCTTTTTCTTGAAAATTTAATTTTAGCTTAATTGAAAGCTAAATGATTAAATTTACTATTTCTACTAAGCAAAATACTCTAGTCTGTTTCAAACAGAAATTATATTATTTGGAATCTAAAATCTTGAGCTACTTCTTTTATAATGTTCAATTTTTCGGCCATTTTTTGAGCGATAGACATATTTGTAAACAAAAGTTAATGCTCGATTTTAAAAATCTTGCAGAACTAAAATATACATCTTTTACTCCTTATTTATGGAAAATTAGCAAATACAGAGTTAATTTAATCTGATTTGAAACAAATATTGCTTGTTTATAGCATGAAACTTAGAATAAAAGTATTTTTAATCACAAAAGTCTGACTCGTTGACCTTTAGCCGATAACAGCACCTGGAAGTATGGTGACCAAAAGTAGATATAACCCAGTTTAACATTTTGTAAGAACAACCCTTGAAACATATGACCTTTTAATAATAAGTCTCTTATAAGTTTCCATAGTAAAAAAAAAATGTGCAGTTTAACATAACACAAATTAGAAGTTATTTTAAAAATCTTAATTGTAGATGATTTGTATTGAGCTTACGAATTTTCGATTTGTAAATAAAGTCTCTTTTTAATTAATCAATAAACGAAGACACTGAGTAATGGAAGAATTTTTAAAAAGATGTTTGAAACTTTAATTTGCAAAGAAAAAAATGAAACCAATTCTTATTAAAAATTCATTATTCATCGAAGTTTTTTTCTTCTTCCGAATATAATATACTAAAATTATATCATTTAAAAATTTATTCACATTAAAATAGCGTAGCTTTAATCCATTTTTGATTTTACGATTCGGAGCAAATCTTCGGAAAACTGGTTTTTTAATTAAAAAAAGATTACATGATGTACATTTGTCAATGGGTCCTGCATTTAACTAATACATAAAAAAATAGATAATGTATTTCTAGAAGTGTTATGCAATTAATTGAATTGGGTGGTTAACAGATGGAAAAAAAAATATTTTTAGCAAGATTTCTAAAAGTAATAATTGCATAAATAATTTAATTCATTTGTGAATAAGACCTGAAAGTTTCATTAAAAACAGACAATTGATTTTTGCAAGAATTTTCAACGCCAAAAAACGACTTTTCCTTAATAGTCACTTAACGTAACTTGGCGTGAATCACTGACCGAAAACAAAAAACAAAAAAAAAAGAAAACATTTTAATTGAAATTTCAAACATTTTAGAAAGGATTACAATTTTTTTTTTTAAATGACAACAAAATTTAATTTTTCCTCTTAGCAATAGCATAAACATTTTGATGATAAAACTTTGTTTTTATTAAGTTTGAGCAATTTTAACATCATGATATGCCGTTTTTTCGGCAACTGAGTGGAGGTACCTACTAGATGTAACCGTAAATTTTATGCTGACAGTTTTTCTTTATATTTTTTCTTGTTTTTTTTTGTTTTGTTTTTTGTTTGATTGTGTGTTTGTTTTTTGTTTTGTTTTGTTTTTGTTTTGTTTTTTTTTTGTTTTTCGTTTTGTTTTTCGTTTTGTTTTGTCTTTTGCATTTTTTTTCTCTCACAATTCTTGTTTCTAAAATTCACTTCCGGCTTCTTGCTTACCAGTCAACTTTGATCTTCAAAAATTTGGATGAAATATCAGTCTCTGTGTATATTGATTTTATATATATTGATTGATTGATTGATTGATCACTTAGATTAGAGCAGTACACATTTGTACTAAAAAGTAGTCAATACAATTATATTGTAGAACTTTTGAATATTTTACATTTGTAAACGAGTTATTACGCGACCCAGATTTCTACCATGAGTGGTATCTTCAGGCGATTTGCAATAACTGATTTTATCGTTTACGGTTTTCTTTAAGAACGCTCACGTAACGGTGTTTTTTTTTTTTTGGGGGGGGGGGGGGGAATTTTTGAACACATAATTCTTAAAATTACAAGGAATGATGGCGTTTTCATACATAGTTGTGTAAACCTAAGACACCACTTGTGGTAGAAACCTGAGTCGCGTAATAACTTGTCTACAAATGGAATATATATATATATATATATAGTTATCCGCAGACAGATCTGTTTCGCTGTATCACAGCTCATCAGTACGGTTAGACTCCGATTGCTTTTAACCCAGGATTGAAACCGGACCGAATTGACGTCAGTCGGCGATTCTACCTCTGGGCTATGGGCGTTCGGTAGGAGAAGGCAGACTTTTTAGCATGTATATTGTCATTATACCCGCCCAATAGCCAGAGTGCTCTAATCCATTACTGAATGAGCGATGCATACATGTCAGAGTAGCTACTGTTTTTCAAGGTCTACCATTCTTCCAGAGTGCTCAATCAGGGCGTGAGAGAATAATTAATATATATATATATATATATACACCAAAAAATACTTATTAATTTCATATAACCAATGATGAAACGTTATAATTTATTGTGATTTAAGAAATTGCGCGTTCAAGAATTCACCGTTCCGTGAGCGTTCAAAAAAATCACCATTACGTGAGCGTTCTTAAAAAGAAAAAAAAAACGGCAAACGGTAAGAGCAGTTACTGCAAATCGCATGAAGACGCCACATGGTAGAAACATAGGTCACGTTTACAAATGAAGAATATATATATATATATATATATATATATATATATATATATATATATATACATTGTGTGTGTATTTTGGCAGCATCTTTTCATTAATACAGGTTTCATTGAATAATATAGACAAGTTCTGTCTATTTATTTTGTGTAAGATTCGTTCGTATGATCTGAGCTTTCGGCTTGCATAAGCCATTATCAAAGGATGAACATTTAATGTTCAGTGAACATAGAACATTTAAATTATTATTAACAGAGTGGAGTTATACAGAGAAAATTAGACAGGTCCATTTTTTGTGTCGCACATGGCTGTAGGCCGAGAAGGAATGGTGGAAGTGGGTTTTTGTTCAATTGAGTGTATTGTGGCATGAGGAATTGGTCTGGGTACTGCTGCTACTATGGTGTAGGGGGTAAGTATAATAACTATGACCTCTCCCGTCGATTATAGGCATTGATAATGGCTTATGTAAGCCGAAAGCTCAGACCTGATAAAAAAATCAACAATTATTGCGATTTCTTGTCGTCCTTCCATGACAACACTATCAAGCTAATCAGATCATAATAACGGATCTTACACAAAATGTAATATAACAATCTGGCCCCACCCGAGGAAGGCTGATGCAAGCGAGGGTGTTTCCGGTCGTTGAAAGGAACGGATGTCGTTTGACCTTATTTCCGGCAACAGCGGAAATAACTACAGAGGCAAACAGAACAGGTGTCTCTGAGAATTACGTGAGAGTGCGTGGGCGAGGCAAAACCGGAAGAAAAAGTCCCGGTTCTGGAAGATTATAAAAAGACCTCGGCACACGGATTCGCCAGTAGAGGAGCAACAGAGATCGGCCGGTGAAGAGAGAGACACAACAGATAAGACTACACTCCCGTCAACCCATTAGAAGCGCGCTCTCTCAATTCTCTGTTCCCTATGCTACACGGTTCATCGTCATTAACAAAAATATAACTTTATATTTTTATATATATGCGTGTTTGTTGTTTGTCGATATATAACAGACGCATAATTTATATAAAAATATAAAGTTATATTTTTATTAATGACGATGAACCGTGTAGCATAGGGAACAGGGAATTGAGAGAGCGCGCTTCTAATGGGTTGACGGGAGTGTAGTCTTATCTGTTGTGTCTCTCTTCACCGGCCGATCTCTGTTGCTCCTCTACTGGCGAATCCGTGTGCCGAGGTCTTTTTATAATCTTCCAGAACCGGGACTTTTTCTTCCGGTTTTGCCTCGCCCACGCACTCCCACGTAATTCTCAGAGACACCTGTTCTGTTTGCCTCTGTAGTTATTTCCGCTGCTGCCGGAAATAAGGTCAAACGACATCCGTTCCTTTCAACGACCGGAAACACCCTCGCTTGCATCAGCCTTCCTCGGGTGGGGCCAGATTGTTATATTACAAAAATAAATAGACAGAACTTGTCTATATTATTCAATGAAACCTGTATTAATATATATATATATATATATATATATACACACACATATATTAATGCATATACATATTATCCTACGTTAAAAGTGCAACTCGTAGATTCAAGCATTTCAAGTGCATATTATGAACTGATTTTTTTCGATTTGAATTATTATTGTAGACATTAGCGTTCCTTAAGTTAAGGTCATTATAAATTGTCAATAGAATTTGCGCATATTTTATTTACTAAATGTATAATTTAATTAGGTTTATACCGAAACCCAAAAATTGAATAGGAAACTAAAATCGTGCGAGAGAAAAAAAAAATATATATATATATTATTTCCCGGTCCGATTATTATTAATCGTTCGTTTAAGGAGACGTCGTGAGTTTGTTTATATTGGGGACGAAGCATTCTAATGGGCGAATAAAAAATAATTTGAAAAATAGAAATTAAAAACCGAAAGAATTAAAAAGAATTAAAAAGAATATATGATAGAAAAAAGAAGAAATAAAAATAATTAAAAAATATAGAAACAGTAAAATTAAGATAAATACTCACACGTACGCACGCATCTATGCATAAACACACAACATACGAGTGAATGGACGGTTTTTTTTATTATTTGAATTATTATTCTAGGTATTAGCGTTGCTATTATTCTAAGTATTAGCGTTGCTATTATTCTAGGTATTAGCGTTGCTATTATTCTAAGTATTAGTGTTGCTATTATTCTAGGTATTAGCGTTGCTATTATTCTAAGTATTAGCGTTGCTATTATTCTAGGTATTAGCATTGCTATTATTCTAAGTATTAGCGTTGCTATTATTCTAGGTATTAGCGTTGCTATTATTCTAGGCATTAGCGTTGCTATTGCTCTAAGTATTAGTGTTGCTATTATTCTAGATATTAGCGTTGCTATTATTCTAGGTATTAGCGTTGCTATTATTCTAAGTATTAGCGTTGCTATTATTCTAGGTATTAGCGTTGCTATTATTCTAAGTATTAGTGTTGCTATTATTCTAGGTATTAGCGTTGCTATTATTCTAAGTATTAGCGTTGCTATTATTCTAGGTATTAGCATTGCTATTATTCTAAGTATTAGCGTTGCTATTATTCTAGGTATTAGCGTTGCTATTATTCTAGGCATTAGCGTTGCTATTGCTCTAAGTATTAGTGTTGCTATTATTCTAGATATTAGCGTTGCTATTATTCTAGGTATTAGCGTTGCTATTATTCTAAGTATTAGCGTTGCTATTATTCTAGGTATTAGCGTTGCTATTATTCTACGTATTAGTGTTGCTATTATTCTAGGTATTAGCGTTGCTATTATTCTAGGCATTAGCGTTGCTATTGCTCTAAGTATTAGTGTTGCTATTATTCTAGATATTAGCGTTGCTATTATTCTAGGTATTAGCGTTGCTATTATTCTAAGTATTAGCGTTGCTATTATTCTAGGTATTAGCGTTGCTATTATTCTACGTATTAGTGTTGCTATTATTCTAGGTATTAGTGTTGCTATTATTCTAAGTATTAGCGTTGCTATTATTCTAAGTATTAGTGTTGCTATTATTCTAGGTATTAGCGTTGCTATTATTCTAGGTATTAGCGTTGCTATTACTCTAGGTATTAGCGTTGCTATTATTCTAAGTATTAGCGTTGCTATTATTTTAAGTATTAGCGTTGCTATTATTTTAGGTATTATCGTTGCTATTATTCTAGCTATTAGCGTTGCTATTATTCTAAGTATTAGCGTTGCTATTATTTTAGGTATTAGCGTTGCTATTATTCTAGGTATTAGCGTTGCTATTATTCTAGGTATTAGCGTTGCTATTATTCTAAGTATTAGCGTTGCTATTATTCTAAGTATTTGCGTTGCTATTATTCTAGGTATTAGTGTTGCTATTATTCTAAGTATTAGTGTTGCCATTATTCTAGGTATTAGCGTTGCTATTATTCTAGGTATTAGCGTTGCTATTATTCTAGGTATTAGCGTTGCTATTATTCTACGTATTAGCGTTATGAATTAAAAATCGAGTGAAATGAATAATAAAATCATCTGTCAAAGTTACAGCTCATTTCTGACATCTTTTAATTATAATTCGCAAAAGATTATCAGTGAGTATGAACGGATTATATTAAAAATAAGCAGACACAATGTTCGCAATTTATTTATTCTAGCAAACACACACACACATACACACATACACATACATACACACACACACACACATATATATATATATGTACAGAGAGAGAGAGGAGGGAGAGAAAGAAAGCGTTAATGGATAAAAAGGGAACCTCGAGGTAGTGTAATGGTTAACAAGCTTGCCTCGATAGATTCATTACAATTGAGTGCTGTGTTCCACCCATAAAACACCTTCCTTCAGGTTTGGAGGGTGGGCGCAAGTCTAACAACCCTGCCCCATAAAAAAGAGTTTGTTACGGTGACAGCAAATGCTGCCTTAAACACTATTGAGTGTAACAGATGAGGATGAATGGATAAAAAGTTAAAAGGAAAGGTGAAAAAAAAAGTAGGAAAAGACAGAGAATATGAAAAATATAAAAGAAATTTTAGGGCTATATGGTGTCTAAGTATTTAATTAGGAATTTGTTTCTATGTCTTCATAGGGCCATTAATTCATTTCTTTGTTCAGTATCTTAGGTATATTTAGGTGTTTTAATATTATAAGTTTTTCTAAAAGGCAGAAGATTCATCTATTTCTTATTATATTGTAAGATTTGGCTTTCGCAGTTAATTCCCAGGTAATAGTTTGGTTTTCTGTTATTTTATAAAAAAAAAACAAAGATATTTGGAGAGGGCAGTACTTGTATTAAAAGTCAATTTATAATTATTGAATCTTGATTACCATTGACCGTTTTTTGATCTAAAGTAGAACATAGTATCACCATCAGAAGGTATACTAGCTTTGTAAATTATAAATTTGGCCATACTTTGACCGTTAAGAGGACAGGTGGCGTTAGTTTTTTTTTTTTTTTCATTTTATCATTATATCGCCCCAAGCAAGGCATTTTACTGCCACTGTTGTGTAGTGGGTTACATAGGAGGAAGGTTATGAGAAAGAGTGACAGGTTATAGGGATGTCAGGTAGTGGGTAAGAGAAGGGTGAAAATACTGATGAGAGTGGAGTGGACGGAGAAAGGAGCATGAGAGAGAGGATGCCAGTTAGTGAGACAACTATTGACTTTACATTTAAATTCTTGGAGATTGTAGCTGTCGGGGAAGCAAGTAAATGGAAGAGGATTACACAGGCAGGAAGTGCGAGAAAAGAAGCTGATGGAGTAGAATTTGCGTTTACATTTTATTGGTTTCACAATTAATGAATTAATTACAATTAATTTTGGTAGTGTCTCTTTAATTGCTTGTAGAGTTACTATTATTTTTCAGGTTGGACATGTTTTTATTTAATATCTTATTATGTAGCGATATATATCAATCAAATTTCTTGACAGAACTATAACTAATCTTGACATTGTTTTTATTGAAAATTGTTTTTAGTGTAGGAAAATTATTGAAATGATTGAGGATTAGATTCAGGAAAATTTTACCGAGGTTACTGTTGACGTTATTACTAAAAGGTGGGTTGAACCATACGGTGTTACGTTTGCGTGATTTTGCTGTGTCATTGCCGTATATTCTTTTATCAGATTATTCCAAACTTACATTGTGATTACTTTTACCTATGGCTTTAATATATTGAATTTTACGATTATCAAAAAGAGTCTTTGTTATGTCGGGTAACAGAATTATGTGAAATAATACACGACAACGTAATAGTATAAAAGTAGGTGTATTGACAGGAAAGAGAAGTAGCTACAAGAGGTGAGGATTAGTAGAATGTAGAACAAGGTAATTAGTATACAGTATCGTCGTAGAGACGTGATAAATTGACTAGTAGAACACTTCCGGTGCAATACCGGAAATACCCGACGGGTTCGCTCACTCGAATTCCTTACTCGACTTCCTTCCTCGAGGTATAATCACTAGTATTTTATATAGTGATTCGAATAGTCCATTTCCGTGGAAAGGCGGAGAGCGCCCCAACAGCGTTATTGCTAGAGTTAAAAGATAATCTAAGTTGGATAGATTTATGAATATTATCTAGTATTCTATGGTGGCGGTTAAAATCTTTCTGGACATGTTTGTAGTTGTGAGAATCTTTACCATATCGTTTGTTTTGAGTTTGAGTTTTGTTTAACGGCATATCAACACCTCTGTGGGTTGTTTAATGCCAAAAAAGTAGGATTTTAAGATATTTTTAATGTTCGGTGAAAGTGAGAAGGTTGATTTAGTCAGATTTTAATGAAAATTTTTACTTTTATTCTTTTTTATTTAAAAAAAGAATGAAAATGTCTTCTAGTTTTGTATTAAAAAATGTTTTGCTGAGAATTTTTTTTTCCTTCAAAAATGTGTTATGGTAATAATTTTTTTCTTAAAAAATGTATTGCTGGTAATATATTTCCTTTGAAACTGCATATTTTTCTATAAAAGTCTATTTTTATGTATTTATTTTTTATGAAAGTGTATTTTTATACTTTCATGGTGTTTTGACCCCAGTTTGGGAATTAACTATTTGCCCATAGCTGGGACTCTAACAGGTGCTACCACCCCGGGTCCGGGTGGACCTGGGAACAACAGCAATGAAGAGGTGGTTTTATGCTCCTCACAACCTCCCAATCAGAGGCATTGCTGCTGGATGCAGTTTACCGTCATGCCCAGGACCACATATAGTTTGTATATTCCAGAATTCAGATCGAAAGTTACGTTAAAAAAATTGATCACTTTAACGTTACTGGCAGTAATGAGTTTGAGCTTGTGATCTTTGAAAAACTTGATCAGGTCGTTTCTTAAACGGTCAGTGTGTTATGGGCTTGTATTTTTTTTAAATATATATATATATATAATCCTATCACCCCAAGCAAGGTATTTTACTGCCACTGTTTTGCAGAGGGATACTTTTGTGCAGAGGCGAGTTTTTTCTTTTAATCATTTCAAGGCGGTACCGTCACTGATGTGCAGAGGGCTACATAAGAGAGTTAAAATTTTAGTCAGGGGGAGAGTGAAGACAAACACGAACTCGCTACAGGGGGTGAAAAAGAAAAGGTCAAGAGAAGGACGTGAACACAGGAGTGAAGACAGTTAGGAAGGTAGAGAGAAAGGAAAAGAACAAGATACACGGGGTGATGGGGAAAGGGCTGCAGTTAAGTGGATAAAAGATGGGAATTGACTTTGTATTTAAATTCTTGGAGGTTGTAGCCGCTAGGAAAGCAAGTATATAGAAGGGAGTTTCACAAGCGGGAAACACGAGAAAAGAA
This sequence comes from Ascarosepion bandense, assembly GCA_037127315.1. Classification (NCBI taxonomy): domain Eukaryota; kingdom Metazoa; phylum Mollusca; class Cephalopoda; order Sepiida; family Sepiidae; genus Ascarosepion; species Ascarosepion bandense. The sequence continues at coordinate 3,972,766 of JBBBDQ010001337.1, forward strand.
ACTGATGGTGTATCCCATCTGCACGGGTTATAGGGGGTGTCAAGAAGTGGGTAAGAGAAGGATGAGAATACTGATGAGAGTGGAGTGGGCGGAGAAAGGAGCATGAGAGAGAGGATACCAATGAGATAGGAGATGACTATTGACTTTACATTTAAATTCTTGGAGATTGTAGCTGTCCGGGAAGAAAGTAAACGGAAGGTAAATGCGAGAAAAGAAGCTGATGGACTAGAATTTGCGTTTACATTTTATTGGTTTCCTAGTAAAAGGGTGGTACCTAGTTGCTTTTCTTGTGGCTTGCATAAATTTATATATATGAGGTACCAGTCAGCTAATTTCATCGGAGCAGAAGCCGTGAAAGTATTTCTTAAAGGGATTAATCCGTCATCTTTTTTACTTTTTTTTTTTTTGTTTCTATGTTTTCTTTTTTTAGTTTTTTTTCTGTCGTTTATTCTATTTTCTTAATTCTTTTAATTCTTTAGTTTTTATCTTTTTAAAAAACACGGAAACCTACCAAACTACATCTACAATATACTTGTAGAAAATACATACATAATAGAGTCATTCACATGTAAAAACAAAAAAGACTAAAAATGATGGAAAAACACAGCACTCAACATCAACCACGAACACGGTCACAACGTGCTGAAACTGAATTCATACATTCAGTTAAAAATACAAATTAAGATCATCCTCAATAATGGCTAAAAGAATAGCCGAAAGCGTTCGAATATGCAGAACTTTTGGACAATTTTACATGAAAGAAAACACTGGAATGCAAGAATAAAATTCCAGTACCTTGTCAGTCAGTCGACTTTAATCAAACTTGTATAAAAGAAGGATTGCTGCTGATATATATATATATATATATATATATATATATATATATGGATTATTTAATTACTTAGTTTTTGGTCATAATAAATTTAGACCAGAACAGTTGTATTAAAAACTGCTCAATAAAATTATGTTGAAGAACTTTTGAATATTTCTCATTTGTAAACGAGTTATTACGCGACGAAGGTTTCTACCATATGGTGTCTTCAGGTGATTTGCAATAACTGATTTTTACCGTTTTTTTTTTTTTTTTTTTTTTTTTTTTTTTTTTTTTTTTTTTTTTTTTGTTTTTTTTTTTTTTAAGAACGCTCACGTAACGGGGATTTTTGGAACACGTAATTTTCAAAATTAGAAGAAATTATAACGTTTTCATCTATGCTTATATGACCCTAATAGGTATTTCATGGTATGATTGCACATAGTCATAATTTCTGCTCTTTTATTCAGTAATTCATATTTGTTTGGGAATAGTATAATAGCTAACTTTTCTTCCTAGCACACTTATTTTCCATATTCCTGGCACATCTTCCTGGCTCATACATATTTTGCCACCGTTGTAAGCCTTGGCTGTTTTCACTATACTCCACGTTATTTCTGGGTCTTTTCTATATTTCGATTTCAATTGCTACACGTGGCTACCCAATTTTGTACAATTTTTTAAGTTTTCTATTTTAAATACAGACCTGTGGTTGAACCATCTGGTTTTAAAAGTATCTTTGGTTTATCACAAATGTGTTTTATTTTGACCATTTGAGTCATGTATTTTTGCTTTGTAAATAACTTTATTTATATTACATATTTTTGAAGTGGGCATTTATTTTTGTCCCTGCAGTTACATTCTTTATTAATAATCTTGTTTTGCACAATGCTATTTAAATTTCTGGTAATTTGTTTCTTTATGAAATTTTCTAAATTACAAGTACAGCTATAACTCAATTTGATTGTCTGCCTGTCGAAAATTTTGCTTAGTTCTGAGCTTTTTGGAAAGTGCTTAACGATAGGTTTAAAAAATATTTGTCCTATTTTGGTTTTTACTTCTAAGTTTAGTGGATAGTTGAACCAGATAATGTTTTGTTTTCTATCATCGTTTCTTATTTGTCTGTTTGATTGGGGATTGTATTCTAAAATGTTCTTATGACTAGATTTTCTTAGTGCAACTTCATAGATTTTTTTTTTTATCAAATATTGTTTTGTTTGACGAATTTTTTGATATCCTGTGTTCTATTCATTTGTGAATGTGCTTGATTATGCTTTTAGGATGATTAGATCTTCTGTTTATTTACTTTAAAATTGTGTTTGCTTTCATATATGGCGAGACATTGTCAGTGTGTAAATTCAATTCTACATCTAAATATTCGATAACTTTTCTTTTGGAGTCGCCGATGGTTGGGCTAGATGGAAGTCACAAGTCATCGTGACCGAGGGTTTGAGCGTCCTGGCCTTATTCAGACTGTTGTTCACGCTATATAACGCACTATCTCCCAGAAACTGTAACCAACGTCCGCTCAGCATAACTGCAGTATAAACCACCGGTGGGCTCTGTGTGTGTTGAATAAACACATGTGCCTGAGCAGGCGTCTACAATAGGGGTAGACGGACATTCTCGAATCGAGCCAGCCATGATATATATATATATATATATATATATTGTAATGGTAGTTACAATGGTTTATAAATTCATAGTATCACTACACAAAAATTTTCGCGTTTCGGAGTTGTTACGTGCTTCTCATCGGGTGATAAGATGAAATGAAAATTAAATGGTGAATACGCTTTAATTATGGTGATATGATGTTTAAGTGAATGTGGGCTTGGGTTAGGAGAGGTAGCTTAGTTTAAGACAGGTTCCTTATTTATTTTGTCTGGGGACGTCTTATACAATATAATACTTTACGTTGTATCGAGCACTCTTTATAAAAGTAAATGCATGAACAGTAGGTAACAAACCTACGTGTTCTACAACTTTGTTACAATATATATATATATATATGTTTAATCATGAGCCGTTCTAAACATCGTATTTTGGCTTTAGTTGCAGGTGAAAATAAAGACAAAAATTCTCCAAAATTTGGATAATTTTTTTATTAAGTTGGTTCTAAGCTTTCGGCTCACATGAGCCATCTTCAGAGAGGTTATAAGGACGTTAACATAAAAACATCTACCATCAGCAACCATTTTATCTTGTGTTGACATAAAACTCCGCTAAGCAAGGTCAACAGTTACCAAAAATAGCAAACGCAGATCGCAAATTTGTAATACGGTTCTATGACGTCACATCTCGTGAGAGCTCGAAATGATAACTGAACCATATATTTCAATGCAATGTAATGTGCTATAACCAGATTTAAATGTGATTTTATTAAGTATAGGTTGTTTGGATTTGATGTAGATGGCCTCCAATATCTGAAGGTTCTTTTTACTGTGTGTATGAGTGAGGATTATTGTATTGTTGACTAATATATGTCTGATATTGCCTACGTGGTTATGTTTTTCTGAGAAATGATAGAGAATTTTTGTCTTTATTTTCATCTGAAATTAAAGCCAAAACACGATGTTTAGAACGGCTCATGATTAAACTTAATAGACATTCATGGTCTTTTATATTTAACAATATATATATATATATATATATATATATATATACGCAAACACACACACACACTCACATATGTATATATATATATATATATATATATATATATATATATATATATATATATATACACACACACATCAATCTATCAATATATCCATACCAGTCTTTTGACGCACACAGATGTATACCTATATCTATACGCACGCACACACATCTATATCTTTATTTTTTTCCTCTCTTTCTTTCTCTATAGATCTATCCTAGTCTGTTCATATTTATCTATCCTAGTCTTTTATACATACGCACGCATATATATAGTCATCCGCAGACAGATCTGTTTCGCTGTATCACAGCACATCGGTACGGTTAGCCAGCCGATTGCATTTTACCCAGGATTGAAACCCGACCGAATTGGCGTCAGTCGGCGATTCTACCACTGAGCTATAGGCGCTCGGTAGAAGGAGGCAGACTATGCATCCATATCTATCTATCTATCTATCTATCTATCTATCTATCTATCTATCTATCTATCCCTATCATAGTTTTTTCGCATACACACACATATATGTACATAAATATGTATTTATACACACACATATATGTACATAAATATATATTTATACTCTCATCTCTCTCTCTCTCTCTCTATATATATATATATATATATATATAACGCGAAGTTCACTCTCTTTTTTGTTGTGATTGCCCTGTACTTTCAGGACGCAGGTGAATATGGTGCTTTACAATTTCCTATTCTTTGTAGCATGACTCATTAACCTCGATAGTAAATATTTTGCAAAATCGGTTTACTAGCCATTTAATTACAGGGAGATGTCGCTGCCGCCCCATTCTCATCTATCTTTATATATATATATATATATATATATATATATATATATATATATATAAGGTATCATATTCCAGGACTGGTTGATTTGTAGTACGACACCAATATTGTAGTCACTAAATAACTACGTGATATTTACATCGCAGAAATCGTTGAATTGTACGCGAAAGTTGAACGATTTCTCTTTGCTCCGCGCCTATTCAAGGTCAGGTATGTCTTTTTCTCACCTCCAATTTAAAAATCTAAAATCGTCTCCCTTGTTTTTTTTTCTTTTTCTTTTGTTTTTACTCTGCATTTTTTTTTCTCGTCGCTCATTTTATTTATTTCTATCTTTATTCGTTATGTTTTCTTTTTTTATGTCTAACTCAACAGCATATTTTTTACGCTTTCTTTCTTCTCTTTCCCTTTTTATTGCCTTTTTACCAACGGTCATTCTAACACTTAAACAGGTTGCATGTACTGCTATTACAGTCTCAAGGGTCATTTTGAAATAATCGGCTCTGGTAAAATCAACTGCTCTTACCATTAGCGACTTTGTCATTGCCGTTACAAATACTACAAATCTCGTCCGCCATAGCCTTTACAAATCCTACAAGTCTCGTCTGCCATTGGCCTTAAAATACTACAATTCCCGTCCGCCATATCATTCACAAATGCTACAAGTCTCGTCTGCCATAATCTTTGCAAATACTACAAGTATCATTTGTCATTACCTTTACAAATACTACAAGTATCGTCTGACATAACATTTGCATATACTACAGGTCTCGTCCGTCATAGCTTTTACAAATACTACAAGTCTCGTTTGCCATTGCCGTTACAAATACTACAAATCTCGTCCGCCATAACATTTACAAATACCACAATTCTGGTCCGTCATAACCTTTACAAATACTACAAGTATTCTTTACCATTACCGTTACATATACAACAAATCTTGTCCTCCATAATATTCACAAATACTACAAGTCGCGTTTAACATTACCGTAGAAATACTACAAGTTTGGACTGTCACAACCTTTACGAATACTAAAAGTCTCGTCCGACATAACATTTATAAATACTACAAGTCTTGTCTGTTATAACCGTTTGAAATGCTACAAGTTTTGACCGCCATTACCGTTACAAATACAACCAGTCTCGTCCGGCATACCCTTTTCACATTGTACAAATCTCGTCAGTCATAATCTTCATAAATACTACAAGTCTTGTCTGTCATTACCTTTTGAAATGCTACAAGTTTTGACCGCCATTACCGTTACAAATACAACCAGTCTCGTCCGGCATACCCTTTTCACATTGTACAAATCTCGTCAGTCATAATCTTCATAAATACTATTAGTTTCGTCAGCCATAACCTTTACAAATACTACAAGTCTCGTTTGCCATTACCTTTTTAGGTACCTCCACTCAGTTGCTAAAAAACAGCATAATATTTTTTAAAAAGCCCAAAACCTAATTAAAACAAACTTTTTCCATTAAAATGCTAATTTTATTATTAAGAGAAAAGATCAAAGTATTTTTTTCATTATTTTTAATCCCCTTTAACACGTTCACAATTTTGGCAAAAAAATATTGTTTTGACTTTTTTCTATTGTAAACTCTCGTAATCGTTACAAGAGTTTACAATGGAAAGCGTAATATTACATAACTCAGTTTTTATCTGGTGACAAACATATTAAATTGGAAATTCTTACAAAATTCAAATAATTGTCGGATTTTAAGGAAACTTTCAGAACTTATTTACACATGAATGAAATTGTTTTTGAAATTATTATTTTTCAAACATTTCGGTAAAAATACTTTTTTTATCTGTTACTTCCGATCACACACGCACAGACATCACGTAAATTCATGAAATTTTAAGAAATTAAATTTTGTTGGAAAAATTGATTTAATTTGTTAAATACAGCACTCATTGGGAAATGTAAATCATCTATTATTTTTGCTTTAAAATGTTTCCTTCATTTCTGAAAATCTGCTCCTAATTGTAAAATAAAACTTGTAATAAAACTATGACATTATTTAGTTTGATAAGCTTGTAATTGCTTAAGTATAAATTATATATACTAAGGGAATTATGAAGAATAGTTTTTTCGATTAATAATGAAATTTTTAAAAAAATTGATTTCATTTTTTTAATTATAATAATTTATAAAATTTCAAAAATTCTTGAAAAATATTTCAAAGATTTTTGTCGTCATTTTAACTTGAACGAAGATTAATTTACTAATTGAAAATTGAAAAGTTTACTACATATCGTCATACTTTCGTATTTTTAAAATAATTTTTAATTTTTTTGTGTGCGAATTTGCATTTTTTTGTATTGTAATTTCTATTTGAACATTAAAAGGTCATATGCTTCACGGTTTCTTTCTCTAACAGAAAAAAATATGTACAATTATGTCACTTGTGATCGCCATACACGATCGCCATAAACGATCGCCATTATTTCGCATCTACCAAGCTGTCATTATCGCCATAATCTCGCATCTGTCAAGCTGTCAACACATTTCAAAACGGAGGAAAGTTCAGCAAGTTCAACTCTGGTTTTAAGGAATAGTTCTATTCTAAATTTCATGCTATAAATAAGTAATACTTGCGTAAATCATTAAATATGCTAATTTTCCAAAAATAATGTTTTAGAAGTACATTATATTTTGGCAAGATTTTTAAAAGCGAGAATTAAATTTTGTTTACAAATATGTCGATCGCTCAAAAATGACTGAAGAATTGAAAGATTAAAAAAGTATTTCAAAAATTTTACATTCGAATTAATATAATTTTTGTTTGAAATACACCAGAGTGTATTTCATTGGAAATAGTAAATGTAATCATTTAGCTTTCAATTAAAGCTAAAATAAAAATTTCAAGAATTGTTTTTCATTTTTCAAAATTCAGTTTAAAAGTTAGATATCGAAAATGAGTGGAGAAAGTAATGGCAACTCACTGCGGGAAAATCTTCTGCTCAGTCAATGTCTCTTTCAAAACATGATTGCCTAATCATTTATCACTTAATTAACTGAATATATGTTAATATTATTTTCATAAATGGTTTATCTGATAAAAATTGTTGTTTTAAAATAAAATTTGATTTGCTTGTCCACTATATGATTAAAGTCTCTAGTATTAATAATTTTTTACTTTATATTATTTAATTCTTCAAGGAAGATTATTTCGGATGAGGAAATGAGTTGAACCATTGAAATTATGTTCTTAATGTCATAAAATTTATTTGTTTTCAGGGATGCACTATTGTAGTTTAAAAGGCAAGAATTCAAACTCGTTGGCATTTTATACTAAATGCTAAAATCAACACTTATAGTTAATGAGAATATCTGGAAATAGATTTTGTTTAAATTGATACTTAGTTATTAAGTAAATATTAAAACGGAATTTTTTCAAACAATTTTTTAAGTTCTATAATGTCATTAATGGAATTGGTTTGGATAAAGATGCTGTTAACAAATCTGACATAAATTTTGGGTTTATTTATTTTAATGACTATTTGCTTTCTAAATTAGCCATGTAACAGTTTTAAAATAAAGCGAGATATATATATATAAATATTACCAAAGGGATCGCGAAAAGGGGGCTTGTGTATTGTGTATTGGTAATAAAAGTTTGTTTTTAATGTTGTATTCCTTTTCAGAGGTGGCGGTATTAAACGTTACTTTAAATAATGTCAGTTGTTTCATTGACTAAAACGTTGAAAACACGTATTTTCAAAGTCTAACGATGCTAAGATTTCACCCCGAGATTTTTTGAAGTGTCAGTCAGTTAGGTGCCATACGTGATACACGCTTGGGCGATCATGTCTCTATCAAGACATGACTACCTGGGTAGAATATTTTCCCGCGGTAGGTTGCCATTACTTTCTACAGTAGATCGATTGACAACCAAGGCTGTAGAAAACAATTTGTCCTGCTATTTAACCCATAGCTGAAGACAGGCGCAACGGGTTCATATCTTTCTCAAGGGTATTTGCGTAGAAGTGAATGCAATGAAATTAACAAAAATTTGAACTCGGCTCTTCTTGATTATGTATATTATTCTCTTGGATTAATTTTAGTTATATGGGAAATTTGATTCACATTCGACCGTGTGTGTGTGTGTGTGTGCGCGTGTGTGTGTGTGCGTGTGTGTGTGTGTGTGTGTGCGTGGAAAGTATTTCAGCTAACTAATTTTCAAAAAATTCAAAAATATTGAGAACTATGTCGGATCAGAAACTTTTCTGTACTTGCGATAGATAGATAGATAGATAGATAGATAGATAGATAGATAGATAGATAGATAGATAGATAGATAGGAAGAGTCTGAGATAGATAGATAGATAGATAGATAGATAGATAGATAGATAGATAGATAGATAGATAGATAGATAGATAGATAGATATGAAAAGACTGAAATACATACATACATACATACATACATACATACATACATACATACATCGACAGATTATTAAACCAGGTATGTTTAAACAGAACGCCAAATTTGGAAGGAAGAAGAAACGGTTGTCAATTTCGGACTAGGAAACTGCAATGACCGCATAGAGAAATGGGTCCAGTTGTGCACAATGAATGATCAGGTAACATCTGGTTTCAAAAACACCTAAGACGATAATGAACATGAAGAAGCCCAGGTGGAGAAACGAAAAACCAAATTGACTATATAATTATCAACAAGAAATTCAGGAACGTTGTTCTCCACTCCAAAACTTATCCAAGTGCAAACTGCGGAAGTATCAATCCCCCAGTTATATGCAAACCAAGGACGAAACCCTGGAGATTGAAGAAACCTAACACAACACTCAGACTGCAATACAACAAACACGTGAACGAGCCGAATCTGCACGAAAAATATACAGAAATAGTGAAAAGGAAATAGGAAGGACAAACAGGAAACGGAAACTCTAAATGGGGAGCACTAAAGGAAACTCTAGTGATATCAGCAAACAACATCATCCCAAAAGAAAACGGACGCAGGAGAAATATAATTTGATCATCGTTTAAATTCTTAGCATGATGTAAAGGAGACAACAAACAATGCCAAGACATGGAACAGAATATAGGAAACTACACAAGGAAATAAGGAGCAAATGCAGACAGGCTAAAGAAAACTCGATCAACGGCAAATGTGTAGAAATAGTGAGTTTGAGCACAAAAAATAAAGGAGATATGTCTAAAAAAATAATGGCGCTAACAGAACAAATGACATGCTCGGCAACAGGATGCCTAAAATCTTAAGAACGGAACACTCATATTAGAGAAAGAAAAACTATTTCAGCAGCGGGATGAATATATTAGAGATCTTTTTCACGGCAAGAGTAAACAACCAACAATACACAGATTTACCAAAGGAGATAGAAAGCAATGCCAAGACATGGAACAGAATACTGGAAACACCACAAGGAAATATGGAGCAAATGCAGACAGGCTAAAGAAAACTAGATCAACGTCAAATGTCTAAAAATAGATTGAGCACAACAAATAAAATAGATATGTCTAAAATTAATGGAGCTAACAGAACAAAAGACATGCTCATCAACAGGAAACATAAAATCCAAGAACGGAACGCTCATATTAGAGTAGAAATAATATTTCAGCGATAGGATGAATATATTAGAAATCTCTTCCACCACAAGTGTAAACATTCAACAATACACAGAAATACCGACGGACCAGAAATATTAAGAGCCGAAGTGCAAGCTGCATTGGTCAGATTGAGTAGAAACAAAACAGCAAGACCAGACGTTATTGTAACAGATATGCTAACAGCCTTAGACGGCGTAGAAATAATAAATTAAATCTACAACAGTGGTGATATACCTGAAGACCTCAGCAGAACAATTTTTATAGCACTACCTAAGAAACCCGGCACAAAGGAATGTGAACTCCACCGAACAGTCGGCTTAATGAGCCATCTAACAAAACTCATCATCCGGATTCTGATGAACAGGATGTGCAGCAGATTCTACCCAGATATGGGACAGAAAAAGTGTCGTTTCGTCAAAGTACCGTTTCGTCAAAGTGCCGTTTCGTCAAAGACACCGAAACAAGGAACGCGATATTCATGCTCAGAATGTTATCACAAAGAGCAATACAAATGCAAAAGGACGTGTGCCTGTTTTTTCTTTATAAACTGCGCAGAGGCATTCAACAAGTTACATCACAAAGACAGATACTCGGTAACTTCGGTATATTCGGGAAAGATACTAGAATTATCAAGAACATATACTGGCAGCAAACCGACTGTATACGAACAGGAAATGAATTCAGCAGAGATACAAAAATAGAAAGGGTGTAAGATAAAAATGTATCGTCTTACCGGAACTATTCAACATGTACAGCGAAAAAAATTTGAGAGAGTTAAAAGTCCTGCCAGGATTTATCATTGGCGGCCACAATCTCACCAATATAAGATATGCAGATGATACAGTGCTGATAGCAGACACAGAAAGGAAAGTACAGGATCTTTACAGAAGGTAGTAGAAGAAAAGTGAGAATAAAGGATTAAACATAAGCTTCAAGAAAACCGAATGCATTGTCATCAGCAAAAAGAGGCCCCCCAAATACCGACTACAGGTCGAGGACACTAGGATCAAACAGATGCCGAAATTTAAATATCTGGGAAGGGCTCTGACAGAGAATAGAAAAGTGTGACACTGAGATCCAAAGTCGCAATGGCATGATCAAGGACGCATTTCAAAAGCTAAGCAGAGTATTGAGAGACAGGAAAATTTCGTGGAAAACAAAGAAAAAAGTACTGAACTGTTATGTGATATTTGTCCTCCTATATTGCAGCGAATGCTTAATAATTTCCTCAAAGATTAATAAGAAATTTGAACAAACAGATATTTTATTCAACAGAAGGATGCTGAGAATAACCATGGACCGAACATGTGAGCAACGAAAGGTTTTGGAGGGTATGTAGACGAAAAGAAAACTTATACTTGGCATCAGGAAGAAGTAGATGAGGTTTTTGGAACATGTAATGAGTAAGGACTGCTTGGAGATTCTAATACTCACAAGACGTATAGAGGAAAAGAAAGACAAGGGAAAGCAGCGCAAGATATACTTGATGGACTTGAGCATGTGCATGACGAAGAAGGTTTTGGGGGAGATATTAAGAGGATGTGCATTGTGGATATCGACTCGGAACGAGAAATCGGGGAGCCGAGTTCGTATTCCAGTTGAATTTTTTGCATTTACTTACGCACAAATACCATTGGGAAAGGTATTAATCCGTTTCTTTCCTCTAGTTATGGGTTAAATAATAGGACAGATTGAGTTTTATAGCCTTGGCTGGCAACCAGTCTACCACAGGAAGCAATCCATTGTATTCACTTACGTGCAAATACCCTTAGGAAAGGTATTAATCCGTCTCTCCCTTCCAGTTATGGGTTAAATAACAGGACAGATTGGGTTCTATAGCCTTGGTCGGCAGCCAGTCTACTGCAGAAAGCAATGGCAACCTACTGCGGGATAATCTTCTGCCCAATCAGTCATGTCTCTTTCGAGACATGATCGCCCAAGCGTGTATCACGTATGGCGCTTAACTAACTGACTGATAGGGGCAAGTGGAAGTCCATGATCGCCTACGTCCTAGAAAGGACACAGAATTTCATTATTATTTTTTTTTTAATCGGACGGTCAGGCACTATTTATTGAATATTTTGTGAGCTTTTACTAGTGCCGAATAATTTGTTAAAAGTAAAAAAAAAAATTAATAATTATTATATAAATTTTTTTTTTATAATGTATACTTGTTTCGTCCTCATATTTATTTTAAAATACTTAATACGTAACCAGAATGTATATATTTACCATCAAATTATGTGACACAATTTCCCCACCCCCATATAGATTATGTTTTACAATGATACACCCACACAGCATGTTCGCCTATCAAGTAATGAGATATTTGTTTAAAATAAAGTTCGTATGTAGTATAGTGAACTTTAAAAATATATGTTGCGTCATGAATGTTCAAAGTTATTTAATAATGTTGTTATAATATATAATGCCCGATTTTTTTTTTTTTTTTTTACTTTTTCCATACATATAATATTGTTGGAATATAATATGCAAGTGCTTGTTTATATACGTGGATTGATATCAGAATACATATCGAAGATAATGTGTATTTGAATTTTTGTTATTAAAATGTCGTAAAAACAGACAGAGCAGCTCGTAGCTAAAGAAACCCTTGTAGAATTTTTATGAAATTTGACACTGCACTTGGCAGAGGCTCCAGCTACAATATGTTTCTAAGTTTGTTGGGGTATAAGGTATCGCTTAAGTTGTATCTTGAGGCCATACATACATACATACATACATACATACATACAAGATTTGAGATATTATTTATAACATTTGTATAATTGCTTTTTTTATTCGAAATGACCATACATACATACATACATAATTGGAGTAGATAGACTAAACTATCGCCCGGTTCACACTCCACCCACATCTATTGAACAGGTGAAGAGACTCATCTCTTGTTTCCTGTTTAGGATGCGGTTTCCGGTTTTCTCTTTTCTAATCTTCTCACTCTTATGTAGCCCCCTGCACATCAGTGGCGTTACCACCTTGCTTGGGGTGATATGATTAAAAAAAAAAAAAAAATGCATACATACATACATACATACATACAAGATTTGAGATATTATTTATAACATTTGTATAATTGCTTTTTTTATTCGAAAAGACCAGAAATCGTTTTTTCCCTTTTTTCAGTTTTGTTTATTAAAGTTGACATTGAAATTGATCATGGCAAACAAAAATATTGCTGCTGAAAACGAAAATATTTTATTAATAATCAGGAATAAACAATTGTAATTTCATCTCCTGTGAAAATGCTAAATTATAATAAATGAAGCAATAAAAGTTTTAGAATTTATGCTCTTGAAACATGAAATCGAAAAATAATTTAGGTACCTCCACTCCATTTTCGATACCAACGTTTTAAATAGAATTTTTAAAAATACAATGTTTTTTTTAAACATTAATTTTAGCATAATTGAAAGCTAATTTTAATTTTACTATTTCTACTAAGCAAAATACCCAGATGTATTTCAAACAGAAGTCATATTCATTGAAATCTAAAATTTTGAAATTATTTTTTAATTCTCAATTTTTCGGACATTTTTTTTTTTTTTTTGAGTGATCGAAACATTTGTAAACAAAAGATAATTCTCAGTTTTAAAAATCTTACAAAAATAATATATATATATCTCACTCGTTATTTTTTAGAAAATTGGCAATTTTAAAATTAAATTAATAACCTTTTATGAGACAAATATTATTTTTTATGGCATGAAATATAGAATAAAAGTATTTCTTGATCACAAACGTCTGACCCATTAACCTATGAAGTAGGCGATAACAGCACTTATTAATCAATCTGGAAGTATGGTGACCAAAAGTTGATATAACTCAGTTTAACATTTTGTAAGGGGAACAACTCTTAAAACATATGACCTTTTAATGAGACTCTTATAAGTTTTCATAGTAAAAAAAAAGTAATGCACAGTTTAAGATTAAAAAAATTAAAAATTATTTTAAAAATCTTAATTCTAAATGATTTGTATTAAGCTTATGAATTTTCGATGCATTCTTGATTTTACTATTCGGAATAGATTTTCGGAAAAATGATCTCGTAATTAAAAAAAAGAATACATGATTTGTATCACCAAATGAGTCCTGCATTTAACCAATAAATGAAAAATTGGTATAAAACATATATTTCTAGAATTTTTATGGAATTAATTGAAGTAGGAGATAAGAGATGTAAAAAATTATTTTTACCAAGATTTTCTAAAAGTAATAATTGCATAAATATTATCATTCATTTGTGAATATCCTGCAAATTTAATTAAAATCAGATAGATGATTTTTGCAAGAATTTTCAAATTAATGTGTCTTTCAACGCCAAAAAACGACTTGCGTAATATTCAGTCAGTTAAATGTCATACGTGATACACGCTTGGGCGATCATGTCTCTAAAGAGACATGACTGACTGGGCAGAAGATTATCCCGCAGTAGGTTGCCATTGCTTTCTGCAGTAGACTGGTAGCCGACCAAGGCTATAGAACCCAATCTGTTCTGTTATTTAACCCATAACTGGAAGGAATAGATGGATTAATACCTTTTCCCAAGGGTATTTGCGCGTAAGTGAATGCAATGAATTCAGCTGGAATTCGAACTTGGCTCCCCGATTTCTCGTTCCGAGCTGATATCCAATGCACCACAACGCACATACGTTTTCCTTAATAGTCACATTACGTAACATGGCGTGAATCGCTGACGGAAAACAAAAAAAAATTTAATTGAAACTTAGAACGTTTTAGAAAGGATTAAAAGTTAAAAGAAAATAATGACAACAAAATTTGATCTTACCTCTTAATAACAGCATAAACATTTTGATGTTAAACTTTGTTTTTATTAAGTTTCAGCCCTTATAATATCGTGCTATGCTGATTTTTTTTTCATTAATTTTACCTGTCATTTATATATAAAATCAAAGGAAAGTTAAGAAACTACAAGTGAAAGAACATCAAAATAAAAACTAGAAAAAGAAAGTAAAAAAAATAAAATAAAATAAACGGAAACAAAATAAAGTAAAAGAAATAAAAATAAAATTAAAAATTAAAAAGAAAGAAAAAGTCAATAAAAAGAAAACAAAGGAAAATAAAAAAGTGAAAATGAAATAGAAACAAATGGAAGGAAAAGAAAAAAGAAAATGTAAAAAGAAAAGAAAAAGAAAAAGAAAAGAAAGAAAAGATAAGACAAAAAATCAAAAGAAAATCAAAGAAATAAAAATAAAAAAATAAAAGTAAAAATAAAATAAAAGGAAAGAAAAAGACAAAAAAAAAGAAACAAAGGAAAATAAAAATAAAATAAAACAAAAGGCAATAAAAGCAAAAAAAGAAAGAAAACGTAAAAAGAAAAAAAAAAGAAAAACGAAAAAGAAAAAAGAAAAAGAAAAGAAGGAAAAGATAAAACAAATAAAAACCAAAGAAAATAAAAGTAAAAATAAAATAAAAGGAAAGAAAAAGACAACAAAAAGAAACAAAGGAAAATTAAAAAATAAGAATAAAATAAAAGACAATAATTGGCAAAGAAGGAAAGAAAAGAAAAAAGGAAAGAAAAGAAATGAAGGAAAGAGGAAAATACAATAAAATAAAAATAAAGTAAAAGACAATTCTATAAAAAAAGAAAGAAATGAAAAATAAAAGACAAGATTAAAAAAATGAATAAAAAGAAAGAAAAAGCAAAAAGGAAAACGGAAAATAAAGTAAAAAACATAAAGAAAAATAAAATTATGAAGTTGGTACCTCCACTCAATTGCCGAAAAAAACAGCATAGCATGATATTATAAGGGCTGAAACTTAATAAAAACAAAGTTTTATCATCAAAATGTTTATGCTGTTATTAAGAGGTAAGATCAAATTTTGTTGTCATTATTTTCTTTTAACTTTTAATCCTTTCTAAAACGTTCTAAGTTTCAATTAAATTTGTTTTGTTTTTGTTTTCCGTCAGCGATTCATGCCATGTTACGTTTGTAATATAACAATCCCGCCTCACCCGAGGAAAGGCTGATGCAAGCGGGGGTGTTTTCCGGTCGTTGAAAGGAACGGATGTTTGTTTGACCTTATTTCCGGCAGTAGCGGAAATGGCTACAAGAGGCAAACAGAACAGGTGTCTCTGAGAATTACGTGGGCGTGCGTGGGCGAGGCAAAAATCGGAAGTTCCGGTTTGGAGATTATAAAAAGACCTCGGCGCACGGATTTCACCAGAGAGACAGACGGGCACCAGACAGACGGAGACAAGACAGACAGTAGCAGAGATCGGCCGGTGAAGAGAGACACTCCCGTCAACCCCATTAGAAGCGCGCTCTCTAAATTCTCTGTCACTGTGCTACACGGTTCATCGTCACTAATAAAAATACAACTCATATTTTTATATAAATATATGCGTGTTTGTTGTTTATCAATATACAACAGACTTGAAATTGGCGCCTACGTGACTTGCTGTTTTGAAACAACAAAACAGATTGATACGAGCTGGTTACCACGGCGTCGATTGAAAATTCGACGGACTTAAAACTACCAGATAGAAGACGAAAATAGTAAACAACAGGACGAAAATATATAGCAGCCGCACGACTATAAAACATCAGCCAAGGTAGATGACTCATTGATTTGATAGTGTGTGTGTTCTCTGCTCGTGTTTATAATAAGTCCAGTTAGAAAAAAAAAATGGAACAGCGTGCTTTTGCCGATCTGGCCCTAGAGTTGAAATATGGATTGTTCGGTAGAACGGAGGGGTTACAGTACTGCATGTAGAGAGTAGCGCATAGTTTGGGGTTGGCGGGAGGATTGGAGTTGAGATATTTACCTATCTGTAAGTACAAAACATCTGAGTTAATGATTTATTTTTGTTGTTAATATTTTACCATATATGGAAGTGAGTTTACTGGTATGTTGCTTAATTAATCGTACTTTTATTGAGTAAGTGAGATGTAAAATCATGTAAAGGAAGTTTCCTCTACTCTTTAAAGTGGATAATTGGATTAACTTGTTGATAACAATGTTTTCGTTGGGTTGTGCAGTGTTAGGTTTTTTTTTTTGGATTTCTTTTCAATGACTGTACACTACAAAATGATTTACATTTCTATGGTTGTGAATTATGCTTTTGTGCAGGTTCCCATCAATTCAACATCCTCTGTGAATTTTCATTTATGTGACTTGGGAAATATCTTTTGAAGATATATTAATTTCTGAAAACTAGTAAATACCTTGGAACAGATAAATATGGAGAGATTTAGTGAAGGATGTGAGGAACTCCCGAGGAGGTTGACGATAGGGGTCATTGCTGGCGTGGTCGGCGTAATAATAATCCTTGTAATAATAGCCAGGAAGCGGATTTTTAAGTGTAAAAGAAGCAACAGTGCTTCGGAAAAGGAAATTGAGTTATCCGTTGTGAATAGTACTCCGGGGTCAACGGGTGTTCAACACTCAAATGTCTCTGCGTTAAACAGAGAGATGTCAACAAATCAGATATGCTTGGTTTCGAATCCAGAGGAAGTAGTTCAGGGAATGGAAAGCATTGTACAAACTAAGGAACTACGAGTCACGGGTCCATTTTTTTAGACTAAATTAATATCCTCCACAAGTAAATTGCATGCGGATTAACGTTGGAATCAGGGTAATTTTCTTCATTTTCTATTGAACATTTCTCGGTCAGACTATGAATGATATGTACGGCAGATAATGACCATTTTTCTGTGTTCAAACATAGTATGTTTGAAATTAAATTAAATTAAATTAAATGAAGTTACATGTGTAACAATAAACTCGAGCAGAAGCACGCATGGTGTTGGTCAAAGGTCATTTACTCGATGTTAGTTTGGAAACTGGGGCGCGGTTACAGCCTATAATCACGTGGTTATGCATCGGGGTGTCTACGCTTATGGACAGAGTCGAGAAAGAAAATGAACATTTTTAAGAACTTTGCCCAATTCTGTGAAAATGGATATTAAAAAAAAAAAAAAAAAAAAAAAAAAAGGAGGAAAAAAAAGAAAGAAAAAAAAAAAGAACAATGAAACATCGAGCTGGTAGAACAATTTTCAAGAGGGACACGAACATTGTTGGGTTGCCGATGTAGGCTCCCCTATATTTTTTTTTTGTTGTTTTTTTGTTTCGGCATGCACATGTTTTTGTTGTTTTGGCGTGCACATGTTTTATACAATTGTCGGGCTTGTGTGGCATGGGGAGGAGAGTGAGGGTGTTGCGCTTAAAATGTTCTTAGGTGAACATTTTGGAAAATGGGTGGGCGAGGAATGTAATATAACAATCCCGCCCCACCCGAGGAAAGGCTGATGCAAGCGGGGGTGTTTTCCGGTCGTTGAAAGGAACGGATGTTTGTTTGACCTTATTTCCGGCAGTAGCGGAAATGGCTACAAGAGGCAAACAGTACAGGTGTCTCTGAGAATTACGTAGGCGTGCGTGGGCGAGGCAAAAATCGGAAGTTCCAGTTTGGAGATTATAAAAAGACCTCGGCGCACGGATTTCACCAGAGAGACAGACGGGCACCAGACAGACGGAGACGAGACAGACAGTAGCAGAGATCGGCCGGTGAAGAGAGACACTCCCGTCAACCCCATTAGAAGCGCGCTCTCTAAATTCTCTGTCCCTGTGCTACACGGTTCATCGTCACTAATAAAAATACAACTCATATTTTTATATAAATATATGCGTGTTTGTTGTTTATCAATATACAACACGTTATGTGACTATTAAAGAAAACGAAATATTACGCAAGTCATTTTTTGGCGTTGAAAGACACATTAAATTGAACATTCTTGCAAAAATTAACTGTTTGATTTTAATGAAACTTTCAGAACTTATTCACAAATGAATGAAATTATTTATGTAATTAGTATTTTTAGAAAATCTTGGCAAAAATAACTTCTTTTACATGTTAACCCCTACTTCAATTAATTCCATAAAACTTAATGTTTCTTTGTCTCCCCTAACTATGGGCCAAATAGTAGGTCAGTTTTCTCTTTGTAGCCTTTGTTAACAAAGAGTCTAGTAAAAAGACAACTCTAAATTAAAATAGAAACCAAAAAAATATATCTTGGCGATGCATATATTGCGTAGCTTAGGAAAGGGTCGTTTGACTCTACAGCCGGCCTTCTTTTTTTCTTTAATTTATTTTTATTTTATTTTATTTATTTACTTTTTTATATTCTACTTACTTTTGGCACTGTTCTCACTACACTTCTGCCCCTAACCTATCAAATCCACAAATAATTTTCTCTTGAATATTTCATGCGTTGGGGTGCAGTGAAAATAGGCTGGGAAAGAGAAATCGGAGAGCCAAGTTTAAATTCCAGTTGAATTCGTTGTATTCATTTACGTGCAAATACCCTCCAGCTATGGGCTAAATAGCAGGATAGACTGGGTTCTATAGTAACCAGTGTACCGCAGAAAGTAATGGCAACCTACTATGGGAAAATTTTCCACCCAGTCAGTAATGTCTCTTTCGAAAGTGTTTCCGCATTGTTTTAATTATTAACGTTAGCAATTTATAAGTACAACACAATTATGAAATTACTGTCCATTTATCTGCAAGTAATCTGACGGATAAGAATGTTTTCTGTAATGAATAAATTATGGCGTTTTTTTTTTCAAACCAGAAAAGTTGATTTACTTTGTCGCTACAGACAGTTCTTCTCGTCAGAATCCATCTTCTATCTTTATAAATCTACCATTAGACCGTGCATCTAGATAAAAGAATTGAATAGCAGGACAGATTGAATTCTATAGCCTTGGTTGGCAACCAGTCTACCACAGAAAGAAATAACAATATGGTGCTTGAAAGTTTTTGCCTAGTTAGTCATGGATCGAAAGTTACATGATCGCCCAAGCACATATCACATCAGTCAATTAAGTGCCATTCGTGAAACACGCTTGGGCGATCATGTCTCGAAAGAGACATGACTGACTGGGCAGAAGATTATCCCGCAGTAAATTGCCATTGCTTTCTGCGGTAGACTAGTTGCCGTCCAAGGCTATAGAACCCAATCTGTTCTCTTATTTAACCCATAACTGGTAGGAATAGATGGATTAATACCTTTCCCAAGGTTATTTGCGCGTAAGTGAATGCAATGAATTCAGCTGGAATTCGAACTCGGCTCCCCAATTTCTGGTTCCGAGCCGATATCTAATGCACCACAACGCACATCCGTATGTCACTTAAATTATGACTGAATTATATTAAGCTTTAAATCTTTCTTTCTCTCTATCTATTTGTTGATATCATTTTTGATAAGACATGTTCCGCTGATTCTCTTAACATTCTTCGACGTCACGTCCACATTGAATCAAATAAAAGCAAGGTCAAGTGTCTTTCGTCAGCCGTCTTATCTATTTTCATTAGATGCGACGCACTTACCGAGAAATCAAAATTGTAATTACGTCGACAGATTACTCGGATGATTATCGACTAAATCGGAACAATAATGATGAGATAATCACATATATGCGTTAAGCTGCCAGATGTCATGTAGATTCCAATTATTTTACATCATATTTTAATTAAAAATGCTTGAGAGCCACTCAAGTTAGGTAGATACAGTCAGCAAAATATTTCATACGGAATGATGTCATATGAGTGAAAGAGAAAGTGGTAAGAAGTGAACTTTTTGAGGTTAAGAAAAACTATCGAATGACACTTGAAATGAAGAGGTAAATATTGAGATGTTCAGAGAAGCACCAACGCAGGAGTCTGCTTTATAAAATGACTGGTTTTATTTATTTTATTTTTATTTATTTACTTATGATTTTTCTTTTTTTTTTCTTTTTTTTTTCTATTTTTACAAAGCTGTTTGAATTAAGTTTGACTGGTTAATTGTTTTCATTCACACAGTTATTCGATTTGTGTTATATTCGATTTCGTCGACGTGTGTTTTTAGTGCGGAGCCTGTCATATGTTGGGCGACATCAAGTTTTTTTCTTTACAAAGCAAAGCGATAAAAAAAAAATGGAGTTAGGCAGTCGAGAGAGAGAATGATATCCTGGCAAGGACATTGAATTGTACATCGGAAGTGCGGTTCTTGGGTAAATGGCATTTTGCCACTATGACCCGGATGTAGATGACAACAACCCAAAGTTATTTGTCCTCGGGAGTTAACGGAAAAGAAAAGTGCAAGGAGGGGGTAGATAGAGAGAGAGTTGGGGTGGGGATGTGAACAAACTGAGATAGATAGATAGATAGATAGATAGATAGATAGATAGATAGATAGATAGAAATAAGTAACCTTAGATAGATAGATAGATAGATAGATAGATAGATAGATAGATAGATAGATAGATAAGAATGAAGTAACAAGGATTAGAAAACACCGGGCTAATTTAACTTAATAAATTTGTCTGTCAGTCTCTCTCTCTCTCTCTCTCTCTCCCTCTCTCTCTCTCTCTCTCTCTCTCTCTCTCCATATATATATATATATATATATATATATATATCTATATATATATGTTTCGCTGTGTTTCGCTATATATATATATATATATATATATATATATATATATATATATATATATACTAGCAGTATAGCCCGGCGTGGCTCGGGTGTAACGAAAGCTTTAAAACTAATCCATGGTCCTGGAGCTCAGACGCTTTGGACGTTGGCACGAATGACTAAAATGTTTCCAGTTAAAGCGAAACCGTAGACTGAAAGAAAAATGAATGGATGTAGTCAAATTTTGATTTCCTGGTATGGATTTATACATATATATTATCAATTTTCTGCACTATTGTAAGAACTACAACTTTGAAACTTCTGAATATCGTTTCTTATGTCTTTGTCTATGAGTGTATCAAATTTGATTAAAATCGGATAATTCCTTCTATTACCCGATTTTTTCGATTATCGATTTTCGATATTTATCGGGGGTACCTCGGCACAAAACCTAGCTAAGAACACTCGAAGATGCTTATAGTACAACTGTTTAAATTTTCAAGAAAAACGGTTCAGCTGTTTCGGAGTCTATAGGTAACGGATACACACACACAGACACAGACACACACAGACACACACAAAGTCCCATTTATAAATAAGTTTATATATATATATATATATATAGTTTACGATATGCTATAATTATGTGTTAATGTGCTCAATATCACTGATAAAGCGTATGTAACTATAAACGTGGACACTGAAGTCAACACGTACCAGTGACAATTTCATTCTTGAATGCAATCTTCAGGTCATTTGTGTTGTATTTTGGCTCATCTATTTATATATGCTGGTTTGTAGTACATTATTATTAGCCTATAACCATAAATACAAAAACTGCTAACTCTATTTTAAGAAGAAAATAGCTGCAATTATTTGCCCAGACCAACAGAAATTGCTAAATAAGCGATCGGAACTCGTCTCAAAATGCAGACACGAAAACACATTTTGCTACGTTACTTAAAAATCAAAAACTAAAGACGAATGGAAAAATATCAGTCAATAAATAAAAAATAAATAAATAAAATAAAATAATAAAAATAAATAAGTGAAATAAAATAATCCAAATCAAGTAATCAGTTGACGAATTAAGTAAATAAGAAACAAATTAACAAACATCGAATGCCCATATAAATATAAATAAGCATAATAATAATAATAATCAACAATAATAAAGTAATCAATAATAAATAACGATTTTAACTGTCAAAATTCCAGATCTTTTCATACGAACGTGAGTATCCCTCAAAGCTCTATCTTAGGCCCTACGTTTTTTTGTTTGTTTTTTTCTGATTTTCATAAATGATCTTCCTGGTGTAATCAGTTCCCAAGAAAGTATTTATGCAGATGACATCACGTATCAATTGAAAATCTGCCAAGGCTGACATAGTAAACCTGGCTGCTGGTCTTGAAAAGGACTCCACTCTGTGATGGACTAGGATAAGAAACGTTACTACCTGGATGGAAGACGAGAGTTTCAAAGATAGGAACTCACTGCAACGCCTTGACCACACTCTCTCAACCGACCTGAAGTGGAATGACTACATCTAATCTATAGGTGCTTTTACTGCTTGGAAGGTTAGGTCACCGTGACGGGCGACAAAATTTTTCTCCTCAGAATCATTCTTGTGCATTTATAAATCTACCATTCGTCCGTGCATTGAATATTGTTGCCATATCTAGTCGGGTGCTCCTGTTATTCACCTCGGGGTTCTCGACAAAATCCAAAGGGATTGCAATGTAATTGATCCTAACTTTGCATCTCGATTTCAGTCACTTTCTCACTGGCATGATGTTCCTTCTCTCTGTCTTTTCAGTTATTTACATGGCAACTGCTCTGATGAGCATTTTACGCTGGTTTCCCAAACACGTAAATCTAAGCGTGCTACTAGATTGGAATCAATCCAGGTCCCACTCTTTTACCGTCGAAATAATTAAGTGCAACACTTACTTCTACTCTAACAGTTGCTTTTCTCGCACTTCCCGCCTGTGGAATTACTTTCCTTTTACTTGCTTCCCTAATAGCTACAATCTTAAAAATTTCAAATGCAAAGTCAATTGTCATTTTCTATCTCATTGAATCCCTCCGTCTCTTATCCTTTCGTCGACACCCCTGTACCTTGTTTTTTTTTTTTTTTGTTTTTTTAATCTCATTGTAACTTCCGGTGCACTAGAGACGATTCTGCCTTGCTTGGGGTGAAATGATTAAAAAAAATGAAAAAGAAACAACAATATAAAAAATTACAAAGCTGCATTCGGATCCACAATTATTTCTATTAAATAGGCGTTAAAACGACCGACAAGGAAGATTTTATTAATTCTTTGAGTTAATTTCTCCAGTATTCTTACTTGTTTCCTTTTTGTTGGGGATAAGGTGCGTAAAAATGTTCCATAATTCTCGACTTTTCAAACGCTTTCAACCACTTCACTGGCCATTTTCAATGATGTTATTTTTCCGATAGTGTTGTTTGGCCTTATAATTCACATAACGTAATTTGTGTGTGTGTGTGTGTGTGTGTGTGTGTGTGTGTGCGCGCTCGCGCGTGAAAAGGAGATTTCTTTAAAGCTCTTACGCGACGCGCTCTGCTCGGCATTGTGAGCGTCTGTCTGTTTAAAAACTCCATTTCCACTGCGAGATAAATGTAAGGTTGATAGTAGAAGAAAATTGTTTGATACATAGTCCCTCTTTTATAACGAGATGCATGTGATATTGTGATTTAAATAGTATTTAATATTTTCAACAGAAAATTTTCTTAAGGTTTCTTTTAAATTATAGGTCAATAATAGTTTTTTTTTATTGCACTGTTATTACTAGATAGGTGACATGTAAGGTGTCTATTCAGAGAAGTGGTAGTATGGCCACTATATCTAATTAATTCATGACAAGAAACACAATCTTGTACAGAGCATTGATATTCATAACACCATTAGTCATCACTAGTTTAGATTTGATAGGGTTATTTTGATGAGAGACAAGTTTTGTAGTCTTCCATTTTCTATATTATAACTTTTACATTTTTTGACGAATTACGATATAAATAGGGTGTTTAATAATTTTTCGTATAACAAACTCGTCCTGTTAATAATTAATGTGTATTTGATTGCAATACAATATGTGTGTGTGTGTGTGTGTGTGTGTGTGTGTGTGTGTGTGTGTGTGTGTGTGTGTGTGTGCGTGCGCGCACGCGCATTATTTTTAATACTGGCGTCATGCAATTTTTATAAGAATAATTTTATATAGGAGGATGGATATCCCATAACAGATAAAAAAAATCTTTCTTTTTTTATTTTTTTTATTTTTAAGTTTCTCAGCACTTTGCTTTGCCTTTTGAAGGCAAAAGTCCAGTGCG
The DNA here is from genome assembly GCA_037127315.1 of Ascarosepion bandense. Taxonomy (NCBI): domain Eukaryota; kingdom Metazoa; phylum Mollusca; class Cephalopoda; order Sepiida; family Sepiidae; genus Ascarosepion; species Ascarosepion bandense. The sequence continues at coordinate 3,997,435 of JBBBDQ010001337.1, forward strand.
CCTTCGGATCTCGATGTCACATTTTCCATCCTGTGATATTTCTCCAGCTGTTTGACATTGATATCTCCAATTTATAACTCGTATCTTGAGCTTTTTCGATTGTTGACGATCATAATGTCTGTCGCCTTGCAGCCGATGGTTAAGCGTTTAATCATGCTTTCTTTTTACTATTCTGTCTATGACATTCTATAAATTTCTTTTCGAGTTAGCTATCAACAAAATAACATCTGCGTTGTTCTGTCCCCAAGAATACGCGTCAGTGTCCTACGCGTGCGTACCTCAAGACAGCCAGATAAACATCTCAATGCAATTAGGACGAAGTCCTATTTATCGGCAGATTTACTAATGGCCGAAAAGAAAAACTAGAAAAATAAATAAATACATTTATAAGACGAGCTTATAGCAAACAAAACTAAAGGGTAACAAATGAATATGACAAAATCAACTAGTGACTTGAACATAAAACAGTCAGTCTTACACGCTTTGGCGATCATGTCCCGAAAGAGACATGACTAACTGGGCAGAAGATTAGTAGGTTGCAATTGCTTTCTCTGGTAGACTGGTTGCCAGCCAAGGTTATAGAACCTAATCTGTCTTGTTATTTAACCCATAACTGGAGGGAAGAGACGGATTAATACATTTCTCAAGGGTATTTGCGCGTAAGTGAATGCAAGGAATTCAACTGGAATTCGAACTCGGCTCGCCGATTCCTCGTTCCGAGCCGATCTCCACTGCACCACAACTGAAAAACAATTTGTCTAAATGGGTAAAGCAAGGTAGCGAATACTTTGAACATTTATAAAGGAATATGTTTCAGTTTTACAATACGTTCATGGAAAGGGAGAAGTTACATGAAAGGTAACATTCGGGGACAGTGTGTGAACAGATAAGAGGCGAAGAAAAAGATTATTTATGCAGATGACTATATTAAACAAATCCACTGCTAGGAAGGTTGGGTCACTGTGTCGGGCCAGGATGTTTTTCCCACCTGAAACCATCCTGCATATATACAAATCAATCATTCGTCAGTGCATGGAGTACTACTGCCATAGATGGTCTGGTGCCCCCGCTGTTCATCTCCGTGTTCTTGACAGGCTCCAAAGGAGAATCAGTAATGTGATAGGTTCTGACTTGGCGGCTCGAATGGAGCCACTTTCCCACCGACGAGATGTGGCTTCCCTTTGTCTGTTCTATAAATACTTCCATGGCTTCTGCTCCAACGAACTTAAGTCACTGGTGCCTCCGCAACAGGTGTTTACTCGTGCAACCAGAATGGCATCTGGGTCTCACCCGCAGTTAGATCAACCAAATGCAGACGACAATTCTACTCGTGCGGCTTCTTTTCTCGCACTTCCCTCCTGTGGAACTCGCTTCCTTATTCTTGCTTTCCTGACGGCTACAGCCTCCAGGAATTTAAATGCAAGGTTAATACTCATCTCTTAACTACTTGACCCTAGTTTTTTCCACACATGTCCTTTCCTTTCTTTCCACCTTTGCAACAGTCATCGCACCTGTATTCCCATCCTTCTCTTGCTCCTTTCTAACTGCTTCGTCCTTCTCTTCACTCTTCTCTAATCTTTTTCTCTTATGTAGCCCCCTGCACATCAGTGGCGTTACATACATACATACATACACATACACACACACACATACATTCAATTCCATACACACTTATATACGTATATATACATACATGCACATACACACATATATATGTGTACACACATATACAAAAATTCACACACACAATATATATGCGTGTACACACACACACACACACACACACACACACACACACACACACATACATACATATATATATATATGTACATTATACTGATTTTTCTCCAGTTTCTGAAAGGATTTTTCTGTTGCTGAGGTGATGTGTTATCCCCCGTGGGGATTTTCATATCGAAATGATCATCCAACATCATTGAATTAATCCTTTTTTAATTTATATATATATATATATATATATATATATATATATATATATATATATATACCGCTTCCGGTATGCATACCTCTTCGGATCTCGGTGTCATATTTTCCGTCCTTTGTTAGAACACTTCCCACATATTTAAATTCTTGTATTTGCTTGATTTTAGTATTCCCAATAATACTCAATGTTAACTTTTTTTTTTTGTATGGTAATTTTATATGTTCATTAAAAGGTCATACTGGAAAAAATTTGTACAGTTATATCACTTGTGATCGCCATACACTTATCTTGTCTCGCATCTGTCAACACATTTTAATTACGGTGAAAATGTTAGAAAGGTCAACACTGTGTTTTAAAATAGTTTTATTCTAAATGTCCTGCTATAAATAAGTGATATTTGTGTAAATCAGATTAATTTAACATTAAATTTGCTAATTTTCAAAAAATGTGTCGCAGATGTATATAATATTTTTGCAAGTTTTTTAAAACCGAAAATTAACTCTTTTTTCAAATCTACCGATCGCTCAAAAATGGCCCAAAAATTGAAAATCTAAAAAAAAAAAAAAAAAAACAGCTCAAATTTTAGATTCTAGTCAATATAATTTTTGTTTGAAATAAACTAGAGTATTTTGCTAACTGGAAATAGAAAATTTAATTAGGTACCGATTATGTTTCGGCATAAATTTTCGATACCTAATATTAAAATGAAATTTTTAAAATGAAAAAACATTCTTGAAGATTTCATTTTAGATTTAATTAAAAGCTTAATGATTAAATTTATTATTTCCATTAAGTAAAAAATTCTGGTGTATTTTTAATAGAAATTGTATAGATTGGCATGTCACATTTACTTTCGATTTCTTGAATGTTCTAAAAAGAAATTTGTAAACAAACAAAAATATTTCAAAAACTTTCTGACACTTTATTTTAGTAAAATTTAAAAATTGAATGTTAAATTAAGCGGAATTGTACAAATATTACTTACTTATAGCATAAAAAGTCATATAGAACAAATTATTAACGATTGACGGACTGTTGACTGACGAGGCGATAACAGCTGCTACATAATGACCATAAATTGACAATTTTCATAAATCTAAGTGAAAGGACAAACCTTTTAAATTACGTAACGTTTTTATAATAATGACAATTTCAATCTACCATAGATGAAAATAAGGTAACAAAAAAAAATTAATTAATAATTATTTTAAAAATAGACAAGCGCAACTGCGTTTATTAATCTTTGCAATTTTGCACTCGTAAATTTCGTTTCCACTTAATTACTATATCAGTCAGTTAAAGTGCCACACGCTTGGGCGATCATGTCTCAAACGAGAGAAGGCAGAAGGCAGAAGATTATCCCACAGTAGGTTACCATTTAACCAGTAGACAGGTTACCGTCCAAGGCTACAGAACCCAATCTGTCCTGCTATTTAACCCATAACTGGAAGGAAGAGACAGATTAATACCTTTCCCAGGGTATCAGCGAGTAAGTGAATACAATGGATTCAATTGGAATTCGAACTCAGCTCTCCGGTTTCTCGTTCCGAACCGATATCCACTGTACCACAACGCAAACCCTATATCACGTTCAATAAATACGCCAATACAGATTTGTACAAGATATTAAACGATTATACATTATCATAGCTAAAATGTAAAAATAAATTCTTGTAAAAATTTATTATTAATCAGAAAAATTTTATTTCTTCGGACAATAATATCCTTAATATTACTTATTTACAAAAACAATTAAAAACTTGTCTAATTAAGTAATATCATAGTTTTACTGGATTCATTATTTTACAATTTAGAGCAGATTTTCAATTAAATTATACAACTTTGAAAAAAAGTAAGTAATTTACAATCTCCAATGACTACTACTTTTAACAAAAAAAATAATTTCAACAAATAAGAAGGTTCTGTGCGAAATTCAATGAAATTAAATAAAGGGGAGGGGGTAATACGTTTAAAAAAAAGATTACTAACATTTTCTAAAGAAAAACATTTCAAAAATAATTTCATTCATTTGTGAATAAGTTCTAAAAGTTTCATTAAAATCGGGCAATTATTTGATTTTTACAAGAATTGTTAAATAAATGTGTTTTCAACGGAAAACAAGCGCAAAAAAATCAATGTTAAACTTTGTAGAAGGCAATGACGTAAACAAAACAAGCATTTTAACCAAAATTTCAAACATGTTAGAAAGGTGGTAAAAAATTCAAAAAATAATTAAAAAATTCTTTGATCTTTCCTCTTAATAATAACATCAACATTTTGACAATAAAACTTTATTTTCGTTAAGTTTGTGGCATTTTTCATTACGTTATGCTGTTTTTTCCACGAGTTAGTGGAGGTACCTATTTAGCTTTTTATTAAAACTATAAAAAAATTTAAAGAAATTTTTTTATTTTTTAAAAATTCACTTTAAAACTTAAATGTCGAAAATGAATGAAGTTATCTGCTTATAACCAGTTTCCTTTAATTGTAAAAAAACTGTGGTAGATAAACTGGGGTAAGAGGGCGAGAAAAGATTGGGTGGGGCACTCAAGAAATAGCCATTGCCCAGTGAACGGTAAATCGCGGCTCACTACGCTCAAGTCCTGAATTGATGGGTCCACTCGGCGATTTAAATTTTGATTTTTTTTTTTAATGTGAAACAAATGTTAGGACAGAAAACTGCCGATACTTATTAACAGTATCTGAAAAATAAATTAGCTGAAACTGTTTTTCTTCCCAACTAAATCTTTTTAATGTCAGTGGTAACTAACCCTGTCAAATCTTGTTTTGTAATGCGAAGTAAAGCCCTGAAAATTTGACCTCGAAATTTCAAGGGAGTTCTGGGCCGGTGACACTCATCTATTTTAAGATGGGGGTCAGTTTACGGTTGACTGCTCTTGGCCTTCCATCGTCTCTTCTTTGAAGGTGATTAATTTCGACAAGATTCAATCTACTTTTCAAATCACACCAACGCTGAAACGGACAAAAGTGAAGTTCAAGAATATAATAAATGCTTCCATAGCAATGTGGACATTTATCGAGTAATTTGTTCGTGAAGAGATTTATATTTTAACTGGATGCCAATTTACTATCGGATAGTATTATAACAGAATTTTTGTTCTTGGTAAAATTGTTGGTTTAATTTCCTTCAGTTTTTTTTTTTTTTTTTTTTTTTTTTTTCGCTGGGTATTTTAGGCTTTTTCCCAGTGACCCAGCTACGAATGGCCAACCAACATGAACAGGTGCCATAACTTATTCTGTTTTTTCTGGCTAGGTCTAGACGCATTACACACTTTTATTCTTTTTTTTTTTTTTTTTTTTCAATTTCACTTAGTGTTCTTCGTCATATTATTATTATATTAACAGGAGAAATATATCAAAAATACTTCCGGTACCCTTCAATACTCTCTTCCCAAGGTTCCCAACCCCGGGGTAAATTACCCTAGTGGGGTAATGAGCCCATTTTTTTTTTTTAATCATATCACCCGGAGCAAGGCGGTAACGCCACTAACGTACCGGGGGCTACGTAAGAGTGAAAAGATTTGAAAAGAGAAAGCCGGAAACCACATCCTAAACAGGAAACAAGGTATAAGTCTCTTCACCCGTTCAATAGATGTAGGTGGAGTGTAAACCGGGCGATAGTTTAGTCTATCTACTCCAATTAATTTGTGGGTAATGGATGTTTGGTTTGATAACTTCAGGACAATATTGCTTCATTTTGTGAGAAATTGGAACTATGGACCAGACGTATTGGAAAAGGAATTTTTGCACAATTTTCTGCATTGACAAGGATAATTCTGAAAAAATCCTCAACCACTTGAAGACAGACAGCAGTGATCATCTTTTTTTCTTTTTTTTTTTTAATCATATCACCCCGAGCAAGGCGGTAACGCCACTGAAGCGCAGGGGGCTACGTAGGAGTGAGAAGATTGGAAAAGAGAAAGCCAGAGACCACATCCTAAACAAGGAACAAGGGATGAGCCTCTACACCTGTTCAAAAGACGTGGGTGGAGTGTGAACCGGGCGATAGTTTAGTCTATCTACTCCAATTAAACTCTAAATGGCCTCTTGGAAAACTTACGTAAGTACTTTCCAAACTTTAATAATTCTAACAATGAACGGATAAGAAATCCATACCTTTTGAGTGAAGATACTATTCCTGATGAGGACTATCCAGCAAAAGAAGAATATCTCACACTCAGGATAAACAATGCATGGAAACTTTTGTTTGAGACCAAGTCTGGTCTAGACACCTTTTGGATCTCACGTCTGCAGAATATACCAACACTAGCCTCTAGAGCAGTACAAATTCTCATATTTATCTATGTGAACAAGTTTTTTATACTGTCCTTTGAATGAAGACCAAGAAACGTAGCAGACTCAACGTGGCAAACGACGCCCGAATAGCCCTTTCAGTCACTAACCAAGAATAAATAAACTGGCACAGGCAATACAAGCTCAACACTCATATTAAGAATCACGGTTAGGTTACGGCTACTATACCTCTGATTATTATAGATTGGTACTTTCATTACACCCGAGCAACGCCGGGCTATACTGCTAGTAGATATATATTTGTGTGTGTGGGTGGGTTTTTCAGCTTGAAGATCTTACGAATATAAGCGAAACAATAAAACCGAATGCATGGCCATTAGCAAAAAGAGCAGCCCAAAATGCCAAATACAGGTCGGGGATACTAGAATCAAGCAGGTACAAAATTTTAAATACCTGGGAAGTGTTCTAACAGAAGACGGAAAGTGCGACACACAGATCCGAAGGCGAATTGGCATGGTGATGGACGCGTCCCAGAAGTTGAGTAAAGTATTAAGAGACAGGAAAATTTCGCTAGAAACAAAGAAGACAGTACTGGATTGCTATGTGATGTCAGTTCTTCAATATGGCAGTGAATGCTGGACAATATCAAAAATGAAGGAAAAACTTGAAACAATTGAAATGTGGTTCTACAGAAGGTTGCTGCGGATATCATGGATTGAGCAAGTGAGCACTGATGAGGTTTTGGAAAGGATGGAAACGAAAAGGAAATTAATAGTGAGCATCAGACACCTTTTGACACCTAAAGTTCCTGGGTCATGCAATGAGGAAGGACGGCTTAGAGAACCTGATACTAACAGGCCAGATAGAAGGAAAAAGAGACAGAGGAAAGCAGCAGATAACATATTTGAAGGGCCTGAGCAGATGGATGACAGAACAAGGGTTGTGTAGTGTAACAGGAGAAAGAGTGCTAAGAGCCACCAGGGATAGGGAGATGTGGAAAACCATGATCGCCTACGTCCTGAAAGGACAGGGCACATAGAAGAAGAAGACTAGATTGGCGGCAAGATCTTATCATTTTACAGTTAAAAGACTAGATGTGAACCGTAATTATGCTAATAATTTCTTCTTTTGTACTTTCTCACTTATGGGACTATCTTCCGTCTTCTTGCTTCTCAGTCAGTTAAGTGCCATACGTGATACATGCTTTCGGCAATCATGTCTTGAAAGAGACATGACTGCCTGGGCAGAAGATTATCCAGCAGTAGGTTGCCATTGCTTTCTGTGGTAGATTGATTGAGAGCCAAGGCTATAGAACCCAATCTGTCCTATTATTTAACCCATAACTGGAGGGAAGAGACGGATTAATACCATTCCCAAGGGCATTTGTGTGTAAGTGAATGCAATGAATTCAACTGGAATTCTCAGTCAACTTTTATTTTTAAAAATATATATGCAATGCCAATCGTCATCTTCTGTTTTGCCTGGAAACTTTTAAAACAATATTAAGTTCAAGCCGCAAAGGGTTTTTCTCTCAGGCAGAACCATTCCTTTAGGAAGTGGCTGGGTTTATTTCACAGAGCTGGAGGTATTCCTAAATGAAATACCGATCGATCTTGGGCAATTTTTTTCACCGTATTGCTGTCAAAGCAACATTAAACCTCGTCACATTTAAAATAATCATTGTCTTCTGTCTTCTTAATTACTGTTCTGTTGTTGGTCTCTCTCCTTAATAATATTCTTCTTTTTCTCATATTTTTTCAAAATCAATAATATCCTGCTTCTTTGGGTATTTATTTTTTAAAAAGAACTCAATTGGAGTAGATAGACTAAACTATCGCCCGGTTCACACTTCACCCATGTCTATTGAACAGGTGTAGAGGCTCATCCCTTGTTCCCTGTTTAGGATGTGGTTTCCGGTTTTCTCTTTTCCAATCTTTTCACTCCTTTTTCTTTCTTTTTTTTTTTCAATTGGAATAGATACACTAAACTATCGCCCGGTTCACACTCCACCCTCGTCTATTGAACAGGTGAAGAGGCTCATTCCTTGTTCCCTTGTTCCCTGTTCCCTCTTTTCCAATCTTTTCACTTTCACGTAGCCCCCTGCACATCAGTGGCATTACCGCCTTGCTCGAGGTGATATGATTAAAAAAAAAAAAAAAAAAAACTAAAAATTAACTAACTGTTAAAAAGAGCCGTAGTATTTTTCAAAAATAATTACAGGGAAAATGAATCATTAAACTGTCTTCTTCTATGTACCGTGTTCCTTCAGGACGTAGACGATCATGACCCTCCCCAACTTCCTTATAGCACGCTTTCTCCTGTTACCCCACTCAAACCCCGCACTGCTATCCATTTGCTTAAACCCATCAAGCATGTTACGCCTTGCTTTCCCGTCTCCTTTTCCCTCTATCTGACCTGTGAGTGTCATATTCTCCAAGCCTTCTATCATTATATGTACCGGGAACTTCAGCTGTCTTTTCCTGCTGTCAAGTATTAGTTTCCTTCTCGTTTCCATCCTCTCCAAAACCTCATCATTGCTCACATGCTCGGTCCATGGTAACCTGGGTATCCTTATGTAGAAGCACATTTCGGTTGCCCCAAGTCTCTTCTTCATCTTTCAGGAGATTGTCCAGCATTAAACTTTATTCGCCGTTATTATTCATTTTTATTCATTTATTTATTTATTTCCTTGATTTTTCTTTTGAAAGATAAGCATCTAAAGCTTTAATGTAAGGAAATAGTTTTAAAATTTAATTCCAGTAATGAAATTTTTAAAAAGTGCCCTCATTCAATATCCAAACAGAGAATGTCTAAAGGATCACTAATATACCGAGAGAAATATTTAACTTTATCAGTCCAAACAAACATATAAATTCATGTATCTTAAAAACCGAACACGTGATTTCGACAAACCTTACGTGCATTGTGGTGCAGTGAATATCGGCTCGGAACGGGAAATCGAAGTGCCGAGTTCGAATTCCTGTTGCATTTATTGCATTACACGCAAATGCCCCTGGGAAAAATATTTATCCGTCTAGTTAAAGGTTAAATAGCAGAACAAATTTAGTTCTGTAGCCTTGGTTGGCAAAGAGTCTACCGCAGAAAGTAATGGCAATTTACTGAGGGAAAATCTTCTGCCTTGTCAGTCATGTCTTTTTCAAGACATGATCGCCAAAGCATATATCAGGTATTGCACGTAACTGACTAAATGTCACTTTTAACATCTGATTGTGGCATGTCTCACACACACACAGACACACACACACACACACACACACACACATATATATAAACTTGTTTATAAATGGAATTTTGTCTGTGTGTGTGTGCCTGTGTGTGTGTGTCCGTTACCTATAGACTCCGAAACGGCAGGACCGATTTTCTTGAAAATTTACACAGCTGTACTATAAGCGTCTTCGAGTGTTCTTAGATAGATTTTGTGTCGAGGTACCCCCGATAAATATCGAAAATCGATAATCGGAAAATCGGGTTATAGAAGGAGTGGTCCGATTCTAATCAAATTTGACACACTCATAGACAAAGACATAAGAAACGATATTCAGAAGTTTTAAGGTTGCGGTTCTTACAATAGTGCAGAAAATCGATTATATATATATATATATATATATATATATATATATATATATATATACTAAGCAAGATGTTTGCGTGTGTGTCTGTTTATCTGCCTGTATGTCTATTTTTCAGTCCTTTTATTTTAGTTTTTGTTTCGGGTTTGGCTCTAAGTAGGTATAATTGTAGTTCTTAGTCTCAGACATGATACCATTTACTCAGAGAACTTATTTAGCCCTCAAAATTCAGTTTTCGACGAAAAAAACTTATTTGATATCGGTACCAGGAAATTAAAACTAGACTTACAGCCATTAATTTTTTTTTTTTTTCAGTCTACGGTTTTTCTTTAACTGGAAGCAACTATTGCATTTTAGTCTTTCGTGCCAACGTCCAAAGAGTCTGAGCTCCAGGACCATGGATTAGTTTTAAAGCTTTCATTACACTCGAGCAACGCCGGGGTTTACTGCTAGTATATATATATATATATATATATATATATATATATATATATATATATATATGTGTGTGTGTGTGTGTGTGTGTGTGTGTGTATGGGTGAGTTTTGAAGGCTATCACAACGGGAAAAGGTATATATATATATATATATATATATATATATATAAATGAACACAGAATTAGAAAAATACAAGAAATATACGCACATAAGCCCACACACATCACACAGTCAGGCACACGCGCACACACAAGATCGAATACCAGGTGGCAAAAAAATGTAGCAATAAACACCCCTTTCATTAATGCAGATAAATATAACACCAAGTCGTAAAACGACGCCCACTACCACTCTGACAGAGATGGGAAAAGGCCAAATCCTGCTATCGGTCAACGCGCGCATATACAACCCATACATTAAAGCAGACAGATATCATCAGATCGAAAAACGGCGTCCACTATCACTTTAACAAAGATGCGAAAGAGCCAAATCCTAATATCGGTCAACGCCCACATATATAAACCATACACACACACACACACACACACACACACACACACACACATGCACAAACACACTTGCGGGTAAACACACACACAATCACTACAATTAACGACAGTAGTAGCAGCTACGAATGATCATTCGTTGAAAGGCACGGTCCACGAGCGGATGTGAAAACAAACTCTCCTACCATTCTGAAGATCAGATTTTAATCTCAAAATATTAATGAGTATTAAATAGGTAATACCCAACACCTTCTTTACCTTCCTTTATTTTACTAAACAGATTGTGATAGCTTTCAAGACCTATTCATACACTTTTTGTAATAAGCACAATGCTTAATACAAAACTCTTCTATCCATATAAAAAGTAAAAAAAAAAAGCACTTTTCAAACATTGGCCACGAGCTCCACACACCAAAACAAGGACAAACATATGTTCGCAAATTCTTCGTTTGTGCCTTATTAAGTGTGAAGAAAGTTTACAGTAGATGGTGCTCTGTTGCCACATAGACAGATTGTTATTCGTGTATATTTGTGAGTCGTCTGTCTATCAAGTGAATTAACTGAGATGTGTTCCGTTTAACCATAGCATGATATGCATATCGTGAACAGGCAGATATGATTTTTATATACGCCGCTCGAATAGTAATGGACGCGAGACTGCACGGCTGTATCAAATTGCATTTCCAGACCAAATGAAGCTAAAATAGGGACGTATTCTGTAACAAACCCCCTTCTGTCAGTTTTCCTCGGCTTTTGGTCTTGATAGCCTGACTCAGCAAGTTGGCATACTACTCTCCATTTGTGGTGTCGACTTTTTGAAGATAGTCAATAATTACAATGATTGAGGCCATCACCTTCACTGCAGATGGACCGAGCTTGGAGCAGGTGAGGAGGGCTGTTTCCACTGCATGGGTTTTCTTTTTGCTTCTGGCTCAAACTGATAAACCAAATTATTATCTTGGGTTTGAAAACGTTCAAGAAAACAAGCTAGACCAGCATCAGACAAAATCATATGTTTCAGAGACATGCTCACCATGGTTCGCTTTTGATCATGTATCAAAGGACGTGCCACCCACCGAACAGAAACCTTCGCCATGTCAAGTTCCAGACGTTGGGTCATTTTTAAGAGTTTCCCTTACTCACCAAGAATCAGCTGCCCACTTTTCCAGTGTTAATAAAGCTAGAATGTTATCCCCCTAATTTAGCAACCTTGTCAGCATGAAAGTTCTTGGGTGTTAAACCCTTTTTTTCTGCAGGTAATTGATAACATCAGCATACCAAATTTTATCCATTCTTAAGAGAAATCGTTACTTCTTACATTTGAAGTTGTTTTTTTGTTTTTTGTTTTTTGTTTTTTGTTTCTTGTTTTTTGTTTTTTGTTTTTTTTGAACAGCGAGAAGTAAGTTTAACTGGAACGAATCAATGCAGTTGTTAATACGAAGGGTTTAAATTAAGGCAGGTAAAATTTCACAGCTCTAACATCGCTCCCTCAATACCGACTTGGCAGACCGGCTGAAGTCTCTCTCTCACCGGCGCCACGTGGCTTCCCTGTGTCTCTTCTAAAAATACTTTCACGGCTTCTGCTCCAATGAACTTAGATCACTGGTGCCCTCTAGGTATGAATTTGTACGAGATACTAGATTAGCAACTAGATCCCACCCTTTTACAGTGAAACCGATAAAATGCAACCGCAATTTCTACTCCAACAGTTTCTTTTCTCGCACTTCCCGACTGTGGAATTCCCTTCCACATGATTGCTTCCCCGACGGCTACAATCGCCAGGAGTTTAAATGTAAGGATCAATAGACACCTCCTAACACACTAACTCGCATCCATTCTTTCAAACACTCTTCCCATCTACCCAACCCCCAGCCTCGGTATCCTTACCCATCTGTCACCCTCCTTCTGACATTTCCTATATTTCCTATATCTAACTACTCTTTTTCTTTACCTTCCCCTATCTAATCCCATGCGCAATAGTGGCAGTGGAATGTCTTGCTTGGAGGTGAAATGATTTTTTTTTAAAAATAGACAAACTTTGAACCTTTTAACTCACGAATTTGAGAAAACTCTATATTATTTTTTAAGAAAAAAAGAGGAAAATCTTTTGTTACGTGTTAAGTGTGACAAAAGAAAATAAATGATTGACCAAAACTCAGAGTTAAATCACAGACAAATATTTAATTTACGATAAACTCAAAATAAGATATATACAAAATTTACAATTATTTGCATTCAAAACAGAAACATAGAGTTTACTACTGGCGAATGTTACGATGAGAGAAGGGGAAGATAAGGAGTCAAGTATCTATAACCAGTTAACTTAGCGAAGTAGTTTAAGTGCTATACTTCATGGATGTCCTCAAATGTGTTTATAAAGAATAATTTCCAGTATGGTCAATAAAAGAGTCAAAAATATCTATTTACCCATTTAGTTCCATGAGGTTCTCTTTCAGGTTTTAGTTGGTCGGCAACTTAGAGATTTTTTCAACTGGATGCACAAATCGACGAAGCGGGCCGGAGTTGATAATGTCAGCAAATCCTTATAACAACTAATTACTCGCCTCCCAAAAGTTATTTTTATAGGGGCTAACACGAAATTTGCATATCTCTAGAATCATTTAAAATTCTCTCGATTTATTCTACAATCTTCCAAAACGTTCTATTCCTAATTTCTCTATTTAACAACTACTTAATGAATTAAAACTTTTTTGTAATAACAAGTAGGACTCAATAGAATCCCTTACTATAAGTTTTTTATGCATTATTAATATTATTTTTATATATAAATGCATCCTCGTAACACTAAAAGAAAAAAAAACGTATGGCGCGTTTCGTGTTTTAGAATTTCATCGAGCTGAAGGGATGTTAACGTTGATGCGATAACATATGCGCATGAAGGAGAGGGGTCCCCGAAAAAATAAATTCAAATTAATTTTTTTAAATATTTTCGGGCATATAGTGTAGCCGATTTCATTTATTAGGTTGTCCCAAAAGTTCGTAAACACTTGCTAAATGGGTCTGTCTGGTCCAGCACAATCGAGACAAGCGATGGATTCAGAAAGGGCAAGAGACACTGTCGGTTTCAAAACAAGATCGATTCGGCAATTAACTCATGTTGTGCGTTTGGTGGGACTTTGAAGGAATCGTGCATTTTGAGTTGGTTCCGAATGGTCATGCCATCAGTGCCGAACTTTACTATCAGCAGCTTCAGCGGCTCTACGAAAAGTTGAAGCTTTGAAAGTACCCGGCTCTGATCAACCGAAAGCTCGCTTTGATGCAGCAGGACAATGCCAAGCCACACACCGCCAGGAAGACCAAAGGCAAGTTTGAAGAGCTGGACGGCGTTGAGATTATGCTACATCCAGCCTACAGTCCTGACTGTGCTCCATCAGATTACGGTCTTTTCCGCTCAATGAAACACTTTCTGAAGGGCCGCCGATTCGATTCCTTTGATGAAGTCGAGGAAGCGTGTCAAGAATTTTTTGATTCGAAGCCGGCTGAATGGTACTTTGACCAAATCCGAAAGCTTGCAGATCGATGGCAGAAAATCTTGGAAAATGATAGTCTTTATTTTGAGCAATAATTTTTGTTGTTTTCGCGTGTAAAATTTAAGTTTTTTGCAAGTGATTTCTGGTAACCTTAGATTACTTGGTGAGTAAAATTTCAGTTTTTTGCAAGTGCTTACGAACTTTTGGGGCAACCTAATATTTTCTTTTTTATAGATTTTGATATTAAATATCTCACATTGTAATAATGATCTACCAAGAAAGATGAAAACTTGCAAGAACCTGGACGTAAAATTACTGTGGATGTCTGGCGATTTAAGCACTTTCTATACACTTTCGTCTTAAATTAAATTTTTCATTAAAATAGATTTACATTTTTTCAATCGAAATTATTGCCAGACTCTTTTCAATGAATAACTCTTGCATTGTGTTTTGTTTTAAAAAGATCCCTTTTTCGTTCATATAATATTATATTTAAATTCCTTGAGGTTCCTCTTGCGTATTCCTTGGGACAATAATTACAGGTGATAGAATAAATTCCAACTTCAAATTTTTTTTAAAATTTCAACTTCCCCTCTCTTTCATGAGCATGTGTAATCACGTCAACGTAAAGGTTACTTTAGGTCCGATGATGTCCTAACGGACAAAATGCCTCACACGAAAAAAAAAAATTTTGCCATAGATTTCCTCTAATAATAATATGTATATATAATCATCCGCAGACAGATCTGTTTCGCTGTATCACAGTTCATCAGTACGGTTAGACTCCGATTGCTTTTAACCCAGGATTGAAACTCTACCTAATTGGCGTCAGTCGGCGATTCTACCTCTGGGCCATGGGAGATGGGTAGAAGAAGGCAAACTTTTTAGCGTATACATTATCATTATACACGCCCAATAGCCAGAATGCTCTAATTCATTTCGGAATGAGCGATATATATATATATATATATATATATATATATATATATATATATATATATCAAACTAGTTTTGTTAAAGATAAATGTTATGTCTATAACATTTTTTTAATAAATCTGACTTGTGGGCGGTTTAATTTCCGGGAGGACAGTTTCTTTTCTGCCTCAATGTTAAAACACGGAAATTAATCCGCTAATAAAAACAACTTATTAAAAATATAACCGACCTGGCTAGTCTGTTATCGTAAACAATATATATATATATATATATATATATATATATATATATATGTGTGTGTGTGTGTGTGTGTGTGTGTGTTTGGTTAACAATAGCAGGCAATCTGCTATGGTTAATTTTTTATACAATCTATCATGTTATCATATTTTTTTTTTCCGAATATAAATTATATAAAATTTAAAACTGCTAAGCTCATTGTCAAAAATAACAATTCATCTGCAAGATCTAAACTACAGAGAACCAATATTTTTCACAAATTTACATGTCTTTTGAAGAACTGTGTTCTTAATCAATCCAAAAGTCGTAAATAATTACACTAGATTAACAGGAAGATTCACGTGACATCTCTCCAACCATAGTTCTATTAGGTCTCATTAAATTAAACATGGAGACCTACCAAACCGTAACATAATACGAATATAATAGCATCATTTACACGTAAAAAAAAAATGGTTAGAATTAATGGAGCATTATTAATGAAAAATAAAAAGCTAAAAACTCAATATCAACTATGAACAGGACTACAATGTGCGCACTGTGTTTGAAATAGAAATCATTTCTACGACTCTACACAAAAAAATATTTATATTCAGTTAAAAGCAAAAATAAAATTCATCCTTGATAATGGATAAAAGTATAGTCGAAAGTTGCATAGATGTCAGGATTCAAATAACTCCAAACTGAGGCCTTAAGTAAAATGGTTACGTGGAGCCATTCCGGTATGGAAATAGATTTGGATATTGACAATGTGGGCATATCAATCAACACTGCATGGTGACAATCGGTTTCCTGTTTCTAGAAAGCTTCAAACTGAAACTGGCAGTCGCTATTCGGTGTTAATTTCTTTGGGGCGTTACGATTATAAAAATAAAATAAAAAAATAAAAAATAATGTATTTTATTGCATTTTTTTATTTTATCATTTTTTTTATTTTATCATTTCTTTCATTGAGGGTCCTGTTTGACTAAACATAATTTGATTATTAGATTTCTCGTAGGACTTATTCTTATAATTAATATAAACATTAAACACTATCAAAAAAGCAAATCTGGAAAATTAAATAAATGGGATTAAACAAATGTAAAAAATAATATTTTTATCAATTTTTTTAAAAAGAAACTTTAAAAAATAATTTAATTAATTTGTGAATAACTTCTAAAAGTTTCTTGAATATCCGACAATTATCTGTCAACAATCCGTTCGTGCATAGAATACTGCTGTCATATATGGTCAGGCGCCCCCGCTGCTCATCTCAGTGTTCTCGACAGGCTCCAAAGGAGAATCTGTAACGTGATAGGTAACGACTTGGGGGCTCGACTCCAGCCACTTTCTCACTGGCAGGATGTGGTTTCCCTCTGTCTGTTCTACAAATATTTCCATGGCTTTTCAATATTTTTGCTCCGACGAACTTAAGTCACTGGTGCCCCTGCCACAGGAGTTTACTCGTGCAACCAGACTGGTAACAGGGTCCCACCCATTCACAGTTAGGTTAATCAAATGAAGCCGACAATTCTACCCCATCAGCTTCTCTTCTCGCACTTCCCGCCTGCGGAAATCCCTTCCATAATATTACTTTCCTGACGGCTACAACCTCCAGGAATTTATAATGATATTTGCACACCAGGTTTGCAGTTTGTATTGGCAATGAACTTTCTTAAACGCGTTTGCCGTTATTAACGCGCTCGTGAAGGAAGGAAAAACGTTATAGTTTGCTTGTCAATTTAACTATATAAACAAGGACTTGGCCTTCAGAAACAAAAGGAACCCGATATGTAAAACCACAAATTTATTCGCCTGAAGAGAGTCAATCTGAGACTCGAAATACGGACACTTAAAAAATCATAACATATATAATATTTTTAAAGAACAATAAATATACACTTTAAATAAAACGTTCACGACCTCTCACACTTTTTATTCTATATATATATATATATATATATATATATATATATATATATATATATATCCTTCAGACAAATTTTGTTAAACTTATGCCTATAACCTTTCTTTTTAATAAATTTGTCTTTTGGGCTGTTGAAATTCTATGTGTGAGAAGATTTTCTTTGTCCCTTCGACACCAGACGACGGAAAGTAATTCATCAAGAAGAAATACTTATTAAAATATATAACTTGTTTGTTACCTTTAAAAACATGTTTTGCTTAGATACACGTCCACCCACACACACTAACATGTATAATATTTACTGAAAATTAGAAAGACTGAGTAATGACAACAGAAAAACAGGTTGAAAAGATGGTGACGATTGACGTTGCATTTAATTTTTTTTAACCATCGTTG
Organism: Ascarosepion bandense; assembly: GCA_037127315.1. Taxonomy (NCBI): domain Eukaryota; kingdom Metazoa; phylum Mollusca; class Cephalopoda; order Sepiida; family Sepiidae; genus Ascarosepion; species Ascarosepion bandense. Next base: position 4,015,154 of record JBBBDQ010001337.1, read on the forward strand.
ACAAGCAGAAAGGCAGAAGAGCGAGAAATGTGAAAGAAGTAATTATTAGCATAGAACATATGGTTAAATCGGGCAATTCCAACAGGGAAATTATGAGACCTAGCTTCCAATCTGGTACTGCGCTTAAAGTCGCGATGTCAAGATCACAAAGAGCTCAACAAAACAATTACCGTGAAATATTATCCAAGCATAAATATACATTCGGTGACATTAACATTCTAAGAATTGTTAAGACGACTGAATTGATTTTCGGTGTTGTTTTTTTCGTAAACACAATATTTCAGCCTATTCATTCAATAACCTTTTTTCAGGTGTACAATTCGAAAAAGAGCTAACAGAAAGAAACGTTGCACACACACACACACACACACACACACACACATACACACACGCGCGCGCGCGCATATATATATATATGTATATATTGCTTTACTATGTATCAAACGGATGTGCGTTGTGGTTCAGTGGATATCGACTCGGAACGAGAAATCGAGGAGCCGAGTTTGAATTCCAGTCGAATTCCTTGCATTCACTTACGCAAAAATACCCTTCGGAAAGGTATTAATCCGTCTCTTCCCTCCAGTTATGAATTAAATAATAGGACAGATTGTGTTCTATAGCCTTGCCTGACAAACAGAAAGTAATGGCAACCTACTGCGGGATAATCTTCTGCCCAGTCAGCCCAAAGCGTGTATCACGTATGGCACTTAACTGACGTATCGAAAACTGTTAAAAGTAAATGCTATACGAACTGTGGAATGTCATTCCATTAGTTCTTACTCCTACTGATATATATATATATATATATATATATATATATATATATATATATATATATATAAATTATGCTGTCTTTATGAAAAAAATTTTAAAGTTACCACTTCTGCGATTTATGCATTATTTTTCAGTAATGAATTGTGTTTACCCGGCGGCTGGCGTGTGTATACAACGCAGATATATAACACGCAAAAAACTCCGCCTCTCTGATTCCATGCGCTGATAGTTTAGGGAGTAGGCTCTTCGACTGCCACCAAATCAGTAGAACTTCGAACCCGGCTAGAAGCAAGTGGATGTGTTGCCACACTGATGATCTATGATATAGCGAAATAGGTTTGTATGTGTATAACTAATATATATATATATATATATATATATATATATATATATATATATTAATTATACATTATATATATATTAGTTATACATTAGTTATATATATATATATATATATATATATATATATATATATATCGCTCATTCAGTAAAATGAATTAGAGCACTCTAGATATTGGGCGAGTAATATGATATGCGCTAAAAAGACTACCTTCTTCCACCGAACGCCCCGTAGCCCAGGGGTAGAGTCGCCGACTGACGCCAATTCGGTCGAGTGTCAAGCCTGGGTTAGGGAGCAATCAAAGTCTAACTGTACTGATGAGCTGTCATACAGCGAAACATATCTGTCTGCGGATGACAATAAATATATATATATGTGTGTGTGTGTGTGTGTGTGTGTGCTGAATATTACTATAAACGTCTCTTTGGAGGATACGCCTGCTTGAGAAGACATCCGGTATTTTTCAAACTACGCTTATTTATCTGATTCAACTTCCTGAATTGCGTTCACTATAGCGTTTCTGATGTCAAATCATCCAAGCTTTGTGAAATCTACGAATTTGACTACAAGTTGTTTGCTTTGTCAAAACTGGCAATAGCTACAAATTCTATTATACTGTTCGGACATCGGCGGTAAGGCTTAATAGTTATAGCCTACCCACTCTTTCTTTCGACAACCACTATGGCATGCAAGCAACAAGAACTTTGCAATGGATATCGGCTCAGAAAGAGAAATCGGGGAACCGAGTTCGAATACCAGTTCGAGTTATTTGCATTTACTTACGCACAAATAACCTTGGGAAAGGTATTAATTCGACTCTTCCCTCCAGTTATGGGTTAAATAATAGGACAGATTGGGTTCTGTAGCCTTGGTCGGCAACCAGTCTACCGCAGAAAGTAATGGCAACCTACTGCGGGAAAATCTTCTGCCCAGTCTGTCATGTCTCGAAAGGGCATGATCGTAAAAGCGTGTATCACGTATGATATATAACTGACTGATATTTATATAGAACATCCTTTTTTCTTGAATAACTTGTTTTTTGTTTGTTTGTTTGTTTTTGTTTTTGTTTTTTTGTTTTTGTTGTTGTTCTTTTTCTTTAATCGTCTGATATTTATCAATAACATCTGGTTTTATAAAAAGAATGTTTCATAATTCTTTTATCAAATAATGTTTTTTTTTTATTGAATAGTGTTAAATGTAGGTACCCCACAGCATTTTCGATATTTAACTTTTAAACTGAATCTTTAAAAATCAAAAAGTTTTCTTTAAACTTTTATTTTAGTTTTATTTGAAAGCTAAATGATTAAATTTACTATTTCGAGTAAGTAACATACTCTCTGGTTTATTTCAAACAAAAATTATATTCATTGCAATATAAAAGGTTTAGATATTTTTCAAATTTTGAATTTTGCAGCTATTTTTGAGCGATCGACACATTTGTAAACAAAAGTTAATTCTCGGTTTTTAAAATCTTGCAAAAATATAATATAGACATTATTTTTTTTTTAAAATTAGCAAATGTTATGTTAAATTAATCTGATTTACACCAGTATTACTTATTTATAAGAAAACTATTTCTTAATCACAGATTTGAACTTTTTAACCTGTCCGCGTCGCAAATCAAGAATGTGTTGACAGATTCTTGATTCGAGTTAAAATGTATGGCGTTCTACAATATTTTTTCGGGTAAGAGAGGAAACTCTGACCTTTTATACATAGACTTTTTTTAACATAGAAGTTACCATACAAAAAAAAAACCTTCAAATGCACAAAAATGTTAAATTATTCTAAAAATATAGAGGCAGAACGATTTTTATTAAACTTTTCAGTTTTCGATAGGCAATATAATCATCAATTCTTAACAAAAAATTCTAACTGCAACAGTTCTTTAAAGATTTTTAAGATATTTCTGGAACTTTATAATTTATGATACAGAATTCTTTTAAAATTTTATTAGTAATCGAATTTTTTTTTAATTCAGACTATAATGTTCTTAATTTTTCTTATTTATTCAAGCAATTTCAAAGTTTATCAGATTAAGTAATATTACAGTTTTATTGCATTTTTTTTTTTACTGCATTTTTATTTTATTCATTGGAGCAGATTTTCGGATATAGAAGAAAAATTTAAAAAAAGATAGATGACTTTTATTCCCTAATGAGTCCTGCGTTAACTAACAAAATTATAGACCGCAACACTTTAAAATTTATTGAAATTTCATGGATTTACGTGGAGGGGTGGGGTAACAGAGATTTTTAAAAAATAATAATCTAAAAAATAATTTAATTCATTTGTGAATGTGTACTGGATATTTCATTAAAATTCGATAATTACTTGAATTTTGTGAGAATTTCTAAATTAATGTGTTTGTCACCGGAAAAAAAGTGGGTGATTTTCTATTGTAAACAGTCGTAACGTTTTGATTACCCACTAACTCAAGATTTTCTGCTGAAATTTCGAACATGATAGAAAAAATTTTTAAAATTTTTAAAATATGATTAAAATTACTTTGATCTTTCTTCTTAATGATAATATAAACATTTTGATGGAAAAAGTTTGTTTTAATTCAGTTTGTAATTCTTTTTATTCATACTATGCTCTTTTTTAGCGATTTCAGTGAGGTATCTAATTAAATGTCTTTCTAACAATGTCTGTATTTATTGAATAGTGCTAAATGTTTATCAGATACCATCTGTTTTGGGGGGATTTTTTTTTTATCAAATGGCGTCTAATTGCTATGGAATTGTGTCTGATTTTTATTCAACCGTGTCTGATTTTTATCGGATAGCATTTGATTTTTAAAGACAACAGTGTTATACATGAAAGAATGTAGCCTTCATATTTTTAAGCCTTTCACCCCAAACTAGGCTAGACCGCCACCGGTGCGCAGGAGATTACTGTGAGCGAAAAAACAAGGTAGAGAGGATGTCGAAGAAAGGATAAGAGATGGATGAGATTCAAGGAGATAGAAGAAGACAATTGACAATGCATTTAAATTTTTGAAAATTGTAGCTAGCAAAGAAGCAAGTATACAGAAAGGAGTTTTACAGACGGGAAGTACGGGAAAAGAAACTGTTAGAGTAGAAGAGCTGTTTACGTTTAATTATTTCAATGGTAAAAGGGTGGGACCTAGTTGCCAATCTGGTAGCACTGTAAATTCATGTGGTCAGGGCACCAGGGAAAAAAGCTCGTTAGAGCAGATACTGTGAAAATATTTGTAGAAAAGACAGACAGAGGGAAGACAGGTCACGTCGGTGAGAAAGTGACTGAAGTCGAGATGCCAGGCCAGGACCGATTAGACTGCAGACAATTCTTTGGGTTTTGTCGGAAACCTCGAGGTGAAGAGCAGGAGCATCCAACCCGATATGGCAACAATATTCAATGCAGGGACGAATGGTAGTTTTATAAATGTGCAAAATAGACGAGAAAAACCTTCTGTCCCGACACAGGGACCAAAATTTCCTAGCAGTAGATGCAGCTATAGATTCGATGTAGGTGATTTTCTAAGCGCGCCTTAGATGTGGCACTAGGCCGAAAGTATAGGTCACTATACATTCAATATAGTCGTTCCACTTTTGGTCTGTTGAGAATGTGAGGACATGAAGGTGCAGTGAGTTGCTCTCTTTTGTTTTTTAGTAAAAAAAAAATAAAAATAGAGAGAACTCATCAGAATTTTAAAAAATAAGATTAAGCAGTTTTCATTTTTCGTGTGTGTGTGTGTGTGTGTGTGTGTGTGTGTGTGTGTGTTCTTTTTTGTCTTCTGCTTTTTGTTTCAGTTTTTTTTTTTAATCACATCACCCCGAGCAAGGTGGTAACGCCACTGATGTGCAGGGGGCTACATAAAAGTGCAAAGATTGGAAAAAAGAAAGCCGGAAACCACATCCTAAACAGGGAACAAGGGATGAGCCTCTACACCTGTTCAATAGACATGGGTAGAGTGTGAACCGGGCGATAGTTTAGTCTATCTACTCCAATTGAAAAAAAAGAAAAAATAAATAAAAAAGAAAACAGTGAAAAGATTGGAAAAAAGAAAGCTGGAAACCACATCCTAAACAGAGAACAAAGGATGAGCCTCTACACCTGTTCAAAAGACATGGATGGAGTCTGAACCGGGCGATAGTTTAGTCTATCTACTCCAATTGAAAAAAAAAAAGGAAAAGAAAACAATGAAAAGATTGGAAAAAAAAGAAAGCCGGAAACCACATCCTAAACAGGGAACAAGGGATGAGCCTCTACACCTGTTCAATAGACATGGGTAGAGTGTGAACCGGGCGATAGTTTAGTCTATCTACTCCAATTGAAAAAAAAGAAAAAAGAAATAAAAAAGAAAACAGTGAAAAGATTGGAAAAAAAAGAAAGCCGGAAACCACATCCTAAACAGGGAACAAGGGATGAGCCTCTACACCTGTTCAATAGACATGGGTGGAGTGTGAACCGGGCGATAGTTTAGTCTATCTACTCCAATATATATATATATATATATATATATATATATATATATATATATATATAGAGAGAGAGAGAGAGAGAGAGAGAGAGAGAGAGAGGTTTCATTAAAAATGACAGATTATGTTTGATAGTTCAGTTTTTCATGTAATTTTCTAAATGTTTATATTATTATTAAGAGGAAAGTTCAAAGTTTTTAAAATTATTTAAGAAAAATTTTTTTTTACTCTTTTTCGGTGACAAACTCATTAATTTGTAAATTCTTAAAAAAATCAAATAATTGTCGGATTTTAATAAAACTTTCAGAACTTATTGACAAATGAATGAAATCATTTTTAAAAGCATTGTTTTTTAAAATATTGGTATTTTTTTTTCATGTTGACCCGCCTCCACGTAAACTCATGAAATTTCAAGAAATTAAATTCTGAAGGCAAAACTGGTTTTATTAGTTAAATGCAGGACTCATTGGGAAATGTAAATCATCTAATATTTTTTTAACCATTCAGCCTCTTTTTTTCGAAAATCTGCTCCGAACAATAAAAAAAAATGCAAGAGAACTATGACGTTATTTACTTAGATAAGCTTTTAATTGCAATAATAAAATGATATATATTTGAGATATTATAGTCTGAAGAAAATCTTTTTCGTTTATTAATGAAGCTTTAAAATAATTGTTTTCATTTTTGTTGTTTTAATTGTAATAATTTATAAAGTTTCAAAAATATTTTACACACTACTTTTACGAGGTGGAAGACCGAGTTTTATTAAAATAACCCTTACTTTTCATAGTCACATTTTTTTTTATGGATCTTTAGACTGATTAATTCGTGTTTCTGCCACGTTAGTTTAAAGTGACGAGGTCTTCACCAATAATTCGCAAATGCTGCCTATAGGTGTTGATCTAATGAAAAATTAAATTAAATTAAAATGGAAAAATATGAGTAAACAAAAATCAATAATAATTTACAATGCTTCAGTCAGGTGGATGACAGAACAAGGGTTGTGTGGTGTAACAGGAGAAAGAGTGCTAAGAGCCACCAGGAATAGAGAGACATGGAAAACCATGATCGCCTACGTCCTGAAGGGACAAGGCATATAGAAGAAGAAGACTAGATTGGCGTCAAGATGTTATCATTTTACAGTTAAAAGACTAGATGTGAACCGTAATTATGCTAATAGTTTCTTCTTTTGTACTTTCTCGCTTATCGGACTATCTTCCGTCTTCTTGCTTCTCAGTTAGTCAATTAAGTACCATATGTGATACATGCTTTTGGCAATCATGTGTCGAAAGAGACATGACTGCCTGGGCAGAAGATTATCCAGCAGTAGGTTGCCATTGCTTTCTGTGGTAGATTGATTGAGAGCCAAGGCTATAGAACCCAATCTGTCCTTTTATTTAACCCATAACTGGAGGGAAGAGACGGGTTAATACCATTCCCAAGGGTATTTGTGTATAAGTGAATGTCAGGCATTCAACTGGAATTCTCAGTCAACTTTTATTAAATTAATAGTGAGCATCAGGAAGTGACACTTAGTTAGTGGAACATACAATGAGGAAGGACGGCTTAGAGAACCTGATACTAACAGGCCAGATAGAAGGAAAAAGAGACAGAAGAAAGCAGCAGATAACATATTTGAAAGGCCTGAGCAGGTGGATGACAGAACAAGCGTTGTGTGGTGTAACAGGAGAAAGAGTGCTAAGAGCCACCAGGAATAGAGAGACATGGAAAACCATGATCGCCTACGTCCTGAAGGGACAAGGCATATAGAAGAAGAAGACTAGATTGGCGGCAAGATCTTATCATTTTACAGTTAAAAGACTAGATGTGAACCGTAATTATGCTAATAATTTCTTCTTTTGTACTTTCTCGCTTATGGGACTATCTTCCGTCTTCTTGCTTCTCAGTCAGTTAAGTGCCATACGTGATACATGCTTTTGGCAATCATGTCTTGAAAGAGACATGACTGCCTGGGCAGAAGATTATCTCGCAGTAGGTTGTCATTGCAGTAGATTGATTGCCAGCAAAGGGTAAAGAACCCAATCTGTCCTATTATTTAACCCATAACTGGAGGGAAGAGACGGATTAATAACTTTCCGAAGGGCATTTGTGCGTAAGTGAATGCAAGGAATTCAAACAGAATGCGAAATCGGCACCCCGATTTCTCGTTTCGAGTCGATATCCACTGCACCACAACGCACATACAATGTTTCATCTTTTCAGAATATAAAATCTAAACTTATATATTAATGGAACTTTGTCTCTGCGTGTGTGTATGTGTGTGTGTGTGTATCCGCTACCTATAGACTCCGAAACGGCTGAACGATTTTCTTGAAATTTACGCAGTTGTACTATAAGCGTCTGCGAGTGTTCTTAGCTAGGTTTTGTGTCGAGGTACCCCAGATAAATATCAAAAAACCATAATCTAAAAAATCGTGGTATAGAAAGAGTGGTCTGATTTAAATCAAATTTGATACACTCATAGAAAAAGACATAAGAAACGATATTCAAAAGTTTTAAGGTTGCAGTTCTTACAATAGTGCAGAAATCGATAATCTATATATATAAAAGGCAAGATGCTTGTGTGTGTGTGTCTGTTTATCTGCCTGTATGTCTGTATTTTTTTTCAGCCCTTTTATTTTAGTTTTTGCTTCGAGTTTGGCTCTAAGTAAGCATAACTGTAGTTCTTAGTCTCAGTCATGATACCATTTACTCAGAGGACTTATTTAGCCTTCAAAATTCAGTTTACGACGAAAAAATTTATTTGCTATCGATACCAGGAAATCAATATTTGACTTACAGCTATTCATCTTTCTTTCAGTCTACGGTTTCGCTTTAACTGGAAACAACTATTGCTTTTTAATCTTTCGTGCTAACGTCCAAAGAGTCTGAGCTCCAGGACCATGGATTAGCTTTCATTACACCCGAGCAACGCCGGGCTACACTGCTAGTATATTTATATATATTACAGTGAAACAGGACGGGCTGCGGATGACTACGCTCTCGCTCTCCGACTGAGCACTATGGAGAAATTGTAGACTTAAAAACAGTAGCTACTCACCTCTATTAACACATCGTTCATTAAATAATGAATATGAACACTCTCGGCTACTGGCGTGTGTTTACATTGTGTATATAACAAGCTAAAGACCACCTTCCTCTACCGAGCGCCCATAGCTTAGAAGGAGAATCGCTGTCTGATGTTCACTCGGTCAGTTCAAATCCTGGCTAGAAACAATTGGTGTCTAACCTTACTGATGAGCTGTGATACAGCGAATAGGACTTCTGTTGATGACTCTCTCTCTCTCTCTCTCTATATATATATATATATATATATGTGTGTGTGTGTGTGTGTGTGTATATATATGTGTGTGTGTGTGTATATATATATATATATATATATATATATACACGAGAAAAAATCGCAAGATCGCCAAGACCTACCGCGGTTTTTTTTTCTTTGCTGTGAAGTGCTGTATGTATTGTCGGTGCTCCGCAGTTTTCTTTTTTTTTTTCCCCTCGTTGTCCAAAGCTTTATAGCCGAGGGCAATAACGGAGTTAGATTCTGCCGGTTATTCGTGATTCTTAAAAATTACTTGTGTAACCTTTTAAGATTTGAATACGTACAGAGTCAATTTTTATATATATATATATATATATATATATATATATATATATATATATATATATATATGTACAAAACGGTCTTTATTATCATAGAATGTCTGTTATGCTTAATCATGATTCGTTCTAAGCATCGTATTTTGGCTTTAATTTCAGGTGAAAATAAAGACAAAAATTGTCCAACATTTGGATATTTTTTATTACGCTGGTTCTAAGCTTTCAGCTCACATGAGCCATTATCAGAGTGGTTACAGGGACGTTTACATAAAGACATCCACTTTTCGTTTACTGAATTTTTATGAGCATAGCCATAAAATACCTGAAACAACAAACTCCTACTTTCCTTCTCCTTGATGAGCCTATGAATGTTAGTCATGTCCAACTCGATGCTAAAGCTTATACTGAAAACCTCACGTCAGCGGCTCTAACAACTGAACAAGAATCGTATCCAACGACGGAAATTTGTCTTGCACCAGTCATCCGGTTATTTCATCAAACGGTGCGTCCGGGTGGGGTGGTGGGGGCACTAATGCACCCTGAAAGGTAACCAGGTACTCCCTAAGTTAACAGAAGAATACTTTATGAATTAATTTTATTATTTATAGTACTAAATAAAAACTAGCAGTGGAAGAAGAACAGTCGACCCCTGTAGATTAAAAAATTGTTCGGTTCAGAATTCCCCGTAAGTTATTCAGATTTTTATACACCTGAGGAAGGCCAGCGGAAACAACGATAAGAACAGCAACAATGAGAATTTGCCTGTTTAGGATGCGGTTTCCGGTTTTTCTCTTTTCTAATCTTCTCAATTTGTTTTTGTTTTTTTGTTTTTTTTCTTTCAATTGGAGTAGATAGACTAAACTATCGCCCGGTTCACACTCCACCCACACCTATTGAACAGGTGAAGAGGCTCATCCCTTGTTTCCTGTTTAGGATGCGGTTTCCGGTTTTTCTCTTTTCTAATTTTCTCACTCTTATGTAGCCCCCTGCACATCAGTGGCGTTACCGCCTTGCTTGGGGTGATATGATTAAAAAAAAAATAAGAACAACAACAACAATGAGAATAAGAAGAACAACAATGAGAATATTAACCCAAATATTAGTCAGTTAAGTGTCATCTACTCCCTGTAACGTACATAAATCATATAAATTATGATACCTCCTCATCCCAGAAATTTAGACAGAAATTATTTTAAATTTAAAAAATTATTTTCAAATTCTAAGGACACCAAGCACATTGCCTTCCATGTCTAAGTCAAGGCCTTTATCATTTGATATTTGAAACTTAATGTTTAAGGGATGGATAATCCTTTCTCTTTGCCTTTTTCAAGAAACAGCAGATTAAATTAAAAACTGTATAATCTTCCTTTGGAACGCTAAAATAAATTTCATATTTTTAAATTTCATCTAAATCTAAAGTGTGTCATAGATTTTTTTTCCTCCTCCCCTTTTAATTATTTCACCCCATGCAAGGCGGAACCGCCATTAGTACGCAGGGGGTTACAGTAAGATAAAAAAAACTATGTGCAGGGGATACTGAAGAAAGGATAAAAGATGAATGGGGTTCAAGAATATAGAAGATGGCAATTGAGGTTGCATTAAATTTTTGTAGCTATCAGGGAAACAAATAAATGGAAAGGAATTCCACAGACAGGAAGCACGAGAAAAGAAACCATTAAAGTAGAAGTGACGGTTACATTTAACTATTTCAACGGTAAAATGTTGGGACCTAGATGCCAATCAAGTAGCACGCGTAAATTCACGTGGATGGGGGCACCAGTTATTATTCAAGCGTGTCCGGAACTAAATAAAAATAAATTTGAGAAATATTTAATATATCTACGTAAATATATACTTATATTCTATAATGATTGTTGAATAGCACCCATCTTCTCGTTACAATTGCCTTCGAATGACGTCAACTGGTGTGAAATACTCACTGGATTTTCAGTTCTGCTGGCTATAACCACACTGCATTTCCCCATTATTAACTTTAATTGTTTTATTTTTATTTTGTTTTTTATTGTTTTTTGTTTTTCATGGTTATTCGTCATACGTTTGTTTTTGTTTCTCGTTATTATTTTTTATTTTTTGTTTTTATTAGTATTTTCTGAGCGAGTCTCTGTTTTTGTTGTTTATTTTTAATTTATTTATTATATTTTTAAATGAAAAAAAAAAGGAAAAAGAAACCTGAAAGTGGCGCTCCCACAACAAGTAAACATGGCCACTGTCTTCGTTTACCCGCCTCAGCCGTCATTCAACCCCCACCACCACCACTACCACCACAACCAGCGCCATGATCACTACAACCACCCGATGCCTTTGCCTCTATTTGCTGCCGCCGCCTCTGTAATGTCGGCCCGGCAATGACTCATGTAATCGCAAAAAAATAAAAAAAATAAAAAATAAATAAAAAAAAAGGTGGACTTAAGGAAAAACATTTCTTCATCTTATAAAAAAAAAAAAACTTCAAACACCAGCAAGCAAACTAATATATAAATAGCAAGGTAACTTGTACTTCTAATTTCAACAATGTACGTCAATATCAGTAAGACATCTGACGAGGCGTACAAACATAGCCTCACTGTCACCCATAAGCAGGGACGAACCAAGTCTCCCCGAAAGTAATACACTGCGCCTCCTCGGCCTTACCCTTTCTTCTGATCTCGTGGAATCATTCTTCTTCTTCTATGTGCCCTGTCCTTTCAGGACGTAGGCGATCATGGTTCTCTACGTCTCCCTATCCCTTGTGGCTCCTAGTATATTTGCTCCGGTTACTCCTGTTAACCCCCGTTCCGTCAGCCACCTGATCAGGCCCTGCAGATATGTTATCCGCTGCCTTCCCCTGTCTCTCTTTCCTTCTATTTGGCCATCAGTATCAGGTTCTCCAGGCTCCCCTTCCTCATTGCGTGTCCCAGGAACTTCAGTTGTCTCTTCCTGATGCTCAGCATCAATTTCCTTTTTGTTGCCATTCTTTCTAACACTTCGTCGTTGCTTGTATGCTCAGTCCACGATATCCGCAGCATCCTTCTGTAGAAACACATTTCCGCTGCTTCCAGTTTTGTCCTCATTTTCGATGATATTGTCCAGCATTCACTGCCGTATTGAAGAACTGACATCACGTAGCAGTCCAGCACTCTTTTCTTTGTTTCCAGTGAGATTTTCCTGTGTGTTAGTACTTTACTCAGCTCCTGGAACGCGTCTTTGGCCATGCCAATTCGCCTTTGGATATCCGTGTCGCATTTTCCATCACCAGTTAGGACACTTCCTAGGTATTTAAATTTTTGTACTTGCTTGATTCTGGTATCTCCCATATTTATTTGGCATTTTGGGTTGTACCTTTTGCTGATGACCATGCACTCAGTTTTCGTAAAGTTTATTTGTAGTCCTTTTTTGTCACTCTCCACCGCTACCTTCTGTATGAGGTCTTGTGGTTTCTTTTCCGTGTCCGCAATCAGCACTGTATCGTCTGCGTACCTTATGTTGTTAAAGTTGTGTTCTCCAACAACAAATCCTGGCGTGTCATCTAGCGTCCTCAAGATATTCTCGCTGAACAGGTTGAACAAATCTGGTGAAAACACACATCCTTGTCTTACGCCTCTTTCTATCTTTGTAAATCTACTGAGATCGTTACCTGTCCGTTTACATGCCGTTTGCTGCCAGTAGAGATTCTTGATCACTCTTATGTCTTTGCCGAAAATATCTAGGCTGCCGAGCATCTCCATCAATTCTTTGTGTCGTATCTTGTCGAATGCCTTTGCATAGTCAATGAAACATAGGTACAAGTCTTTCTTTATTTGTATTGCCCTTTCGGAGAGCATTACATTGAATTAATACCTAAATCCACTGCTAGGAAGGTTCGGTGACTGTGTCGGGCCAGGAAGTTTTTTCTGCATGAATCCATCTTGCACATATCTGGTGTTCGTCTCAGTGTTCTCGACAGGCTCCAAAAGAGAATCTGTAATGTGATTGGTCCCGACCTGGCAGTTCGACTCCAGCCACTTTCTCATCGGCGGGATGTGGCTTCCCTCTGTCTCTTCTACAAATATTTTCAAGGCTTCTGCTCCGAAGAATTTCGGTCACTGGTGCCCCCTCTACAAGAACTTACTGAGGCAACCAGACTGGCGTCAAGGTCCCACACTTTTACAGTTAGATTAACTAAATGCAAATTACAATTCTACTCCATCAGCTTCTTTTCTCACGCTTCCTGCCTGTGAACTCCCATATACTTGCTTTCCTGACGGCTATAATCGCCAAGAATTTAAATGCAAAGTCAATTCCCATTTCTGATCCACTTAACTCCAGCCCTTTCTACATCACCCCGTGTATCTTGTTCTTTTCCTTTCTCTCTACCTTCGTAACTGCCTTCACCCCTGTGTTTATATCCTTTCACTGTCTCCCCCCCCCTGTAGCTGATTCGGCTTTGTCTTTACTCTTTTCCCGTCTAAAACTTTAACACTCTTATGTAACCCCCTGCACATCAGTGGCGGTACCGCTTTGCTTGCGGTGAAATGATTTTAAAAAAAAGTAGAAAAAGGCCACTAGTTTGTCCACTTGAACATTTCTTATCTCATTCTCTTTCATTTTAGGAGTTTCCTTCGAGAGCATATAAAATGATTTAACTGCCAATTAGTAGATTAGTATCAAGTTAGTACTATCTATTCACTTGTAAGAAGTCAAAATGTATATTCATTACCAAGAGGAAAAACTGAAGATACGTGCTTCTAATTAAAGCAAGTACAGAAATTTAACTACCTAAGAAGACGACGGAGCATCTCAATCTTTGATGTGTGGATGGTATAATGGTTAACGACCCAGAGTCGCTTATCGAAAAGCCGAGTTCTAATTCCTGTCGAGTTCGTTATATTCACTTACGGGCAAATGAAACCATTTATATTACCCCAGCAATGGGTTAATTAGTAAGACTTGCATTAATAAATCATTATTATCTCCAATAAAAATCTCACATTGTAAAAATATTTTCTGATCTGCAAATAGTACTATAAACCGTAAAAATCAAATCAATTAACACGGTTGAAGATCAAGCAGTGGGAAGACAGTTTTGTGTAAGTTTTCTCACTGCGAAGCACATGGCCATATAGAAAATCATTGTTCGAAATTCGAATTCGGATTATCCTCTCCATTTACGGATTTGGCATCATTACCTACCTATCTAAACTTATTTATAATTGGAGCTTTGTCTGTGTGTGTGTGTGTGTGTGTGTGTGTGTGTGTGTGTGTGTGTGTGTGTGTGTGTGTGTGTGTGTGTTATCTATCGACTCCGAAACGGCTGAATCGATTTTCTTGAAAATTTATACAGTTGTACTAAAAGCGTCTGCAACTGTTCTTAGCTAGGTTTTGTGCCGAAATACCACCGATCAATATCGGAAAAGTCGGGTTATAGAAGGAGTGATCCGATTTTAATCAAATTTGATACACTCATAGACAAAGACATAAGAAACGATTTTCAGAAGTTTCAAGGTTGCAGTTCTTACAGTAGTGCAGAAAATCGATAATATATATATATAAGTCAAGATGTTTGTGTGTGTGTCTGTTTATCTGCCTGTCTGTATTTTTTTCAGCCCTTTTATTTTAGTTTTGCTTCGGGTTTGGCTCTAAGTAGGTATAATTGTAGTTCTTAGTCTCAGCCATGATACCATTTACTCAGAGGACTTATTTAGCCTTCTAAATTCAGTTTACGACGAAAAAACTTATTTGATATCGATACCACGAAATCGAAATTTGACTTACATCCATTCATTTTTCTTTCAGTCTACGGTTTCGCTTTAACTGGAAACAACTATTGCTTTTTAGTCTTTCGTGCCAACGTCCAACGTTCAAAGACCATGGATTAGTTTTAAAGCTTTCATTACACCCGAGCAACGCCGGGCTATACTGCTAGTTTATATATATATGTATATAAATTACCAGAAGAATTTTGTTGTACAAGTTCGGTGGAATAAGAAGGTTCTTGTAATGTAATTGTTCCTAAATGTTTCTGGTTTTAGTGAACGAATAGATTATTTGCAAGTGATGAGTCTATCAATAAAAGGTTGTATTAAACATGAAGAAGTGATAGTTTTTAATCGTTTCAATCCAAGCAAGTCAGGACTACCACTGGTAAGCAAGGGGCTACATAATAGAAGAGCGGTGAGAAAGAGAAACGTGTGACAAGAGGCGTTGAAGAATGAATAAGAGAAGGATTGGAATACTCGTGTGAAGAGAGCTACGCGAGAGTAGAGTGAAAAGTGAGAAGAACAAGATACAGTGGTATCGGGGAAAAGATAAGAAGAGATGAAAGTCAAGTAGATGAGATGGTAATTGACGTTATATTTAAACTTTTGGAGATTGTAGCTATCAGGGAAGCAAGTATACAGAAGGGATTTCCACCAAAAAAGGAAGTTGTTATAATAGAAGAGACGGCTAACTTTAACTATTTTGACAGTAGATCTCCCGGTTCACACTCCACGCACGTATATTGAACAGGTGAAGAGGCTCATCCCTTGTTTCCTGCTTAGGATGTGGTTTCCGGCTTTCTCTTTTCCAATCTTTTCACTCTTTTATTTATTTTTTTTCTTTACTTCAATTGGAATAGATAAACTAAACTATCGCCCAGTTCACACTCCACCCACGTCTATTGAACAGGTGAAGAGGCTCATCCCTTGTTTCCTGCTTAGGATGTGGTTTCCGGCTTTCTCTTTTCCAATCTTTTCACTATTTTTTTTTCTTTATCTTCAATTGGAGTAGACAGACTAAACTATCGCCCACTTCACACTCCACCCACGTCTATTGAACAGGTGAATAGGCTCATCCCTTGTTTCCTGCTTAGGATGTGGTTTCCGGCTTTCTCTTTTCCAATCTTTTCACTCTTTTATTTATTTTTTTCTTTACTTCAATTGGAGTAGATAAACTAAACTATCGCCCAGTTCACACTCCACCCACGTCTATTGAACAGGTGAAGAGGCTCATCCCTTGTTTCCTGCTTAGGATGTGGTTTCCGGCTTTCTCTTTTCCAATCTTTTCACTCTTTTATTTATTTTTTTTCTTTACCTCAATTGGAGTAGATAGACTAAACTATCGCCCAGTTCACACTCCGCCCACGTCTATTGAACAGGTGAAGAGGCTCATCCCTTGTTTCCTGCTTAGGATGTGGTTTCCGGCTTTCTCTTTTCCAATCTTTTCACTCTTTTATTTATTTTTTTCTTTACTTCAATTGGAGTAGATAGACTAAACTATCGCCCAGTTCACACTCCACCCACGTCTATTGAACAGGTGAAGAGGCTCATCCCTTGTTTCCTGCTTAGGATGTGGTTTCCGGCTTTCTCTTTTCCAATCTTTTCACTCTTTTATTTATTTTTTTCTTTACTTCAATTGGAGTAGATAGACTAAACTATCGCCTAGTTCACACTCCACCCACGTCTATTGAACAGGTGAAGAGGCTCATCCCTTGTTTCCTGCTTAGGATGTGGTCTCCGGCTTTCTCTTTTCCAATCTTTTCACTCTTACGTAGCCCTCTGCGCTTCTGTGGTGTTACCGCCTTGCTCGGGTTGATATGATTTAAAAAAAAAAAAAAGAAGATAATTTGCCTTATGTGTGGTCTTCATTTCTGGAGCTACCCAATTCCAGGTCCCCCCTCTCCTTGCAAAGAACCAGCTGAAAAAAGTGGAAGTGTCTAAATTTCAAGCCAACAGGAAGGTTTCCTTTTATTTTCTATGGTGTCACTGGAATTAGATATTTTTATTTCACGTGATTACGAGATCGCTAAAATATATCATTTTAATATGTTTATTTTTATTGCCCTAATAATATAGGATTTTTTTTTATTTAGTAAAACATCCTACGATAAAAAAGTAATTCAAATGTTTGAAGTAACATCAATTTATACGCACGCAACACGATAAAATCTATTCATAAAACAAAAATAATTACTCAAAGTTAGTGCTTTGTCTGCAAAATGATGGGCAATAACATGCAAATTAACAATGAAGATGATCAATATTCGGACTATAGTCCTCATCTTCATTGCCATGTTTACGACGTTTCGGCCGTTGTACGCTCCAGTTTTCTTCAGGTGCTAGGAATTTCGAACCGAACCCTTTATTTCGATCATTGCGGAGCCGAGGTAAAGAATGGGTATTGACCCCGCAAACGTTTTGTCTGTGTGAAAACAGCACAGACAATGTATTGTTTCAATGTCAATTTTATAGTGATAAAACCGATAAGCAACCGGTAGAAAGTCGGAAAAGACTGGAACGTCATCAGCGTCTGGTAGGAACGGCACAGGCTGGAATGTCGTCGGCGGGCAAAAATGTTGCATGTGTTATTCAGGCCGGAAAGTCGTCGTTGGTCGGCAGGAGCGGCGTAAGCAGGAACGGCGCAAGCAGAAACGTCGTCGCCGGTTGGCAGGAACGTCGTCAGACTCTGGTATAAAAGGCACAGGCTGGAATTTAGTCCACGTCTAGCAGGATCTACACAGGCTGGAACGTCGTCGGCCGGTTGACACGTCGTATGTACGCCTTAGGCTGGAACGTCGTCGGTGTGTGGCATGAACGGCGCATCTGGAAAATCTTTGTCGGCAGGAAAGGCGACAACGTCCGGCAGGAAAGGGACAGGCTGGAACGTTGATTTATTGTAGTCCGAGAAGGACTAGTTTTGGCTGCAGACTAGCACGTGTACACACCCCCATGGGTTGGAGAGTAGCACGTGTGCGCCGAGTCTGTGGGCTGGCTCGTGTTTTGCTTCCTTTGCAGAATTCGACCGCGATTAAACGGGATCGCTTCCAGGTAGAATGTACGAAAAAACAGGACAATTGGAATAGAACGGACGTCGTCTCCTTTACCGGATCGACCGCGGGTAACTGGATCGCAAGCGGACTAGACAGTTCCACTTCCGAAGCAGAGTCCTCCTAAAGCGGGACCAGCTCCTAACTAAAATGTAATGCGCTCCAGGAATCAACAGCGAGTAGCGGGATCATAATCGAAGCGTACGCCAAGCTGGAGGTGCCTGGAGAGCAAAAAATGAATATCTGAGAACAGATACCACACTTTGATCCTATTATTTCTTGCAAAAAATTACAAATGTACCGCAAGGGCTAAATGGGGGGTGGGGAAAGGTTTGGTCGTCTCTAGTCTTAATCGAAGCCTAGCTAGTCTCTTCCACTGACCCATTCATACTGACAATATCTCTTTCACCGTAACGCCTACACACGTGGCTCTCACATTCAGTCTGTTAGCTAAGTGCCATCCGTGAAACACGCTTGGGCGATCATGTCTCGAAAGAGGCATGACTGGCTGGGCAGAAGATTATCCCGCAGTATGTTTCCATTACTTTCTGCGGTAGACTGGTTGCCAGCCAAGGCTATAGAACCCAATCTGTTCTGTTATTTAACGTATAACTGGAAGGAAGAGACGGATTAATACCTTTCCTAAGGGTATTTGCGCGTAAGTGAATGCAATGAATTCAATTGGAATTCGAACTCAGCTCCCCAATTTCTCGTTCCTACCCGATATCCACTGCACCACAACGCACTTATACAAAAAACCGTACGATGAAATTTTATTTACACATAAGAGGGGGAGAGGATTATAATAAAACCACATGATGATTAGCAAAATGAAATAAATATCTATATACATGAGGATGACTGTTAGTAATGAGACCCTTCCCCAATAATGATCCGTGTGTGACAGAAGATCTCGGTTAACTGGGTGAAATTCCAGACCCAAAAGATGTCTGGTACTGCCAGATAACGAAGACGTATAGAGAAGAGGAAGGTTAAAGCAAAAAAAAAAAATGTAATGACAAAGGGGACTTAAGCATTCACACACTAGCTAAGTCCCCAGAAAGGTCGAAAAAAGCAAAATTTAAAAAAGGCCTTAATCAAACTTAAACACTGGCTGGGGAGGCTAAGTTTCAGTTAGATAAACAAAATCCTCTTTCCTAAGTAGCATCCAACAACCACCCCCAGTCACAACCCCTCATAAGCAGGCGCGAACACTCACCCACCTTTTGCCAAATTCCGATGAAGAGAGTTGCACGCTTTACGCTCTGATCTTCACTTTACTAGTGCTTAAAACAAGTGATCAAGTTGAGAAGAGAACTTTTCGCTTCCATGAAACTCCTTCTGACGTGTCGTCCACACCACCAGACGCATAATGCCGAGCAGACACACGACCACGTAGTATTGATCCTTTCTCATTTGAACAGACGGTACTCGCTTCCAGGACAAAGAACTTTCCGTCCAAGACGCGAAGCATGTAGCTTTCAATCAACCTGTACAACTGACGTACGACAATAGAGTGAAAGAAGGCATGTCAAAATAGTCACAATTTAGGTCATAATCTACCTGAAAACAAGTGCTGGAATGACTAAGTTTAGTTTAGAGGACCAAAATCCTATTTTCTACAACCACTCCAAGTCAGTAGCTTTCATACACACCAGGTGCGAGACACTCACCCACCTTTTGCCGAATTCCGATAAAGAGAATCACACTCTTTCCGCTTTGATCTTCACTTTAAACTCTTGCTTAAAGCAATTGATCAAGTTAAGAAAAGGAGAACTTCTCGCCTTCATGAAACTCCTACTGACGTGTTGTCCACACCACGAGATGAATAACACTGAGCAGACACACGACCACGTAGTGTTGATCCTTTCGCATTGGAACAAACGGTACTGGCTTCCAGGACAAAGAACTTTCCGTCCAAGACGCGAACCATATAACCTTCAATCACCCTGTGCATCGGGCGTACGACACCGCAAGGCGAAGCGAAACACCTCGTTCGTAAAGCCGACCTTGTTAGGGGGTTTGTCTTTGGCAAGATTAAATCCGACATGTTTTTAATTCATTTGTTTAGACATTATTTTGAATGGATACTCATATTTGAGTAGATGTTTTGTTATTAATCAGTATATTTATTTATTTACATCTACCGGCGTGAATATTCAAGAAGTCTTCTTAGAAAAATATGCATCTGGCATCTGGCAGTGGACGTGTATATATATATATATATATATATATATATATATATATATATATATATATATATATATATACTAGCAGTATAGCTCGGCGTTGCTCGGGTATAATGAAAGCTTTAAAACTAATCCATGGTCTTGGAGGTCAGACTCAGCCTAAAGAATATTTGTGTGAAGTTTGGTGAGAATCGGATAAAAATTGTGGATGTGTATAAAGGACATACAGACAGATAAACAGACACACACACAAACATCTTGCCTTTTATATATATATATATATATATATATATATATATATATATATATATATATAATCGATAATAGAAAATCGATAATATATATATATATATATATATATATATATTATCGATTTTCTACACTATTGTAAGAACTGCAACATTGAAACTTCCGAATGTCTTTGTCTATGAGTGTATCAAATTTGATTAAAATCGGACCACACCTTCTAAAACCTGATTTTTTTTATTATCGATTTTCGATATTTATCAGGGGTATCTCGACACAAAACCTAGCTAAGAACACTCGCAGACGCTTATAGTACAACCGTGTAAATTTTCAAGAAAATCGGTTCAGCCGTTTCGGAGTCTATAGGTAACGGACACACACACAGACATACACACACAGACAATGTTCCATTTATAAATAAGTTTAGATATATAGCTTTATGCATTTATTCAGAGTGCGATGGGTAAATCTCAACATCTAATTGTTTTTATTTTATTGGGCATAAAAGGGTCAGTTGGGCACCGTCCATGGAAAAATAGAGTACCATGACGTCATTCACTGCATCACTAGTTATAAATTTGAAAACAGCAACCTGTATCCAATATGAACCTTTCAGAGTGTTTTGATGTCAATCTTAGAACACTGCAGAGGATACGGAAAGTGCTGAGTGAGTCTAATGGTGATTACTATGGAGTAATCACTAGTGATGGAGACGTTACGCCTCCATTCATCTTTTTATAGGGTCACAGACTCAACACAAAGGCCTACATCGAGTGTCTTGAGGATGTAGTTCTGCCCTGAGTTTAAAATGTGATTGCTGGAAGATCCTTATTCTGGCAACAGTACTCTGCACCCTGGTCCTCAAGCAGGGGTACCCAGTCATCCCGTACATCTGGTCACTTAACTCCCGAGAATGCAACCCCTGGATTGTTATGTGTGAAGCACAGATGAGCGATACATAAACAAAACTCCTTAGTCCTTGTAAAAGCAAAGATGAACTGAAGGCAAAGATTATATCAGCATTCACCAACAAGAACTTCAGGAAGCGTTGCATGATATTCCGAAGTCGTCTAGAGGCTGTGGTTGAAACCAAAGGCAATTTTATTGATTAAATTTACTATTTGGTATTTCAAGTTTTTATTTATTTATTTATTTATTTATTTATTTTTGTAATATTGGTGAATGTATCTGCTAAAAATGTATCAGTGTTAATTTCATCTTTGCTTAATTTAGATGACAATTTATCCATCGCACTCTGTATGTATGTGTATATGTGTGTGCGTGTGTAGGTATATACATACATATATAAATATACATATATATAAAGTAGGTTTTTTTTTCTTATTTAGGTCAATGTACATCGCGTGAGTTATTCCATCATTCACTCGCCCGCCTGCAAAAGCACTGAAGAGGAAGAGACGTCGGCTGGATAGACACTTGGCTGGTCTCTCAAACATTTAACTTTGCCGACTGATTGCTGTCTGCCTGCCTCACGCAAGTATCCAGACATCATTATTGAAGAACCAGTTTTACATAATTACTTTCTAGGGAAAGCCCAGTGTCTAAAACATAATGTTCCTTTCTTCAAGGTGTACGGTTCAAGTCTAGTGGCTCGTTTACTCATGTTCTAATTTCTGTTTCCATTTTTTGTTTTTTAACCCAATATATATATATATATATATATATATATATATATATATATATATATCGGCTTGGAACAACAAATCGGAGGACCGAGTTTGAATTACAGCAGAATTCGTTGCATTCGCTTAAGCACAAATAACCTTGGGAAAGGTATTCATCTGTCTCTTCCCCTCCGCTATGGGTTAAATAACAAAACAGATTGGGTTATACAGTCTTGGTTGGCTATCAGGTTACTGCAGAAAGTAATGGCAACCTACTGCGGGAAAATCTTCTGCCAAGTCAGTCATGCCACTTTCGAGAAATGAT